>JAXCMG010000065.1:1664950-1675518 GCA_034642415.1 Podarcis siculus | reverse complement strand
ATCTATCTATCATCTATCTATCTATCATCTATCATCTTCTGTGTGTCTCTCTCTGTGTGTGCGGGAGAGGTAGAAAGAGATCAGGGGTTGGTCTTCCTTAGTAAAGATACGCTGGGTTTGCATGAAATTTGCAAAGACATTCTAAATCATAGGTAGGCAAACTAAGGCCCCCGGGGGCCGGATCCAGCCCAATCGCCTTCTCAATCCGGCCCACGGACGGTCCAGGAATCAGCGTGTTTTTATATGAGTAGAACGTGTCCTTTTACTTAAAATGCATCTCTGTGTTATTTGTGGGGCCTGCCTGGTGTTTTTATATGAGGAGAATGTGTGCTTTTATTTAAAATGCATCTCTGGGTTATTTGTGGGGCATAGGAATTCGTTCATTTCCCCTCTCCCAAAAAAATATAGTCCGGCCCCCCACAAGGTCTGAGAGACAGCGGACTGGCCCCCTGCTGAAAAAGTTTGGTGACCCCTGAATCTAAATCCTCAGAGAGGGAGGGAATGCTTATCTCCGTCACTGAATGACGAAAAGAGGAGATACAAATAGATTAAAATAAATGAATGGAAAATAAAATAAATAGCTCTGAGTTGTTGTCAATCACCACCAATGAATTCGCGCTATTTTAATTTGAGTCCCCCTCCCCCAACAAGCCCATTGATGGGTGCTGAAAGATTTAGGGACTTTTTGAAGAACCGAGGCACACACTGAATGCGCACCGTTGCCTTATAAAAGTTTTAAAAGTTAAGGGCTTTTAAAATTAAGGACCCCACAGCGAATTAAAAATAATAATAGCCAAGATTTTGATATTCAAAAATTTAAAAAAAATGTTCACAAGGTCACAATTGGTGATTTACTTGAACTCAGCCCACCATCACCTCTGGGACCTATCACCAAAAATGTGCCCATTGCAGCTCTGCACGGTAGTTAATGTCCGCTTAGCTCTTTTTTACTCTGTAGTTCTGCCTATTTGGAAGGCTACCCCAAACATGCCTCCCACATATCAGACATTTCTAGCTCCAGCTCATTTTGCACTATCACTGTATTGTTCATTGTTGTCGCGACAAATGTATTTACCCCGTTTCCCCATTTCTTTCTTTGTTCAGGACTCTAAGGAAAAGGGAAGCCCATTTTCTGGTAAGTTCTTCCTAACAGCAATTTTTATTTCTTAAGAGAAACCTCCCCCATTCTGTCAGGGCAATGGATTTTGGGGTGCAAGGACTTTGGCTGCGTACACACCTCACTTTTTAAAGCACACTGCTTCCCCCCGAAGGATCCTGTAGTTTACTCTTAAAAAGCTACAATCCATGCCCCCCTTAACAAACTACAGTTCCCAGGATTCTTAGGAGGGTGCCATGTTCTTAGGAGAGAGCCAGTGTGGTGTAGTGGTTTAGAGCAGTAGACTCATAATCTGGTGAACCAGGTTCGATTCCCCGCTCCTCCACCTGCAGCTGCTGGGTGACCTTGGGCCAGTCACACTTCTCTGAAGTCTCTCAGCGCCACTCACCTCACAGAGTGTTTGTTGTGGGGGAGGAAGGGAAAGGAGAATGTTAGCTGCTTTGAGACTCCTTCGGGTAGTGATAAAGCGGGATATCAAATCCAAACTTTTCTTCTTTCAACATATGCTGTGTACAGCAGCCTCTCTGATTCTCAAAACCAATGTCCACCTTCAGCAACTGGTCAGAGGCACCATGTGCTTAGCGTATGCCTTTTGCACCGTGTTACACTTGCTGGATCGTGGGGTTGTAGTCAAATGCACATTTGCCTGAGGTCCCCAGGGCTAGACCATCAGGGCCTACAGGCAATTTTAAAATGCTGGTTCTTCAGCCAACTGAAAATGCTGCAAGTAGGTTAACCCAGCCCCGTGTGGGATCCTTAAAGGAAGGAAGTTGAGAAGATGCATTGTCTGACCACCTGTCCTCTTTTTGTCTTTGCAGGAGGGTTGCCACAGACGATGAAAGTGCAAGCTCTGATGTCCAGGAAACCAGCTGCCCATGCCCTAGGTGAGAGGGGTTTTCTAAGCTGCCTGAAAGGGATTTGTTGTGAACAAATGATCACAGAGTTGGCCCAGTTGGGTTAGGATAAGAGATGATGGCTGGTCGAAAGTTAGCCATTGAACTTCCATTTGAATCTGGGTTCCCCACAGCCTGACTCATCATTCAGTCCAGGCCTCCTGCATAATCCAGCACTGAAAAATACCCACCAAACAGGGGCCGTCCTATTCCATACCCTCCAACATTTCTCCGATGAAAATGGGGTTACTCTCCTACATTTCTTTGGTGAAAATAGGGAAGTCCTACCATACCCTCTTGGGACGCGGGTGGCGCTGTGGGTTAAACCACAGAGCCTAGGACTTGCTGATCAGAAGGTCAGCGGTTCGAATCCCCATGACGGGGTGTGCTCCCATTGCTCAGTCCCTGCTCCTGCCAACCTAGCAGTTCGAAAGCACGTCAAAGTGCAAGTAGATAAATAGGTACCGCTCCGGCGGGAAGGTAAACGGTGTTTCCGTGCGCTGCTCTGGTTCACCAGAAGCGGCTTAGTCATGCTGGCTACATGACCCAGAAGCTGTACGCCAGCTCCCTCGGCCAATAAAGTGAGATGAGCGCCGCAACCCCAGAGTCAGCCACGACTGGACCTAATTGTCAGGGGTCCCTTTGCCTTTACCATACCCTCCAACATTTCTCCAATGAAAATAGGAACATCCAGGGCTTTTTATTTCAATCGGAACTCACCGGAACTCAGTTCTGGTAGCTCTCATGTGTCATTCTAAGAGGACAAAGGTGGGGTTCGTGGTGAGTTCTGGTACCTCTTTTCTAGAAAAATAGCACTGAGGACGTCCCAAGGAAAAGCGGAACATTCCGGAATCAAATCAGAAATTGGAATGGCTTCTGTAAATTTGGGACTGTCCCTGGAAAATAGGGACACTTTGCATTCCGTTAAGCCTCTCTGACAAAGCTTGGCCTTCTCCCATGTAGTTGCTGCCACAGTTTGTTGGGGCCACACACACACACACATGAGGTTAATGTGGTTTTGCCCAATGGCCTGTCAAAGCAAGCACTGGCCTTGCGCTCTCTGCTCCACCAAAGCGCTCGGTCAAACCAAAGTTGCCTTCAGGGGACCAACACTGAAACTTTGTAGGCCGAAGCCTCTTAGCACATGTTGAGGAACCTTCGATGCTGACTGGTTTTTCCCCTCCCTTTGCAGCTTCCCGAGCTCATGGTCAGCAACTGTTCTGGACCACAGACGTGGCGCCCTCCATACTTGAGAACGGCATGAAGCTGGACAAAAATGACAACTCCCTCGTGGTGCCTTCGACCGGACTCTATTTCGTCTACTCTCAGGTCATGTTCCATAGCGACACCTGCCCGGAATCCCCCCTGCTGCTCA
This sequence comes from Podarcis siculus, assembly GCA_034642415.1. Lineage (NCBI taxonomy): Eukaryota > Metazoa > Chordata > Lepidosauria > Squamata > Lacertidae > Podarcis > Podarcis siculus. The sequence continues at coordinate 1,672,133 of JAXCMG010000065.1, read as the reverse complement.
GCCACACCATCTCGTGGTTTTCCTCGCAGTTCAACAAGAACGTGGAATTGCTGAAGTCCATCAAGTCCGCTTGTGAGGCCGGAAGAACCGCCCAGGGCCAAAAGAGTTTGTGGTTCGAATCCATTTACCAGGGAGCTGTCTTCAGGTTGAACAAAGGGGACCGCCTGTGGTCCAAAACCGAATCTCCTCAGTATCTGGACTTTGCCCAACAGGGACAGATCTATTTTGGGATCGTTGCCATGGAGTAAAAAAGAAACGAAAAGAAGACTCTTCTGCTGTGCCATAGTTACAAGTCACTTGCTCTTCCTACTCCGCCATTCAAAATACAAATTTGAGGATGAGGAACAAGAGACTGAACCCTGAATCAGCACCCCAGTGAAGGAGGTTACTTCTGCTCTGGGAAGATAGGACACAGTGTTACTTATGTTGTTGTTGTTTATTTTTAATCAACCCTATTTATTTATTTATATTTATTTATTTATATAGCCAGTGGGCGTGTGGTTGGAAGTCTGGAAGGATGTGGGATGCGTGCTTCTTTTGTTACACCAATTCAGGGGAAAAAAAGATGAAATATAGATAACCCAGTAGAAACAAGAGTGTGGGGTTGTGAGTGTGCTTCTGTGTGTGTATGAGAGAGGGAGGGAGGCAGAGAGAAGTGGTTCTGTGAGCTGTAAGTGAATACCAAAAATAAGGGGAATTGTGCTCCTTTGAACCCAGCTCCAGAAACTCAGATCAGCTGTATATATATACTATGTATATCTGTTAATAATTGAATATACCGGTGTAATTATGTATGTTACATGGACTGCTCCTGAATTTTGGGGGAGGATGGCCCTGCGGGCAACGTCCTCTCCCAGTTTACCGAGAAAGAGAGGATAAAAATTCTCTTGGTTGGTAATGTTTACATCAAAGATGTAATCTGACACCAGAGTACCTGAGCTGTTATGATTTTGCTCACTCTCGTGGCACATAGCGTATTTCATGTTGAAATCCTGCGTGTGTTGCCACAAAAGCGGTGATTTCAAAAGGGAAATAATACCTTGTGACGTGATTTTTTTTTAAAACAATGTTGCTTATTTATTTATTTATGTGGATATTTATTTTGCTGTATTCTCCTTTTTTGCACATTGCGGAGAAACTGCAACTGTTATTATAAGTTGGTTGTGTAACCTTTAAATGAGTCCAAGAAATAAAACTGAGATATTATTTAATTTTAAAAAACAACACCCACCCTTTTTGACTCCTTGAAATGAATGAACGGATCGTTTCTGAGCTAGAGCAACAGCAAAACACAAGTTTCATGACCATAAATAGATTTAACCAAAAAAGGATGAAACGAATATTGCAAAACACCAGCAATAAAACACCAGTTATTCAGCCTACTGTCTACTTCCATGATGGAGAACCCATGAACCTCCAGGTATTTTGGACTCCCATCAGCCCCAGCCAGCATGACCAATGGTTAGGTCTGATCGAAGTTTATGCCGACAACAATGCCATAGCTACCTGTAACTGAGCCCGGAATAAACCATATATTGTGCACCCTATTGCTACTGATATCTACTTAAATTAGGATAAGGAGTTGGTGGCGCTGTGGTCTAAACCACTGAGCCTCTTGGGCTTCCTGATCAGAAGGTCGGCAGTTCAAATCCCGCAACAGGGTGAGCTCCCGTTGCTCTGTCCCAGCTCCTGCCAACCTAGCAGTTCAAAAGCACGCCAGTGCAAGTAGATAAATAGGTACCACTGCAGCGGGAAGGTAAACAGCATTTCCGTGCGTTCTGGCTTCTGTCACAGTGTCCTGTTGCACCAAAAGCGGTTTAGTCCTGCTGGCCACATGACCCGGAAAGCTGTTGTGGACAAACGCCGGCTCCCTTGACCTGAAAGCAAGATGAGTGCCGCAACCCCAGAGTCGTCCGTGACTGGACCTAACGGTCAGGGGTCCCTTTACCTTTTCTAACTTGCCTTCATGAAACCATAGTCAGATATTATAATTCCTGGAGGCTTAAGCAGGCACATCCCCCAATGAGAGCGTCAAGTATTTATTTATTTTAATCCTCCCTCCCAAAAAAAATCTCAAATCCACACACCCTTTCCTTTCCCCCACACAATTTATACTTCAGCGAACTTACAGAAGCTTCTGGAGGCATTTCTGTCTCTGACCAATGAGCTCTCTGCACCATTCAGTCAATCCTAACTCAAAACTTTGGCTGGAGATGTGAATGCCTGAAAAAATCTCAGAAGATAATAAATAAGGTGGGGGAAGAGAAAAATGGGAATATAATGGTTCCCCCTTTTTTCCTGCTCCCATAAGGTCTTACAATCGCTAGTTATGACAAAGATATCTCTCCCACATGTCTCTGGGCAGAAAAACCATATGAAAAGTACAACAACTGAATATTAGAATGGAACATTAGAAAGACTGCTGGCTTTTCAGCCCATTGGTCAGGCTTCCTCTCTGTTGTTTTGATGGCTATCTAACAGTCACTATATCAGAAAGCCATGTAGAAGAGCACAGCACCATGAGCATGCTCAGAGCTGTTTCCTTGAAAGCCTCATCTCCTCATAACTTTTTGCACGTTCTGATATCCAGAGAAGCAGCAGGATGTTTTTGAGGAACATTTTTACGTTGTTTAGTATTTGGCTTTGTAGAATTCATTTATTTCATAAAATTTATATACCGCTTCATACCCTCCAACATTTCTCCAATGAAAATAGGGACATCCTAAGGAAATTGGGACATTCTGGGATCAAATCAGAAACCGGGACAGCCCATCTAAATCAGGGACATCCCTGGAAAATAGCGGCACTTGGAGGGTCTGCCGCTCAATTGTGGAAAACCTCAAAGCAGTTTAATGAGGAGACCATGGCAGTCTGCACAGGTGTAATAACACACTTTCCTAAAGTCCTAAAGTGATGAAAACAGCAAGCTTAAAATTTGCAGCACTACCAAGCCAAAAATATTACCTGGTAACTTTTTGTATTTCAATCTAATTCTAAATCTGCGTTTCTAATTTAAGTAGGTAAAAACGTAAAGGACCCCTGGACGGTTAAGTCCAGTCAAAGGCGACTATAGGGTTGTGGTGCTCATCTCGCTTTCAGGCCAAGGGAACCGGCGTTTGTCCACAGACAGCTTTCCGGGTCATGTGGCCAGCATGACTAAACCGCTTCTGGTCCAATGGGGCACCGTGATGGAAACCAGAGCGCATGGTACCTATTTATCTACTTGCACTGGTGTGCTTTCAAACTGCTAGGTTGGCAGGAGCTGGGACAGAGCAACAGGAGCTCACTCAGTCGCGGGGATTTGAACCGCTGACCTTCTGATCAGGAAACCCTAGGCTCTGCGGTTTAACCCACAGCGCCACCCGCGTCCCGAAGGCAAGTTAGTTAGGTCTAATTAAACTGAGGCGCCAATAAACACCCCACTGTCACAAAATTGCATTAATGCAATATATTATGACATGATTAATATGAGCTAAACAGCATGGTATAGTATACAACATAGCCCTAAGGTGAGTTGTTTTTAAATATGTTGTAAGTGGCTTGGAAATCTCTGTGCAACAAGCAGCTAACAAATCTAATTGGTGGGGGTGGTGATGGCGAGACTTATAGCTAGGAATGGAAGGAGTCAGCCAGCGACTTCTGCCTTGCCCTGGGTTCGTCCCAGTCATAGAATCATGGAATCATAGAACTGTAGAGTTCAGTTTCTATGTTAGTCATCTCACTTTCCATTTTGTCTGAAACAAATGTACTGCTATTGGGTGGCACATAAATATTGAAATGAAATGAAAAAGTCTATCCCCATCTCATTTAGCAGAACCAATCTCTTTTAAGATCATCTCCTTTTCATTCTGACCAGAGAGTGGTGTGCCTGTTTTCTTTAAATTGCATTTAGTTAAGAGCTTTCTTTTTTAAAATCATCATCATCATCATCATCATCTTTATTAATTTAAATTACACACTTATACAAAGAATTTACAATCTCATAGTACAAAAAGAAAATTAAAGGAAAAATAATTAAGAAAAAAGAAAATACAGAAAAAAGAAAGAAGAAAAAGCAAATTTAAGTACATTAAAAAAACTTAATCTTCCTTATTAATACTTAATTAAACACTTAAATAAAAAAGGCTTCTGACAAAACGAGTCTTCCAATCATTCTCATTGTACTGTTTATACTGTCACTGTTGTTGTTTTTTGAGTGATACTTGTAAACACAACAAATATCGTGTGTGGAGTAGACGGGAACAATACTAAAGAATAGAAAACTGTGTAGTTAAGAGCTTTCAATATCTCGCCTTTCAGGTTCTGAGCTCTTGCTGGGCGGATGCTTGAGGCTCTGCCTGAATCACTCGTGATGTTCAGTGGGAAATTTGCCGCCCATGGATTTCTCACTGTGGGAATTTCCTGAAGTTTTGATTGCTGTTTGAAGATCAGAAAGGCTCTCAAAAACCAAAACCAAGAGGCGTGCAAGTACCCATTTCCTTTTCTGAAGGCTCGAGGTCTGATTTCCCTAATTTGTGATAAATATAGACCTTGCAGCGACGTGAGCTTCCATTTTTTCCTGCAAATCTTTGTATTCTAAGGCTGACTTAGAAGCATTGGCAGAAGAAGCAAACAGTGCTCGTGCGTGTTGCGTATGTATGTCTTTTCACGTGTGCTTTAGGGCCCTGAGCCACATCTATCTATACCAAACCCATGACTTCCAGTTACAGATTAACAAATCTTTCAGTTTCAGTTTCACATTTTTCCCCCACTTTTAAATTTAATTCTCCACATTTCTGCAGCAATTTGCATTTTAAAAAAACCCCAACCTCGTGCAAATTTGCCATCATTTTAGTGTGACTTTCTTCTAATAAAGACATCCAAACATGCAGTTTTGCCTCATATGCAGATTTACAGGCAATTTCCCCCATTATGCACCGTTGAATGCTAATGTAGGCAGGCTTTCTCTGAGTACAGGCAAGCTTGCACACATCGTACGGCTGGAGAACTGCTTTGCGAAATTCAGAGACGTGCGGGTGTTTGAAGGCTCGCATCTTGGTTTGAGAAGTATGATTTAGGTAAAGGGACCCCGACCATTAGGTCCAGTCGTGACCGACTCTGGAGTTGCGGTGCTCATCTCGCTTTATTGGCCGAGGGAGCCGGCGTACAGCTTCCGGGTCATGTGGCCAGCATGACTAAGCCGCTTCTGGCGAACCAGAGCAACGCACGGAAACACTGTTTACCTTCCCGCCGGAGCGGTACCTATTTATCTACTTGCACTTTGACGTGCTTTCAAACTGCTACGTGGGCAGGAGCAGGGACCAAGCAACGGGAGCTCACCCATCGCGGGGATTCGAACCGCTGACCTTGTGATCGGCAAGTCCTAGGCCCTATGGTTTAACCCACAGCGCCACCTGTGTCCCTTATGATTTAGGTAGTTTCTTCTTAAAAGTCAATCAAAAAAGAATCCGCCCTCCCCATTCCTACTCCCAGCAGTGGGATTTTGTGCATAAATGCAAACTTGCAGCCGCTTCAGCTTCACACACAGAAGATGGCTTCTGCATGCAGATTCGTTTTGTGAGACTGGGCTCTCTGTACAACATTTGCTCCATTTGAAACTGCCGTCATCCTTTCCTGATGGGGGAGATGTACAAACCCACATCCTGCCCATCCTACACAGGAGGTATGAAAAGATGATTGTGAGAGGCCCTCTTGCATTCCCATTGTCCCTTGTATGTGGTGAAATTTGCCTCACCTTCCCAAGGAAAGCTGCCTTCAGGCAAAAAGATTCACTGGATGATTCTCCACCACACACACACACACCTTACAAGAAATATTTGGTATCATGTTTCCTGATGGGAGGGGAAGAAAACTGTACTTTGACTTTTCTGCTGAAGCCAGTTCCAAAGGCAGCACAGGAGCTCGCGACGCCTGAGGCAAAACCAACTAGACAACTTGTACTTTCCTTACCCTTTGAAGGCGGTTCACAATCTGGCTGCGTTAAGCTGCTTCTGACCTGGTTACCAGAGGGCATAAGAAACTACTTTCTCATACCAGGTCAGGTTTGGTTTCAGCACCTGGTATCCTTGGATAGACCAGTGCTCAAGTGCTGTGGGAATCCCCACAACTGATGCCCACGTGAAGTCCTCTTTTCATATATATTTTTTAAAAATTATATTTTAAAATAACTTTGTCACCACACCAGTGTTGAGTGACCACCGACCAGCAACTTTGAACCCAGTACTCTGGAATTAGAGTCGTTTGTAAGTACTGCAGGGGTGAAAAGGTGTTTTTGTGGCAATAAAATGCAATGCAAAATTATAGCAGCCCTGCTATGCCGGCCACCACCCCACAAGTCCGGGATGGGTGCCAGGTCAGGTCAGTAATAACTCACACGGCGTCAGTGAAGTTAACTCTTTATTCAAATAAACAGGGGGCCAGGCCAAGTGAACAAAGCAACTGGTAGATCTTGCCCCTATGAGTCAGTTGTGGGGACTGAAGGTCCCCACCTTCCCTCAGTTGCCTAAGTCTTCTCCTCCCCATGGACCTTCCCAAGCAATCTGAGACTCCATCAATGCACCTGTCTCTGCTCCGCCCTCTTCATACCTCTGCTGGTCTGGGAGCCCAATGGGCAGAGGAGCTTGTTGCAGCAGGAGAGGGAGACACCCATGATTTTCACCAACCTGACTCATCTCTGCCTCTTGACCTTCCTCACCTCCAGCCTCTGCTTCTGCCTCTGCTTCTGGACTGCTCTCTGTCACAGCTTCTTCTTGCTCTCTAAAACCTGTTACCGAGCACAATTCAAAGTGTTGGTGCTGACCTTTAAAGCCCTAAACGGCCTCGGTCCAGTATACCTGAAGGAGCGTCTCCACCCCCATCGTTCAGCCTGGACACTGAGGTCCAGCTCCGAGGGCCTTCTGGTGGTTCCCTCACTGTGAGAAGCCAGGTTACAGGGAGCCAGGCAGAGGGCCTTCTCGGTAGTGGCACCCGCCCTGTGGAACACCCTCCCTTCAGATGTCAAAGAGAACAACAACTACCAGACTTTTAGAAGACATCTGAAGGCAGCCCTGTTTAGGGATCACAGTATTTTATTTTTTTTGGAAGCCGCCCAGAGTGGCTGGGGAAGCCCAGCCAGATGGGCAGGGTATAAATAACAAATTATTATTATTATTATTATTATTATTATTATTATTATTATTATTAT
>JAXCMG010000065.1:1646033-1663118 GCA_034642415.1 Podarcis siculus | reverse complement strand
TCTTCTTCTTCTTCTTCTTCTTCTTCTTCTTCTTCTTCTTCTTCTTCTTCTTCTTCTTCTTCTTCTTTCCATTTCTCCTTCTGCCTTGGTTTAAGGCAGTGGTCCCATGCTGGAATTACGCCATCAGCACAACTGCAGGATACGCTGATAGCCCAATTATGCTGGCAGAACACCAGGTGAGCTGCCACAGAGATTGTGCAGCCATGGAGCAAGCGACAGGTTCATTGGCTGGAAGTAGAAGGTTGGCTGAAACAGGTTGGTGTCCTCATGGGTAGATGGCGCAAGCTTGAGCAACACACTCGCATCATGCTCTGCATCCCTCCAGCCCACATCCCCATCAATGGCACAACTTCACACCAAACTAGCAGCTGGTTTAAGGGATTTCCCTCAATGAGGAGAGGAGGGAGAGAGAGAGAGAGAACAAAAAACATGGGGACGGATCCCCCACTCACATTGCTATGACAAAGCATAGGGGGAAGCTGACTGGTCATGTGTGTTAGTAATATCCAAGGCAACACGATGACCAAGTACAACGATACAACGTCAATATGCACTCTTTATACAATCTATACAGAACATTAAACACTATGAAATGCACCCTCTGCAAAACCAAATAAACAGAAATCTTATAAATCTCTGAAAGTCACAAAATATGCATTCTTGAGGGATTCTCTTGAAAACATAGAACCAAACAAAAGTCTTATAAGTCTCTGAAAGCCTTTGTAGACTATGCGATTCTCTGAAAAAAGCAATGGGTCAGATTTTTAGAGTGCATATTTTGTTACATCAAACATTAAAAGCTTCCCTAAACAGGGCTGCCTTCAGATGTCTTCTAAAAGTCTGGTAGTTGTTGTTCTCTTTGACATCTGGTGGGAGGGCGTTCCACAGGGCGGGTGCCACTACCGAGAAGGCCCTCTGCCTGGTTCCCTGTAACTTGGCTTCTCGCAGCGAGGGAACTGCCAGAAGGCCCTCAGAGCTGGACCTCAGTGTCCTGGCTGAATGATGGGGGTGGAGACGCTCCTTCAGGTATACAGGACTGAGGCCGTTTAGGGCTTTAAAGGTCAGCACCAACACTTTGAATTGTGCTCGGAAACGTACTGGGAGCCAATGTAGGTCTTTCAGGACCGGTGTTATGGGACAATGACAATAGAGATTATCGCATCGTATCTTTCCCATATATTACATCAGGAGAATTGCAGAAGGGACCTCGAGGGTCATCTAGTCCAACCCCCCACAACGCAGGAACCTCAAGCATCTAAGACAGATGAACACCCGACCTCTGTTTAATCTGGTGCCTTAAAATGCGTCTCTGATTCTTGCTTGGCAAGTGGGGCATACACCTGGTGCCTTTGATACTTGGACCTCCATGCCAGCCCCACTGGGGTTTGGTTCTCCTCAGGAGAACTTGTTCCGGAGGGCCGGGTTCGTCTCTGCTGGCTTCCTGCCAAGGGGCCTGTCTGGGTTCTGCATTGCACGGCTTCTCCTTCCTTCCTTCCTTCCTTCGCTTTGCATGCATTGCTTAAGATGCATTGCTCACAGATGGAGAAGGATGAATTTCTATGTTGTTGTGTGTGTTTTTTCCATTTCTCATTTCCGCAATCTTACTTCAGTTTTCCACATTTCCGCACCCGCAATTCTGTTTTAAAAACCTGCCCTCGTGAGAATTTATCAGCGATTTAGTGTGAATTTCTCATCGTAGACAGATTTTTGATGCAACAATTTCACCTGATACAATGCATTTCTTATATGTTGTTGTCCCTAATATGCACATCTACGAATACTTCCCCCTAATATATGAACATCTGTACGCATTGTTCGGTAGAACTGCACTGCGATGCGTGGAGAAGGGTGTCTTTGAAAGCATGGCTGTGTTTTAATTGGCTTATTGTTTGGGGACATGTGAATTTGGTAGATTCGCCTTTGAATGTGAACTGAATTGAATTCCACTTCCCTCATAGCCAAGTAAGATTGTATCCCATAAACACAGTTTTAACAATGAGTCTGTGACTGTGGAGGCCAATTCTGGATCCACACGTCCTTCCACTGTGGGGACCAAGGCCAGATTTAGGTTTGATGAGGCCCTTAAGCTACTGAAGGTGATAGGGCCCTTTATACGTCACTGTGTTATTTGTTGTTGAATATATGCTATATGGTAATTTATGCACCTAATAGGTATCTAAAGACATTTGCACATGTTGCCATGCAACCAGTCCATGCAGAATGTAGGCACCCTATACACAGAAGTGAGGAAACCAGTGACATTTTAAGGAGCAGGCCAGCAGGCATGGTTAAGACCCGTAGTCTCGTAATCTGGTGAACCGGGTTCGCTTCCCTGCTCCTCCACATGCAGCTGCTGGGTGACCTTGAGCCAGTCACACTTCTCTGAAGTCTCTCAGCCCCACTCACCTCACAGAGTGTTTGTTGTAGGGGAGGAAGGGAAAGGAGAATGTTAGCTGCTTTGAGACTCCTTCGGGTAGTGATAAAGCGGGATATCAAATCCAAACTCCTCCTCCTCCTCTTCTTCTTCTTCTTCTACAGTGGTAACTCAGGTTAAGAACTTAATTCGTTCTGGAGGTCCATTCTTAACCTGAAACTGTTCTTAACCTGAGGTACCACTTTACCTCCCACTCCTGCCACATTGCTGCCGCGCGATTTGTGTTCTCATTCTGAAGCAAAGTTCTTAACCTGAGGTACTATTTCTGGGTTAGCGGAGTCTGTAACCGGAAGCATCTGTAACTTGAAGCATCAGTAACCCGAGGTACCACTGTACATCATAGGAGCCTACACAACACAAAACACTGTTGCCGTATGTCAGTTTTATTTTATTAGTTTTTTATCTTATATTTTGGAAATGTACATCCAGTTGTTTTTGTCCTTTAAAAAAATTTTGGGCCCCCAAGAGAGTGGGGCCCTAAGTTAAGGCTTGTTTAGCTTATATGTAAAGCCGGCACTGGTGTCACCCACATTGGTTTTTCAACTATCAGAATGGGCATTGCAAAGCGCTGTCTGCTGATTACCTTGGATGATGGGTGTGTTGCTTAATTGCCCTGGGAAATTTTCAAAGCTGTCTGGAAATGCCCTATAAGGACCTGTCAATCTATCAAGAAAAGGGCCTGTGGCATGTGGTTTTCCTTATCTGATCCCTGAAGAGGCCAGTGTGACTCATTAAAATGCCGGCTTCCTGCTCCAGGCCGCCGCCACATGCTGCAACCCAAGACGCACAACAGTTCGTCCGGCATTGTCATGGCATCGGCCATGAGTTCTGCTAGTCCTGACTGCCTCATCCATCGTGATTTGAGTCACTTCCAGTGCTAGAAAGACGCTGCCTTGTGCAAGAACTCCAGTGTAGAACTAAGATTGTCCTAAGGTGCCAAAGGTGGCATCGAAGGACCAAAAGGCTGCCAGGGCCTGCTGCAATAGTGGTGGCGAATTGATGAAAAATGAAGTTTTATATCAGGGTTTCCCAAACTTGGGTCTCTAGCTGCTTTTGGACTACAACTCCCATCATCCCTAGCTAGCAGGACCAGTGGTCAAGGATGATGGGAATTGTAGTAAAACCCTGATTTGCATGGTCTAAACCCGGGGTCAGCAAACTTTTTCAGCAGGGGGCAGGTCCACTGTCCCTCAGACCTTGAGGGGGGACACATTCTACTCATGTAAAAACATGCTGATTCCCAGACCGTCTGTGGCGATTGGTCCGGATCTGGCCCCCTGACCTTAGTTTGCCTACTGTAGGCAAACTAAGTCCCGCAGACAGTCCGGGAATCAGCATGTTTTTACATGAGTAGAATGTGTCCTTTTATTTAAAATGCATCTCTGGGTTATTTGTGGGGCCTGCCTTGTGTTTTTACATGAGTAGAATGTGTGCTTTTATTTAAAATGCATCTCTAGGTTATTTGTGGGGCATAGGAATTTGTTCTCTTTCCCCCCAAAAAAAATATAGTTCGGCTCCCCACAAGGGCTGAGGGACAGTGGCGTGGCCCCCTGCTGAAAAAGTTTGCTGACCCCTAGAACCCTTTGCATTTCAGCTTAGCTGCAGGAAGGTCACTGCAAGATGGGACTGGATGCCCCACACACCCTTCAAGAGTTAACAGAACTCTCTCGCCCTAATGCTGCAAAGGATGTTAGCTTCAAGTTATGTTCCTTCACATGTGGTGGGAGTGCCTGTTGCTTAAAGATTTCTGGGACTGATTTTTTTCACTGTCACCTGCCATCATGGGGCAACACCTTGTACCTGATGCCATGTTGCTGTCAACAGAAAATGATATTGATCCAAAGCATAAAGAGTTGGTCCCCTTTCTGATGACATCAGCGAGACAAATAGTTGTTTCCGATTGTGGAAAAAAACATCTCCTCCCACCATAGAACTGGGACCTAATATGTGTGGAATGTAGCACTTACAAAATACTCAGAAAACTATCTTTTGCAGATTACAGATTCAGTTCACGCCCACAGGGTATATCTCAGTCTATAGCATCAGGAAATTTCCCCTTAGTGGTTGCTGTGACTGAGACAGAAATGAGATTACTGTACTATTGCTAACAAACGATAGAAATCAGGCCATACAGTATGGCGCAAAGAAACCCAGACTGGCAAGCATTTACCTTTGCATTGTTTTATTTCTTTAAATTAAGTTTTAGAACAAAAGAGAAAGAATGCACACAAACCAAAAACCACAGGGATGGTACACAAATGAGTAATGATGCTACATATGAGCCCATTTTGGTGTTCAAATTTCATATGCCGGTAAAGGCAGGGAGTTAGCTGTATCCTTCGTAGTTTTATATGTAATAATTTCCACCAAAATGTTCAGGATTTCCAGATCCACAGGAGGCTTTCAGATTGAGAGGTGTTTTTTTTCCTGGGTAAAGTTATGGAAAGAAGGTTTAAAATTTACTGCATGCAATAACTTAAAAGAAAATGTGATGAAAATGATGTATAGATGGTATATTACACCTGTCAAGTTAGCTAAAATGTATAAAGTTAGTAATAAATGTTGGAAATGCAAAGAAAAAGAAGGGACATTTTATCACATGTGGTGGGAATGTAAAAAGGTGAAAAGCTTCTGGGAGATGATATATAATGAGATGAAAAAAAATGTTGAAATATACATTTATAAAGAAACCAGAAGCATTTTTACTGGGCATTATAGGAAGTGATATAAATAGAAAGGAATGTAAGCTGTTTTTATATGCAACAACAGCAGCAAGAACGTTATTGGCCCAAAAATGGAAGCAAGAAGAATTACCGATGAAAGAAGAATGGAGGACAAAATTAATGGACTATGCAGAACTGGATAAATTAACAGGAAGAATTCGAAACCGGCGGGACCAGAAATTCACAGAAGACTGGAGTAAATCTACAGACTATTTGAAAAGTATTTGTGATGAGCAGACTACGTTTGTAGGTTTGCAAGAAGTTTTGTGAGGAGTATTATTGGAATTATTGCAAAAATGGATAAGGGGGAGGATGGTTAGTTAAGACAATTAAAGGTAATAGGAATTTAAGAAATGCATAAGAAGTGGTTAAAACGGTGGATCATCAGAGGAGCTGATGGAAGTCCAAAAAAAAATATTGTATAAGAGATGAAGTTTTGTGTTATGTACTATAATTTATATGTCAAAATTAATAAAAATTATTATTTTTAAAAAAGAGTTATTTCCCCCCCCCCCCGAATATTGCCATGTTCCACACACTTTTGTACCATAACATTGAGTTCCTATTGTTGCTGGCATCCGTCTGTCTGGAGAGACAATGGAGTGCGCCTCCAGGGGTGAAGTCAAACCGCTGGGTTAGCAACACCAAAATGACCTCCCCAGGGTACAAGACTGGGTAGTGTGTATGGAGGTCCTGGGCTGCCCAAACAACAAGACTCCTCTGTCGGCCTCGCTGATGTGGTTCAAAGGAAAGCAGAACAAGATGTCTGGCTCCAGCTTGGCTGAAGGAATTGCCGGAAGGAGGCGTACAAGGCACCATCCAATCATATTAGAGATTCCAGGTCCTGTGAAGTTTTCCATTTTTGCACTGCAGAAATCCTAGCTGCCATGTTATTATTGCGGCCTAGGACACACGTACCTACAGGGACGCCTCTCCTGGTATGCCCCGCGGAGGACCTTAAGGTCCAAAAATGACAACACTTTGTGGTCCCAGGTCGCAAGGTGGTTAGATTGGTCTCAACTAGGGCCAGGACCTTTTCAGCACTGGCCCCCACTTGGTGGAACGCTCTCTCACAAGGGACCAGGGCCCTGCTGGACTTGACATCTTTCTGCAGGGCTTGCAAGACAGAGCTGTTCTGCCTGGCCTTCGGTTTGGACTCAGTCTGACCCTTATGTTTCCCTCCCCTTATGGTCTTGATTTTTCGGCTACTTTTAAAATGAGGCTGCATTTTAAATTGCATTTTAACCTGTATTTTAAATTGGTCCCCCCCCATTATGTTTTTACTGTGATTTTATTGGTGTTAGCTGCCCTGAGCCCGCCTCTGGCTGAGGAGGGCGGTGTATAAATAAAAATTGTTGCTGTTATTATTATTATTATTATTAAAATGCAAAACATTGTCGTCTAGCCACCCCATAGCTTCGGTAAAGAGAGCTGTGATGACTTCTGAATGATACTTCTTAAATATATTGGAAATTTATTGGTACACTTCAGTCTAAAGTTCACTTATTTGATTTGATTCGATATGTTAATTAGATGTTCTTATTGGAATATTAATAAATGCTTTAAAATAAATAAATAAAATTTACTTATTTGTGGGCACTTTTTTCTTTTTTAAAACCTGGTTTCTGCATGCTGTCCTGCTTGGACACTTATATACATCCCATAAGTTTGCAGTGTCATTATGACAGTGCACTAGAGACACTTGGAGTGAGCAAGAGAGTGATGCAATGAAAAGGAAAAGAAATAGAAGGAGGACCATAGCAGGTGGTAGAGCCCTTGCTTCTTACGCTCAACGCCGCAGCTTCAATCGCTGACATCTCCAGGCAGGGCTGTGAGGGACCCCTGCCCAAAACCCTGGAAAGCTACAATATTGTAGACAATATAGAGCTAGACGGACCAATGGGCCGCTTCAGTATAATGCAACTTCTTATATTCTAAAGTTTTCTTAGTGGGATCATCTTAATAGATGGTCCTGGTTGCGGGCAGTGTTATGTACTGAAGTTCTCACCCTGGGCCAGCAGGGGGGTACTATAGATAGTTATGCAAATAAGGGATTGAAAGTGATGTTCAGTGATTGGATAGTTTTAGAAAGTGGTTACTGTTGCGTTGTAGTGGAGCTCTATATAAGCAGGCTGGCTGAATCCTTCAGTTCAGTTCTGTTCTGGCCTCTGAATAAACAAGAGCTGTTTGAAGAATCGCTGTGTCGTCTGATATGTTCACCCACAACTTAACACTGGCGACGAGGATGGGATGGATGGAGATCAGAGCACAGCCAGATGCAGCCACCCTCTGAAAGGAGCTGAATCACGGAGCTGAAACACTGAGCGAAATCAGAACCAATTCAGAGCTGACTGTTCTGGCTAGAGCACTGTGTTCCATCCATCACCACCACTTAACAGGCAGGCCCTCAACCCGGTCCCCTCCACCCTGGTGTGGGTGGAGCCATCACCCTCATGCCAAGGTGGCACCATGATCACCCAGGGCTATTGCCCAATCAATGTGAATGGGTGATTGTGGGAGAATGTATAAAAGCGGCACCATGACGTGTGCCAAGCACCTGTTTCACGCTGCTGAACACCCGCCCATCCTCCCTTTAATTTAAGTGCCTTTTAGCCTTGCTTTGGACTTCGGATGGTCTTGGGTCGGGGACCAGGTAGGAATTTTTCCATTTGGTGAATTGGCACGGGCCACTTGGTTTTTGCCTACCTCTTAGCAATTGTCACAACTTTGTAAGGTTTGGCAATTGGGCATTGGCTTATTGTTGAGTGGAGGAGGGGAGGTCGGCCATCGCCTGCCCCTCCAATGTTCAAGGGTATTCTGTTAAAGGAATACAGGGCCTGGATCCTGTCCGAAGTCCGCTTGAGGGGCTAGGGCCATGCCAGGCCTCTGGGAACACCAGGGAGATGCAGGCGGGTTCAACCGAAGCAGTTTCCCTTTGGGTGGTTTACCCTTACAGACTTCCTGCAAAGGGGACAGGAGTCAGATATAGTCTTTTGCCAATGCTTAAGCCAATATCAGGGATGCGGGTGGCGCTGTGGGTTAAACCACAGAGCCTAGGGCTTGCCGATCAGAAGGTCGGTGGTTCGAATCCCCGCGACGGGGTGAGCTCCCGTTGCTCGGCCCCTGCTCCTGCCCACCTAGCAGTTCGAAAGCACGTCAAAGTGCAAGTAGATAAATAGGTACTGCTCCAGCGGGAAGGTAAACGGCGTTTCCGTGCGCTGCTCTGGTTCGCCAGAAGCGGATTAGTCACGCTGGCCACATGTCCCAGAAGCTGTACGCTGGCTCCCTTGGCCCATAAAGTGAGATGAGTGCCGCAACCCCAGAGTCGGCCACAACTGGACCTAATGGTCAGGGGTCCCTTTACCTTTACCTTTAAGCCAATACTGCTCTCATTTCCTGTAATCAATAAAGTTGTGGCCCAAAAAATTGCCCAATAAACAAAAATTCTGTGTCTGTGTGAATTTCTTCTGCTAATGGGTGGTTGGCTTGAGGGTCTTGCCACGCAAACATATTTCACAACAAATCACCCAGCCCCTCGGGCATAAGCACAGGACCCCCGTAGCAAAAGCTAAACGCATCCGTAAGACTGGAGCACACAGTGAGAGAGAGAAAAAGGGAACACCAAGATACACATCTGCAGTGTCATCGGAAAGTTAAGACCTTTTTTTTTTTGCAAGCTGCAAGACGCAAGCTCCAAAATGTGGGTGCCTCAACCAGAGCTCTTGTTGTGGGGGCAATGATGAAACCATTTCCTTCCTCGTTTCAATTTAGGAACGAGCTGTGAGACCCAGCTTGGCCTCTCCGCCGTTTCAGGTTAAGAATGGACCTCCGGAACGAATTAAGTACTTAACCTGAGGTACCACTGTACAGTGGAACCTCGGATGATTCGTTAAGCTGATGATTCGTGAAGCATTCTGTACGCTTTTATGCTGTACAGTGGTACCTTGGGTTACATATGCTTCAGGTTACATACGCTTCGGGTTACAGACTCTACTGACCCAGAACTATTACCTCGGGTTAAGAACTTTGCTTCAGGATAAGAACAGAAATCGTGCTCCGGCAGCGCGGCAGCAGCAGGAGGCCCCATTAGCTAAAGTGGTGCTTCAGGTTAAGAACAGTTTCAGGTTAAGAACGGACCTCCGGAATGAATTAAGTTCTTAACCCGAGGTACCACTGTAGTTCTGAAAGAGATACAGTGGAACCTCAGATGATTCGTGAAGCTGATGATTCGTGAAGCATTCTGTACGCTTTTGTGCTGTATTCGTGATGTTCCACAATGTTATTTTTCTCTTTTGTTTGTAAGCCGCTTTGGGGTTTATTTGAATTAAAAGCGGCATAGAAATAGAATCAATTAATCAATCAAAAAGGGTTCACTGCCATCAGCGTTCTTGCTCAGGCTGAGAGAAAGATTAGGATTCCTGGGAAGCCTCAACACCCATTCCAATTCATCCGGGATTTCCCTTACTTACTCATTCTCCTGTTTGTGTGTGTTTTTAGCTTTCTTTTTTGACTTCTTACCCTCGGGCAAGAGCGAAACTATTTATAGCTCTCAGATTTCCCCAATATGTGATTCAACCCGCATGGCACTCGGCAGCCCCCAACTGCAGCCCTGCAGGCCCGTCGGAGTTAAAGGGCTGGAGTCCTCCTTGAATCTCAGGGGCTCCTCTAAGGCGTGAGATGCAGACGCTTGTCATCGATAGTAGACCTGGGGCGTTTCTCAGGAAAGGCAATAGGCGCTCAAGCACTTTCGGATGTACACCTCACATCCTCTTTGCTGCCAAATTAGGAAGGAGCTGCCCAAACCGAGACTGGGAGTTGAGCAATTGCCATCGCCACCTGGTTGTCTGGGGAAAGTGGCAATTAAACCAGCTGAGCTGTCAAGTGACCTCAGAGCCTTTAGCCGGATTGGCAGGTCCCATCATCTGGGCCTCCTGCAAAGAATGATAATGCACATTCACTGAGCACCTGAACAGAGATGCTCACACCAGTCTTCCCAGAGGGGCAGCTAGTCGGCCAACTGTGGAAACAGGATGCTGGAATAGATGGGACTTTGGCTTCATCCAGCTGTCGGACTCTTATTAACATGCCTTGTGTTTCCTATGAAAGGGACGCGGGTGGCGCTGTGGGTTAAACCACAGAGCATAGGGCTTGCCGATTAGAAGGTCGGCGGTTCGAATCCCCGCGACGGGGTGCGCTCCCATTGCTCAGTCCCTGCTTCTGCCAACCTAGAAGTTCGAAAGCACGCTAGTGCAAGTAGATAAATAGGTACCACTCCGGCGGGAAGGTAAACAGCGTTTCCGTGCGCTGCTCCGGTTCGCCAGAAGCGGCTTTGTCATGCTGGCCACATGACCCAGAAGCTGTCTGCAGACAAACACCGGCTCCCTCGGCCTATAGAGTGAGATGGACCTAATGGTCAGGGGTCCCTTTACCTTTACTTTATGTTTCCTATAGCTGTACGCACAACGGGCAGAACCAAAGAGCCAGAGGAATCTGCGCTGAAGAGGGTTGGACTAGATAACCCTTGGGAGAACCCTTTCTTTTTTTTAAAAAACAAATAAATCATTTTTATTGATTTTCCAATAAAAACAGCCAATCAACATATCCTCATCATAATCCAATTAAAAACAATAAACTAAAATAAAAAATGACCAAATTACAGTCCAAATTGTTAATTATTAATTTTTCCGGGCTCCCCATAGCCTGGACCTCTGAGGAATATCTCCAATATCTTTGTTCCTGCCTCTTCTCGTTGTTTTCATATGTTCCACATTCTGATCTTAACGCTTTAAAGTTCTCCGTCCCTGGCTATGCGATTCTCAATCATGTCCAAAATCATATATCCTTTCATCCATCGAATACATCTTTATTTATGTGTGTGTGTGTACACACACACACAGTGGTACCTCTGGTTACGTACTTAATTAATTCTGGAGGCCCGTTCTTAACCTGAAACTGTTCTTAACCTGAAGCACCACTTTAGCTAATGGGACCTCCTGCTGCTGCTGCGCCACCGCTACACAATTTCTGTTCTCATCCTGAAGCAAAGTTCTTAACCCGAGGTACTATTTCTGGGTTAGTGGAGTCTGTAACCTGAAGCGTATGTAACCTGAAGCCTATGTAACCCGAGCTACCACTGTATATTTTCAGCTGTCTATTTACCAGCGCAGCTTTTCCTGACTTCATTCCAATCTTCCAATCTGTTGGCTGTTGTCCAAATTTGTCGTTTGAAGTTTAACGACGCAGCAACTCCCAAGTTGTTAAATCACTCCAATCCGGGCTGTTGTCCAAGCCTTTCTTTTGAGATTTAATGACGCAGTACCTTCCACATTGTTAAGTTGTTATTATAGATTGCTGAGCATACTGTTTGCAATATTGCAATGTAAATGAACTGTATTCCACAGATATAAGTCATTTGGCGATCAATCAGCCTTCCTGGAGACCACACAACCCCTCCTCCAGGCCCTAGAAGGGGGGCTGCTAGACATCCATTCCCTTCCAACTCTATGGTTCTGTGAATTTGATCTGTGACGAGGTCCTAGATCACACAGGTTGGACCTCATCTCACATAACCAGCTGCACAACTGGAAGCTCTGTTCAATTAATGCACATGTTTGTTTGTTTGTTTGCCTGTTTGTTTGTTTAGCATCAATTTCAGATCACAACATTAAACTATCAAAGCTGTTGTCGGGCGGGGGTTTGGGTTTTTTTGTATATTTTAGACCAAAACTTCAACAAAGAATGGGAATTTTTAAAAATAATTTATCCAGGAGACCACTGTAAGCAGATGAAAACATTAGCAGGATTTTAATAACCCTTGTAATGTAGCGAATACTATGGATAATATGGAAAGATATAAAAATGGACTATGAAATAATATGCAGTTGGGGTGTACAATAGGACCCACAGAAGGGAAGGTGGGAAGTTCAGAGATTTGGAGAAATCTCTAAATACGGATATGGATTGTTATAATTTTATATTTGTAAAATCAAATGAAAATTATTATTTTTAAAAAAGCGTTATTTGTATATTTCTATGAATTGCATGTGGTTTTATTTATGTTTACATTTGGAGGTCTCTATGTAACCAGCTAACAAGTGTAATTGATGGTAATGATGACATAATAACAATATCAAAATATATAAAATTAGAGTTTGTTTATCACAATGTTTGCTTCAGACAGAAATTATATAGCAACCACATTATTAATACCTACTTCGGTTATTAATACCTACTGCGGATTCTTGGGTGGAAGCCAAGTTAAAGTGTTATAAATGTTCTTTCAATGTATGGCATGGTTGTTGTGGTTGGTTTATTTGGAAGGCCTGGACAAAATGGTTTGTGCCTGTGTTGTTTTTGTTAATCTGCATGCAGAGGGTGTATCTCTTCTGTCAATCTGTATTCTAACCAAGCAGGAAGTTCAGTGGCAAGACAGTATTTAATTAGCATGTTTAAATTAGCGCTGACTAGACCTGGGATGACACTGTTTCCTATTTCCCTTGGGTATTAGGAAACCACCCAGCATGGAATGTTTGGCACTTCTGTTTTACATATGCAACATCCATAGATTGGCTCATCTCTCAGACGCAATAGAGGTGGCTTCCAACAAAATATTAAAAATACGATAAGACACCAAACATTAAAAACTTCCCTAAACTGGGCTGCCTTCAGAGGTCTTCTAAAAGTCAGATACCGTGGTACCTCGAGTTAAGAACTTAATTCGTTCCGGAGGTCCGTTCTTAACATGAAACTGTTCTTAACCTGAGGTACGACTTTAGCTAATGGGGCCTCCTGCTGCCGCCGCACGATTTCTGTTCTCATCCTGAAGCAAAGTTCTTAACTGGAGGTACTGTTTCTGGGTTAGCGGAGTCTGTAACCTGAAGCGTCTGTAACCCAAGGTACCACTGTAGTTGTTTATTTCCTTGGCATCTGAAGGGAGGGTGTGGGATTAACGGGAAGATAGTCAAAGAGTGGTGAAAGCTGTATTAGGATGCAATCTTAAAAATGACAGAATGATCTTGATACGAATCCAAGGCAGACCTTTTAACATCACAGTAATCCAAGTTTATGCACCAACTACGGGTGCTGAAGAAACTGAAATTGACCAGTTCTATGAATTTACACCCTGATGTTGGGAAAGATGGAGGGCACAAGGAAAAGGGGACGACAGAGGACGAGATGGTTGGACAGTGTTCTCGAAGCTACCAGCATGAGTTTGACCAAACTGCGGGAGGCAGTGGAAGACAGGAGTGCCTGGCACGCTCTGGTCCATGGGGTCACGAAGAGTCGGACACGACTAAACGACTAAACAACAACATGAACTTACAACACCTTATAGAAATGACACCAAAGAAGGATGCTCTTCTCATTATAGGGGATTGGAATGCTGGAGGCAGTGGAAGACAGGAGTGCCTGGCGTGCTCTGGTCCATGGGGTCGCAAAGACTAAACAACCAAACAGCAACAGGAAGATGTGTAAACACCCCACAAGCATCTCAGGAGGTTGAATGCTCATTGCCACATAACTGCCTTGCAAACAAAATCAGAAAGAATGCTCAGTAAGCGACTTAGGTCACTTCCAGGTGATCTGTTCGTTGAGCATTTGCCTTGATTTCCTTGTGGAGAGATTAGATGACATCAGCTATTTCAGAAGCATTCATTTCTACGTGTGGAGACTAGATGGCATTGCATCAGAGGAATGCACACTTCCCAGTGCAATTCCCCAGTACTTTCCTTACTACAAACAGTCCAGGGAAGCAGGCTTGTTGCACAAGCACTTCGTGTCGGCTTTCGTTGTGTGACCTCGATTTGCTGGGATTTGTTTGTGATTGAATCCCGCCTGAAAACAGTGGCAGTCTAAAAGCCACAGCCCCCCCCCCCCCAAGTCTAACCACCACATAAGATGTCTGCAAGCAAAACAGGACAAATACTCAGTAAGTATATCACCTGGAAGTGCTTCTTCTATTTTCAACTCAGTGGCTCGTTTCAGCTGACCCATATTTCTCCTTGGCTCGGGGCTTCCCATTCATAGTACAGTGGAACCTCGGAACTCAAACGGATCCGTTTTAGAACGCTTTGGCTCCCGAATGCCGAAAACCCGGAAGTGCTCTGGTTTTCGATCATTCCTCAGAACACGAACGTCTGACATGGCTTCAACTGTGTAAAAACGTACCTGTCGGCCAATTGGAACACACGTCTCGGAATTCGAACGTTTCAGAAAACTGTATACAGTGATACCTCGGGTTAAGTACTTAATTCGTTCCAGAGGTCCGTTCTTAACCTGAAACTGTTCTTAACCTGAAGCACCACTTTAGCTAATGGGGCCTGCTGCTGCCACCGCGCAATTTCTGTTCTCATCCTGAAGCAAAGTTCTTAACCTGAAGCACTATTTCTGGGTTAGCGGAGTCTGTAACCTGAAGCGTATGTAACCTGAAGCGTATGTAACCCGAGGTACCACTGTATACACACACACATACACACAGTGGTACCTCGTGTTGTGTAACCTCTGGGTTACGGAATCTTTGGGTTATGGCCGTGGCAAACCCGGAAGTGTATACTTCCGGGTTTCGCCGTTTGTGCATGCACAGAGTGTTCTGTGCGCCACGTGCTTGCGCAGAAGGGCTCTATTGTGTCATGCACAGAAGCGGGGCCTCTAGTTACAGAACCCCGAAATGAATTAAATCCGTAGCCAGAGTTACCACTGTATATACACATACAGATAATAAAAAATAGCACTACTAAAAGGCCTTTCCTTTAAAACAAAAACAAAAAGCCAGTCAGTTCCCAAAGGCCTGTCAGACTGAAACAGCTTTCACCTGCTGGCAGAAGGACCACAAGGAAGGGACCACAAGGAGGGAGCCAGTTTAGCTTATCCAAGAAGGGCGTTTCAAAGACTGGGAGCAGCCACCACCAAGAAGGCCCTGTCCGGCGTCCCCACCAAGTGAGGCTGGCGACACAGAGAGAAGGGCTTCTTCCTGATCTCCCTGAATTAGTGGGCTCCTGTGTTTAACTGAAGGAAAGACACTTTCCAGAGCTGGATTTATTCTTTAATAATTCATATAGGAGTACAAGATATTTAAGTCATAGGTGTATTAGCTGTGCATCTGAGCATGTTGTGAGCACAAAATATGTCTTCAGAGTTATTAGGGAATGTGGGGTGCGAAAATCCTAGCCAAGGCATTTTGTTTTGTTTTGCCTTGTGGGTTTTGCAGTTTTAGGTAACATGTACGAAAAATGCACATCCCAGTGTGCATAAAAATTCATGCAGCAATGAAAATAGCAAAGGAAAATGCTTTATGTGGGGGAGAATGCAAAATTGTGCATATTAGGGGTAATTGCCTACAAATATATGGAGAAATCTGCATTCAAATGCCAAATGAATTGACATTTCAAAAATAGTCATAATAATAAGAACAAATGCAAACTGATGTGGAAATGTAGTGAACTGGAGATGGAAAAAATGAGAAACTGAAATTGACAGATTCGCCCATCCGTAGGTCGGGGTGAACGAGGATCAGTGAAAACGTCCGCCTGGTTTCCCAAGAAGGGATGGAACAGCCTCATCATGTCGTCCTTTTCACCTTCCCACTGCTAGCTCCTCTTGTGGTTCCACGAAAATCCCGGACGCAGAAGTTCCCCAAGAAATCCTATGACAACAGCGTTGCTGAGGAACCTCTTCTCTTCTTTCCAGCCCGAGTGCGAAATTGTGGGCGAGCCGATCACGGAAAGATTTCTCGCTTTAGGTTCATTCTCCCGACCACATCTGGCTTGTGGGTGCCTTCAGCGAAAATAGGTCAGGGCCCTACACATTTCTGCTTCCCTGGGTGGTAGGGAAATGAAACGCTCCACTCGTCCTGAAATGGGGGGTTTCTTTTGTCTTGCAATGCTCCTTAAAACCGTGTGAAAGGCGGGAATTCAACAGGAGAAACCTACCACATCTCTGGAGAAGACAACGTCTTCCTGTTACACAGCTATTAATAGACAGGTGCTCTGCTTTGGTTTTGGGTTCTTAAATCTCTACTGGAATAGTTGCAGCTGCTGTGGTTAAAAGGTGGCTTCACTGAGGCCTTACTTATCAGTTGCCCAAAGGTGCCAATCAGGGCCGGGTTTAGGTCTGATGAGGCCCTAAGCTACTGAAGGTAATGGGGCCCTTTACATGTCCAGCTGTCCTTTGTCAACAACAAATTGTCGCTGTTTTTTTGTGTGTTGAATATATGCTATATGGTAATTTATGGACCTAATAGGTTTCTAAAGCCATTTGCACATAACAAAATATGCATTTTATCAAAGTAATCGTTGAATCTCTTTTAAGAAGCAGGTGAACAGTTAAGAGGCCTCAAAAGAACCATAGTAAATAAAATGCAAACATGTGCTGCCAAAAAGGCAAGTGGGCCAGCTCTTGCTAGCATGGTGGCTTTCGGTTTAAAACGTTTCCGCCCCAGAAATAGATCAGGTCTGACTCGTTTTGGAACTGTGCAGGGAAAATGTTACCCTTCAGGGGTGTCAATATGACATCCTGATCAGGCCTTTGGCGGTTTGCTGGCTCCACCGGCACCTTTCAAAGCACCTCGGCAGAGGTTTCCAAGCACGTAACAGAACTGTGACCCATTTCTGGGTCCCTGTTGCTAATCCCGATAATTTGGTTTCCTTAGATTTATTTAAACCTATCACAGAAGGTGTGAAGGGTTCACTACCGGTTTCCTTCCCAGGAGATAGGGAAATCCTGTTGGATATTCCTGCAAGGCCTAGAAGCCCTCAAACTCCCAGAGGTTAGATCAGGGGTCAGCAAACTTTTTCAGCAGGGGGCCAGTCAGATCTTGTGGGGGGGACGGACTATATTTTGAACGGATTCCTATGCCCCACAAATAACCCAGAGATGCATTTTAAATAAAAGGACACATTCTACTCATGTAAAAACACCAGGCAGGCCCCA
>JAXCMG010000065.1:1491035-1646023 GCA_034642415.1 Podarcis siculus | reverse complement strand
TAAAACACGATTTAAAGGAAATTCCCCATTTAGTCCCTTATAAAAAGATAGGCACGACACAGTCTTCTATAGAAGTATAAAAAGAGTTTACTCACACATTCTGTTCACAGTTGGATCCCAGAAGGCAGACTTAGCTTAGAAAAGTTATATACACCTGGAAACTATCCCATAAGGAGACAGCTCCTTTGTCCTCTCTTGTCTGCAAGCCAAGAGAGCATCTTAGGCTAAGCAGATGTTGCTTCTTCGACGAATGTGGTCAGAGAGAGAGAGATGGCTGACCAGTCCTGCTCTTTGGTTACTTGGGCAGGTGAGGTCACACCCACCTCTAGTCACATGCAGAGGAAGTCTGTCCCAGCTTAGGAGAAACAGGAAGTTCCGACTGACTGGTCCAGACATCCCCTTTTATGTCCGCTCTAGGGATGTTGTACTTGACTGCTCTTGTGTTTCACATCCCCCAGACCCCATCTGCACTATAAATTTAAAGCAGTGTCCTAACACTTCAAGAGCCACGGTTTTCCTCAAAGAATCCTGGGATCTGTGGTTTGATGATGATGATTTATTATTTATACCCCAGCCACTCTGGGCGGCTTCCAACAAAATATTAAAAATACGATAGAACATCAAACATTAAAAAACTTCCCTAAACAGGGCTGTCTTCAGATGTTTTCTAAAAGTCAGATAGATGTTTATTTCCTTGATATCTGCTGGGAGGGCGTTCCACAGGGCGGGCGCCACTACCGAGAAGGCCCTCTGCCTGGTTCCTCTCGCAGGGAGGAAACCGCCAGAAGGCCCTCGGAGCTGGACCTCAGTGTCCGGGCAGAACGATGGGGGTAGAACTCTCAGGGTGCTCAGAGTTGCTAGGTGCCCCCTATCCCCCCCTCACATATCTACAGAATGGTTCCTCCCAGGGAATTGTAGCTCCATGAGGGGAATGTAGGCACCCGAACAGCTCTCAGCACCCTTTGCAAACAGCAGCTCCCAGAATTCTTTGAGGGAAGCCACAGCTGTTATCCGGTGGCAGGATCCTGGTTTAAATGTATGATGCAGATGGAGCCTAAGCCTCAGAAAGGAAAAAGAGGTGACAGTGAGCAGTCCACACTTGGTTTTCATTGCCAGCGCACAAACAGGAAAAAAATGTTGTCTTTGTTTCTCAGAAACAATAAGTCCTGACCACAGTTCACAGTTTTAAGAATCCTCTGTTTCCAAGTGTTGCTGGCATCTCACTTCAATGTGTTGGCCGCAGATACAGCAGGGTCATGCGGGGGTGGAAAATGTTTGCTTGGGTGACTCTCATATACTGAGAAAACTTGGGGCCCAGAATTCTGGCTTTCAGACCCATGGCAGTCCCCTAATACCCTGCTCCCCAAGGTTTAATTAACAGCTCCCAGCCCTCCTGCTATAACCTATTAAGTCTGGTGTGGGGAATCTTTGGACTTCCGGATGTTGCTAGACTACAACTCCCATCATCCCCAGCCATTCGGCACACTTGCTGGGGCTGATGGGAGTTGTAGTTCAGCAACATCTGAAGGGCCAAAGACTCCCCATGCAAGCAGTAGATGATGGACACCACATTCCATCCTATGAAGTCTCTCTCTGCCCATTGCCTGTTGTAGCTGTTAAAAAAAAGACAACCCCGGAATCCCAGCTACCAGCTTCCACATTGCTGCAGGCTGCCATTTTAGATCTTTCCACCCCATAAATAGGTCAGGGTTTAGTGAATCCCGTCACGAGAAACCGTACAGGATGTGAACAATGCAGAGGTTTTCTTCACCTTCTGCATCCGTTCTTCCGCCTCATCTGTGCAGACAATGAGGTTAATAGATAAAAATGTGGACATGACCCATTTGATCTGTCTCCATCTCAGCTCCTGATGCTTGTAGTGGCTGCTGGTGCCCTGAATCTCGATAGATAGCACAGGCAGAAGCCTAATGGGTTGGTGTTTTTAAATGTATTTCAGCAATTTATATACGGGACCGTACGTGGTTGCATCCGCACCACATACTCAAAACACTCTTATGCTACTTTAACATCCTTGGCTCCCCCAAAAGAATGCTGAGAACTGTAGTTCATCTAGGGTGCTCTGGGAGTTTTTTAGGACATACCTCACAATGCTACAGTTCCCACCACCTTTAACCAATAACAGTTCCCAGGATTCTTTGAGGGAAATCCTGACTTTGGGTGGAGGGCTGTAGGCTCAGTGGTTGTTGTTGTTTAGTCGTGTCCGGCTCTTCATGACCCCATGGACCAGAGCACGGCAGGCACTCCTGTCTTCCACTGCCTCCCGCAGTCTCGTCAAACTCATGCTGGTAGCTTCGAGAACACTGTCCAACCACCTCATCCTCTGTCGTCCCCTTCTCCTTGTGCCCTCCATCTTTCCCAACATCAGGGTCTTTTCCAGGGAGTCTTCTCTTCTCATGAGGTGGCCAAAGTATTGGAGCCTCAGCTTCAGGACCTGTCCTTCCAGTGAGCACTCAGGGCTGATTTCCTTCAGAATGGAGAGGTTTGATCTTCTTGCAGTCCATGGGACTCTGAAGAGTCTCCTCCAGCACCATAATTCAAAAGCATCAATTCTTCGGTGATCAGCCTTCTTTATAGTCCAGCTCTCACTTCCATACATCACTACTGGGAAAACCATAGCTTTAACTATATGGACCTTTGTTGGCAAGGGCTCAGTGGTAGAGCATCTGTTTTGCATGGAGAGAGCCCCAACTCCACTCCATGGCATCTTCAGGTGGGGCTGGGCGAGTTTCCCACCTGACATCCTGGAAAGCCACTGCCGGTCCGTGTAGACAGCACTGGGCTAGATGGACCAATTCAGTATAAGGCAGTTTTGTATGTTCCTGTTAAAGTGGTATGACTGAATTAGTTTGGAGATGGTATTTAACACCAGTCAGATTAAATCAAATAAACAAGGAATATTTGGCGTTTTGTTGGAGGGGATGCCAGGAACAGGGACTTACATTCACATGTGGTGGGGGTGTAAATATGTACAACTTTTTGGCAAAGGGTGTTTAAGGAGATAGCAGAAATCACGGGGTTAAAGGTGACCGAGAGTCCAGAGGTAGCATCATCCTCAATTTGTGATGGGGTGGAAGGTTTGCAAGCCATGAAGGACTTGCTGACAAAT
The DNA here is from genome assembly GCA_034642415.1 of Podarcis siculus. Lineage (NCBI taxonomy): Eukaryota > Metazoa > Chordata > Lepidosauria > Squamata > Lacertidae > Podarcis > Podarcis siculus. Next base: position 1,642,896 of record JAXCMG010000065.1, on the reverse strand, counting down.
TTATTGACAGCTGCACGAGTTATTATAGCCAGGAAGTGGAAGGGGCGAGCAGAATATAAAACGGAAGAATGGTATAATGAGGTGTGGGATAAGGCTATTAATTATAAATTAACATGTGCCATTAAGGTAATGGTAAAGGGACCCCTGACCATTAGGTCCAGTCATGGCCGACTCTGGGGTTGTGGCGCTCATCTCGCTTTATTGGCCAAGGGAGCCGGCGTACAGCTTCCGGGTCATGTGGCCAGCATGACTAAGCCACTTCTGGCAAACTAGAGCAGCACACGGAAACATCATTTACCTTCCCGCCAGAGCGGTACCTATTTATCTACTTGCACTTCGTTCTTTTGAACTGCTAGGTTGGCAGGAGCAGGGACCGAGCAATGGGAACTCACCCCGTTGCGGAGATTCGAACTGCCAACCTTCCAATCAGCAAGCCCTAGGCTCAGTGGTTTACACCACAGCACCACCTGCGTCCCACCATTAAGGTGGGGAATATGCAGGAGAAATGATTTCAAGGAGATATGGAGGGTGTTTGTAGAATTTGTACTGTTAAAGCGGAAAGGGGTCAAACCATCGCAAGAGGTGTTGAAATTTTGGGAGGTTGGATAGTTACAATGGAATAGTCTCGGTGGTGGGGTGCACATGTTTATTATTTATTAATGATTATTACTTTGCCAAAATAAAATAAATAAATAAATAAATAAATAAATAAATAAATAAATAAATAAAGTGGTATAGTTGGCATCTGTCTGTCTTGAGGGACAATGGAGTCCGCCTTCAGGGGTGAAGTCAAACTGCTGCGTTAGCAGCAGCAAAGTGACCTACCAGGGGCACAAACATGCCTAGAGGTCCTGGGCTGCCCAGATGACAAGACACCCCCCCTCCACTATTTGTCTCATCCAGTCAATCCAACTGCTTTAAATGTACAGTGAATGTGTGCGACCTGCCATTTTGTACAGTGGACGCTTGGGTTGTGAACGTGATCCATGCAGGAGGCACGTTTGCAACCTGCAGAGTTCGCAACCCACAGCGCCGCATCTATGCACGAGCGGGTCATGATGCGTCGCTTCGGTGCATGCGCAACGCACGATTTAGCATTTCTGTGCATGCACGAGCACCGAAACCCAGAAGTAACCCGTTCCGGTACTCCCAGGTTCAGCGTGGCGTGCAACCCAAAAATGCGTAACCTGAAGCATCTGTAACCGGAGGTATGACTGTATATCCGTTTGTTCTCCTCTGCCTTAATTTTGGAACCGAAGAATGCTGAAACAGGTGGGCCCCATTTGAAATTTCCGCTTGTTCTGAAGCGAATGCTTACCGTATTTTTCACTCTATAAGCCGCACCAGACCACAAGATGCACCTAGTTTTGGAAGGAGGAAAACAAGGAAAAAAATATTCTGAATCTCAGAAGCCAGAACAGCAAGAGGGATCTCTGCACAGTGAAAGCACAATCCCTCTTGCTGTTCTGGCTTCTGGGATAGCTGTGCAGCCTGCATTCGCTCCATAAGACGCACACAAATTTCCCCTTACTTTTTAGGAGGGGAAAAGTGAGTCTTATAGAGCAAAAAATACGGGACGTTTATCCCCTAGCAAGGGAAAAGCTGCACCAGTAACACAAGTGTCTCTGCTACTTGGGATGAATACAATGTCACATTTCTAATCGGCTTGGGAATTGGGGCCTAAGGGATTTGACATTGACATCTTCCTGGCATTATGGCCGAGCTTTTGCTTCTTATAGCCTCCTTTCTCTGATGTGTGCGGCAGATAGGAACGGTTTATCTTTTCAACTGGTTTCTGAAACCAGCTTCCCCCACCCACTTATGAACGATCAAACAGTTTCAGTACCAAGAAAGGGCCTCTCCTCATTATCTTCTCAGTACGCTTATGAGCTTGTGGCATCCGTTTCCGTTTGGTGTGGTCTTTTTCTTAGCGGCTGGTTTCTTACAAAAAGAGGGGGGGCGGAGAGACAGAGAGAGAGTATGGGGGAGGTGCCAAAGAAACCTTTTTGAAAGTCATACTTTCTGAACTAAAAAAAGAAGCGTGGGCTTTCGCTTCAAAATCTGGTGGGCAACTTGCACCTTGGTGAGTCAGGATGGATAGAACTGTCAATGTTAGTTTCCCATTTCCCAGTCCAATTCAGTTTTCCACATCAGTGTGATTTCCCCCCACCATGAACTTTTGTCAGAATTTTGGTATGAATTTCTGCTGATGGGCACATTTTCATATGCATAATTTAGCCTGAAATAATAGGTTATATAAGGGACGCAGGTGGCGCTGTGGGTTAAACCACAGAGCCTAGGACTTGCCGATCAGAAGGTCGGCGGTTAGAATACCTGCGACGGGGTGAGCTCCCGTTGTTCAGTCCCCGCTCCTGCCAACCTAGCAGTTCGAAAGCAGAAAGTGCAAGTAGATAAATAGGTACCACTCCAGCGGGAAGGTAAACGGCATTTCCGTGTGCTGCTCTGGTTCGCCAGAAGGGGCTTGGCCATGCGGCAAGGTAAACGGTGTTCAAAGAGGCTGTTGCAAAGACTTCATTCATTCATTCATTCATGTTGTAACCTCTGAGTTTGGCTCAACTCACAGCACAACATGCCCCTTTTGTCTGCCTTAGTTCAGCCACCCTTCTGCGTAACGGGTGTAAGCAGGGGCTGAAGAATCTGCAGCCCTCCAGATGTTGTTTGATCACATCTCCCATCATCCCTGACTGTTGGCCATGCTGGGAGGTCTAGAAGGTCACTGCCTCCCCATCCCTAAGTTGGAGGAGCTGCTGTCTGGCAGGCATTGATACAGGGGAGAGACCGCTGGAACCACCACAAACAAGCATTTCCAGTTGCCTCCCCTCACCCACACAGCCTGTGAGCCTAATAACAATACAGTGGTACCTCGGGTTACAAACTTAATTCATTTTGGAGGTCCATTCTTAACCCAAAACCGTTCTTAACCTGAGGCGTGCTTTCGCTAATGGGGCTTCCTGCTGCTGCCGCTGCCGCCACACAATTTCCATTCTCATGCTGGGGCAAAGTTCGCAATCCGGAGCAACTACTTCCAGGTTAGCGGAGTATGTAACCCGAAGCATTTGTAACCCAAAGTGTTTGTAGCCCGAGGTACCACTGTAACAACATGTTGTTGTTGTTGTTGTTGTTACCTCACCCATCTGATTGGGTTGCCCCAGTCACTCAGGGCAGCTCCCCAAAAATATAAAAACATAATAAAACATTAAACATTTTTAAAAATCCCTATATAGGGCTGCCTTCGGATGCCTTCTGAGGGTTCTATAGTTATTTATCCCTTTGACATCTGAAGGGAGAGCTTTCCACAGGGCGGGTGCCACTACCAAGAAGGCCCTCTGCCTGGTTCCCTGTAACCTCACTTCTCGCACGGAGGGAACCGCCAGAAGGCCCTCAGAGCCGGAAAGGTTTTGAATCTGCATCATTTTTGTTTGCATCTGCATTACTGTGTTTGTTTAGGGACATGGGTGGCGCTGTGGTCCAAACCACAGAGCCTAGGGCTTGCTGATCAGAAGGTCAGCGGTTCGAATCCCCACAACGGGGTGAGCTCTCATTGCTCGGTCCCTGCTCCTGCCCACCTAGCAGTTCAAAAGCACATCAAGTGCAAGTACATAAATAGGAACCACTCCAGCGGGAAGGTAAATGGCGTTTCCAGCTGCTCTGGTTCACCAGAAGTCATGCTGGCCACATGACCCGGAAGCTGTCTGCAGACAAACGCTGGCTCCCTCGGCCTATACAGCAAGATGAGCACGCAACCCCAGAGTCATCCACGACTGGACCTAATGGACAGGGGTACCTTTACCTTTACCTTATGTATCTGTTTATTCTTGGCAGCTGCCTTGGGATCCTTTGGGGCATACAAATGAACAGTGACGTAACATGACATGGGGAGTTGCTGCACCCCCTTGATTATTTGGTTGCCCCCTTTCCAACACTACAATATCCATTTTGAGGCAAAGCAACCAGTACTGTACATGCTATTCCTAATGCAGTCACGTATCCTAGCGGCATCCTAACGGCGTTATGATAGCAGCGGTTTTATTTTCGAATGCTGTTGAGAAAGACTTCCTGCTCCGGCTCTCAACTGCTTCTCCCTCTAGAACCCAGGAAAACCCCATGCGTTCTGGATTAATTACCATACTGTGGTGTGAGAGGGCGTTATATGAACATGTGTCATAGGTGGCAACCTTGGAAAATCTCTTCTGTGTACATAGTCAGCTCCTGGGAGAAGGGGAATTATTTGAAGATGGAACTTCCTGTAGGGGTTGAGTGGGAGGTAGGAGTCTACTGAAATAAAGCTGTTCATGTTTGAGTTGACCTGAAGAGCCTGGAGTCTAAGAAAGGCTGACTTGCTGAGCAATGACATGACTAGAAGTCAGTACAGGGCCAGTGGTCTGGCTCAATATAAAGCACTTTCCAATGTTCCTGACAACACTGGAAGTAGTTTATTTTAAGTGTGATATTAGGTAGTGTAGATAAGCACCGCTCATACACTATTAAAAGAAACAGCCATTAAAAAAACTCAACAACAACAACAACATCATCATAATAATAATAATAATATTGATGTAGTGATGTATGGAAGTGAGAGCTGGACCATAAAGAAGGCTGATCACCGAAGAATTGATGCTTTTGAATTATGGTGCTGGAGGAGACTCTTGAGAGTCCCATGGACTGCAAGAAGATCAAACCTCTCCATTCTGAAGGAAATCAGCCCTGAGTGCTCACTGGAAGGACAGATCCTGAAGCTGAGGCTCCAATACTTTGGCCACCTCAGGAGAAGAGAAGACTCCCTGGAAAAGACCCTGATGTTGGGAAAGATGGAGGGCACAAGGAGAAGGGGACGACAGAGGACGAGATGGTTGGACAGTGTTCTCGAAGCTACCAGCATGAGTTTGACCAAAGTGCGGGAAGCAGTGGAAGACAGGAGTGCCTGGCGTGCTCTGGTCCATGGGGTCACGAAAAGTCGGACACGACTAAACAACTAAGCAACAACAAAGGGAAAAAAACATAGAACACCATGGAAGGGGGGATGGGAGGTCAATGGATAAATTAACGGTATTGTCAATGGTAAAGTATGTTAACTTTTGAAAACGAAATAAACAAAATTTAAGAATAAATAAATCCCATCCATGTTACAGGAGAGCCAGACTTTAAAAGGCAGACCAAGATGGATTCCTTTCAGCTCCAGACACTTCCCTCATTTGCATGTGGTTTTCACATTGACAGAACACAATTTCACCATAAAAATGCAAAGCATCTGCTACCTAATTCCCTTTTAGCAAATTTGATACTATATTTGAATAGGGGCTTTGATGGGCCAACTGTCAAGGCAAAGCCAAAAGAGGGGGTTTTCCAGACTTTCCCTTGAGACAAGTGAAACTGGCAAACCCTTTCTTGAGACTAGGAGTGAGTGAAAAAGAATCAGCTAGATTCAGTTTTCCTATGAAGCCGAATCTATGAAACTCATACTTTCTGAAATAATACAAGAACTGAAACATGGCCAGCCTGCAAAAATCCACACTAATCTGAATTTTGTGATACAGTTCTCCAACGAACCACTGTTTACAAAAATGCACATATTAGGGGGAAATGTTCCTTTAAAATGAATTTATTGGTGTAAACGACATACAAAAATGCATTATGTTAGGAGTACAAAAATTCTGACATTTGCACCAAAATGCTGGATAATTTTCATGAGGATTCCCCCCCCCAAAAAATCACAAATTGTGGCAGAAATGAAGATCAAAGAAGTGGGAAACTGAGAGAACTTAAATTGGCAGATGCTTCTCAGTTGGACTAGATGATCCTTAGGGTATGTTCCAATTCTATGATTCTATCACTACAGTTAATATTTTGTAGGAAGGATTCAGGTAAATGTAGGTTTGTGCAATTGGAGTGGATTAAAGCATTTTGTTGCCCCAGCACAAAAAACCCCCCACTTTTTTAAAAAAAACAGACTTCTTAGGAAAGCAATGTGGGGAAATGCATTGAAAAGTGTGGGGTTCGTGAATGATTAACGGGAAGACATGTAAAGGTAAAAGATAAAGGACCCCTGGATGGTTAAGTCCAGTCAAAGGCGACTATGGGGTTGCAGCGCTCATCTGGCTTTCAGGCCGAGGGAGCCAGCGTTTGTCCACAGACAGCTTTACGGGTCATGTGGCCAGCATGACTAAACCGCTTCTGGCACAAGGGAACACCGTGATGGAAAGCAGAGTGCATGGAAACATCGTTTACCTTGCCACCACAGCAGTACCTATTTATCTACTTGCACTGGCGTGCTTTTGAACTGCTAGGTTGGCAGGAGCTGGGATGGAGCAATGGGAGCTCACCCCATCACCGGGATTTGAACCGCCAACCTTCTGATCGGCAAGCCCAAGAGGCCCAGTGGTTTAGACCACAGCGCCACCCGCGTCCCAGAAGACGTGTAAACACCCTGCAAGCAAATCAGCCTGGAAGCAAGAAGAATGTACAGTGGTACCTCGGGTTACAGATGCTTCAGGTTACAGACTCCGCTAACCCAGAAATAATACCTCAGGTTAAGAATTCTGCTTCAGGATGAAAACAGAAATTGTGTGACGTCAGCGGGAGGCCCCATTAGCTAAAGTGGTACCTCAGGTTAAGAACAGTTTCAGGTTAAGAACGGACCTCCGGAACGAATTAAGTTCTTAACCCGAGGTACCACTGTACATTGCTGTATAGCCTCCCAGCAAAATTCAGAGCAAATGGGCTATAAAGGCTGGTGCGCATTACGTTAGAGTAAATACAGTATCTATCTAGATACAGATACAGATGACATAATTATGATTGCTGTTAATTACATAGAAATAAACAATACACCTCACCATTTTCGAGGAGACGGTGACCAAGCAGCTCGTAGGCGTGTTCAGCAATGGCGACCAGGTGATGTCAACTCTTGACGGGCAACTTCAAGACTTAGCTCTCTCTTCTTATTGATATCCTTCTTAAATTGTGTAGCCCAGAACTGGACACAGTACTCCAGGTGGGGTCAGACCAAGCCAGAATAGAGTGGGACTATTACTTCCCTGAAACTGGACGTTCCTGGGATAGCTCAGTCGGAAGGAGCATGAGACGCTTAACCTCAGGGCTGCAGGTTTGAGCCCCACATTGGGCAAAATATTTCTGCATTTGCAGGGGGTTGGACTAGATGACCCTCGGGGTCCCTTCCAAGTGTACAATTCAATGGACACTAGACTTCTCAGAGCCGGTCAGACTATTGGTCCACCTGGTTAAGTACCGTCTACTGTGAATGACAGGGTTTCTTTTTTTTTTTTTGAAAAAAAATTATTAGTTTTTACAATATCAGTGACAAACAAAAACATAAAACAAACAAAACATAACAAACATAAATCATAACCTTATTGAAAATAACAGTTATTTACTTTGTAAAACGACTTCCTAGTTTCCCCTTAGTTGAATTTCATTGCATGTCCTTATAACGGTTTTCCAAATCCCAATTTTAATACCCTTTAAATTAAACATGAACATCTATAAATCTTCTCCTTCTTGTATTAAACATATTATTTTATCAGTTAACATAGATACAATCCTAAGCCCTTTAAGTATCTGGACGCTATTTCCAGTTATTTTAGCTTAACAAATTTAACTAAATAATCATTAAATTTCTTCCATTCTTTGTGGTGTTCCTCCTCCTCCTGGTCGCGGACTCTTCCGGTTAGATCGGCTAGCTAGTGAATGACAGGGTTTCAGGAAAATGTATCCCACATTGCCATTGCCGGAGAATGTTCCTTTTGTTGCCCTCTTATTTCACCTGCATAAGAAGAATGTGGTGGGTGGAACTATCCGCACTCCAGATCAAAAGCAAAACCAGGTAAAATAATAACTGCAAAATACAAAAGCAGCATCCACTAAAAGCAGATTCAGGAGCCATTTAAAAAATAAAATAAAATAAGGAAGCCGCCAGGTGTATCTTGTAGAGAGGGGCATTACGCTCATGGAACAACAACATCAGCTGCCCAAAAGAGGTCCATATGTGGAAGCAACCTGGGTCAGCCTTAACCATTCTTTCAAATCATTTCTGTTGGTATCTGGAAGCTTATGCTTACTTACTTACTCTTACTACAGTAGCAGTCAAAACCTGTTGCTTTTTTAAAATCATGGGGCTCTTGTGCCTTCTGCTGGTCAAACCAGAAAGTACAGTCTTATCTGATCCGTGTGACGCTCCCATGTCCTACAGTACAGGTGGATTCCACGGAGAAAGAAAGACTCTACAGGATGTGGGTGTGTTTTGTGACGCAGGGGAGAGACACACATACAGCATGGCTGGCCCTACCATTAGGCAGTTTGAGGTAACTGCCTCAGGTGGCAAAGGTTCGGGGGCAGCAGCACCACATGCCCTCTCCTGGCGCCTCCTAAACTGGCCTGCTCTCTCAGGTGTGGTGGATTCAACTCCCATCAAGGAGATAAAGAACTACACAACTTTTAGAAGACACCTGAAGGAAGTCCTGTATTGGAAAGTTTTTAATGTTTGATGTTCTGTTATGTTTTTATATGTTTGGGAAGCAGCCCAGAGAGGCTGGGGCAACCCAGCCAGATGGCCAGGGTATTATTATTATTATTTCTGGGAGGGGTGCCATCTTGCTGTTCACCTCTTAAGCCAGCGGTTCTCAACCTGTGGGTCCCCAGATGTTGTTGGACTACAACTCCCATCATAGAATCATAGAGTTGGAAGAGACCACAAGGGCCATCGGGTCCAACCCCCTGCCAAGCAGGAAACACCATCAGAGCACTCCTGACATATGGTTGTCCAGCCTCTGCTTAAAGACCTCCAAAGAAGGAGACTCCACCACACTCCTTGGCAGCAAATTCCACTGTCGAACAGCTCTTACTGTCAGGAAGTTCTTCCTAATGTTTAGGTGGAATCTTCTTTCCTGCAGTTTGGATCCATTGCTCCGTCTCCGCTTCTCTGGAGCAGCAGAAAACAACCTTTCTCCCTCCTCTATGTGACATCCTTTTATATATTTGAACATGGCTATCATATCACCCCTTAACCTCCTCTTCTCCAGGCTAAACATGCCCAGCTCCCTTAGCCGTTCCTCATAAGGCATCGTTTCCAGGCCTTTGACCATTTTGGTTGCCCTCCTCTGGACACGTTCCAGTTTGTCAGTGTCCTTCTTGAACTGTGGCGCCCAGAACTGGACACAGTACTCCAGGTGAGGTCTGACCAGAGCAGAATACAATGGCACTATTACTTCCCTTGATCTAGATGCTATACTCCTATTGATGCAGCCCAGAATTGCATAGGCTTTTTTAGCTGCCGCATCACACTGTTGGCTCATGTCAAGTTTGTGGTCAACCAAGACTCCTAGATCCTTTTCACATGTACTGCTCTGTCCCTGAGCTCTGACGTTGCTAGCTAGGGATGATGGGAGTTGTAGTCCAACAACATCTGGGGACCCACAGGTTGAGAACCGCTGTCTAAACAGTATCATTCTCCTTTAAACAGGCCTGCCTTTCCCCAGAGGATCCTGGGAAATGTAGTTTGTTGAGGGTGCTGAGAATTTATTTATATCATAAAAATAATACACAAATCAATTCAGTTTGCAATTGAAGGTGAACCTACCTGGTTCACGCTTTCTGGAACAATATGCAAAACAAAACACAGCCTTCCTTCAAAATTCGCACTTCTCCGAATTTTGCAATGCAGTTCTCCGGCCAAGTAATGTGTTTTAAAAATAATTATACCGGGGTAAAGCATGCATAGAAATGCACATGAGCATGAAAATAACATACAAAAATGGATTAGGTAAAGGTAAAGGGACCCCTGACCATTAGGTCCAGTTGTGACCAACTCTGGGGTTGCGGCGCTCATCTCTCTTTATTGGCCGAGGGAGCCGGCGTACAGCTTCTGGGTCATGTGGCCAGCATGACTAAGCCGCTTCTGGGAACCAGAGCAGCACACGGAAACACCGTTTACCTTCCCTCCACAGCGGTACCTATTTATCTACTTGCACTGGCGTGCTTTCAAACTGCTAGGTTGGCAGGAGCAGGGACCGAGCAACGGGAGCTCACCCCGTCGCGGGGATTCGAACCATCGACCTTCTGATCGTCAAGCCCTAAGCTCTGTGGTTTAGACCACAGCGCCACCCACATCCCATACAAAAACGGGTTACATTATGGGAAACTGCTTTGCAAAAACATGCCTGCTCTGCAAAAATGCATTGAAATGTGTGCATTAGCAGGAATCTACTGATAAGCTTCACGAGGACTTTCAATTAAAAATAAGATAAAATCGCAAAGGGATGTAGAAATGTGGATAATGGAACTTCAGATTGGAAAAGCGAGAAACAGAGAAATGGAAATGGATGGATTCACCCCTACCTACCCACTGCTAAACTTCTTAAAATCACTTTATTACATTGCATGTGCGGCCTGTAGAGGGCACTGGTGCTTTCAAATTCCATCTTGTAGCAGTTGGGCTACTGCAACCACAATATTGCCACAATACAGATTGGCAATGGAAGAACTTGCTCAGGCTTCCCACAGGACCAGAGTCAGCATGTGGTTTCCCTGAGCAAACTACCACCGCACAACTTCCTTGAGAACTCCTCAAATCCAGGATGGGGACGCCAAGGGTGACTTAAGGACCTTCTCCCCCCACTCCACCAAATAGTGCTCTGCCCTCAAGGAGCTTCCAGTCTGAATGTTGACAGTGGGGCGAGAGACAGAAGGGGAGAGGGGCTCTGGGAAAGCCAAACACAACATGTTAGGAATGTGAACAAATGCCGTTGCACATGGACTTTTGCTTCGTTTCTGGATGAGGCTGGCCTGAAGCCAAAGGCTTTGCTGCTCTGTTTATAAATAATTGACCCAAAATATGAAAAGTCACCAGTACAATTTTCCACGATTGGAAACAGAAGCTGGGAAGCATTATGAATCCTAACTATTGCCTCAGGAAACAGGGAGTGTGAAACAAATGCTTTGGATGCATGTAAGCGTTCTTCTGCTCGCCGTGGGTGACTAGAGAATGATATGCAGGCGATCAAGGAAACTGGAAGAAGAGGTCTGGAGTGGCCTGTCCCTTTTATATCATCTGTTTTTAGCAAGCCACTAGCCTCTTCTCTCCTCTGCCAGTTGCTATTCTTGTTGTTGTTTAGTTGTTTAGTCGTGTCCGACTCTTCGTGACCCCATGGACAGAGCACACCTGTCTTCCACTGCCTCCCGCAGTTTGGTCAAACTCATGCTGGTAGCTTCGAGAACACTGTCCAACCATCTCGTCCTCTGTCGTCCCCTTCTCCAGTTGATCTTAGCAGACCTCTAAGCTCCTAGCAGGCTTTAAAATAAAATGCAAGTTTGTGGGCTTATTTAAAAGGCAGCTTTTATATGCAAGCGAAAGAACAAAGTTAAGTAGCATTCTTGGGTATCTAAAAAGAGAACCAGATGTTATAAAAGCTCTCACAACAGCTGGTGCTAAAAATAGAAGCCACGGATGCAGCTCCCCCTCCCTTCCCTAATGTTAAGGGACATGGATCATGAATCACAATAATACCAATTATAGTAATATTGCACATTTTAAACTCACCTTTCCGGCAAGGAGTTCAGGCTGGCATGTCTTTTTAGCCCCACAAAAAGGCCCTAGGAGGTCGGCTGAGAATGAGCAAGTTGCTTGAAGTCATTCTAATCTCCCCAGCGAGATTAGAACTCGCTCCTTGTTCTATTGCTCCGGCTCGTATTTCGCAGATCATGTCCAGCAGTAGCCAGTGTTGTGGAATAAGATCAGGGAAACAAAAGCCTGGCATAATGAATCATCCCATAAAGCTACATCAGACCAGCAGGGAGCACAATTTTCAATGGAATATTGTTGGCAATCATTGCAACATGCCTTAGGAAGGAAAATTTCTTCTTTTGGTGGATATATGCAAATAGGTTACATAAGTACGTGAGAAGAGTCGTGCTAGATCAAACTACTCCAGTATCCTGTTCTCAAACTTGGGCCACACTTCCTGAATAAAAGTTCAGACGTGAATTTTTTATTGCTCAGAAATACATTGGAATATAAAAAGAAACCACTCCTGGTATACAGGGGTACCTTGGTTCTCAAACTTAATCCGTTCCAGAAGTCCGTCCCAAAACCAAAGCGTTCCAAAACCAAGGCACGCTTTCCCGTAGGAAGTAATGCAAAATGGATTAATCCGTGCATGAGCAAAGTGCAATTTAGAACTTCTGAGCATGCGTGACCACCGAAACCTGGAAGTAACCGGTTCCGGTGCTTCCGGGTTTTGGCGATCCGCAACCAGAAAAAACACAACCTGAAGCGTCTGTAATCTGAGGTATGACTGTACTTAGGAAGACCAGATGGAAAAAGAAACACGGCCTTTAATAGTTGCATAGAAAATTTCAGAGGACGCGGCTGGCATGGCAAAACACGACTGAATCTCCCTCTTTGGCACAGCTATTAAAGGTGCAGGGGCCCCGCCCTCTTTTCCATCTGAACCCGCCCACATAAATAGTATGTTGCCTAACCCTGACGCACGTGATGCCTGCTGCCTAATCTCACTTCTAGGCATATAAGTGCTTGACCTAATCTAATCATCGAAAAGGGAAATGTTACAAACAAGCTTCACCTTTAGACTTGCAGCTACTGTCAGAATGATATCGAGAGTGATGAGGAAGTTCTCTCTAATTCTGACAACTGAGATTGCAGGAGGTGAAGGAGGGGCTGGAATCCAGCAAAGAATGTCCTCAGCAGTAAAGATGCATCTGCCAACGTTTTCTTTCCAATCCTTCCACCCTTAAGCCTTGATCTGTTTATGTGGGGAAAACACAGGGCAAGAAAGGCCAGGGCAAGCACCGCCCACAGCCTGAATGAAAACAGGGTTCCAGAATAAAGGTTACCAACTTATTCTCTCTTTTTTAAAAAACCAGGCCTCGATCCTGTGCCTTTAGCAACAGCATTATCTAAAGGCTTATACAGTGGTACCTTGGGTTAAGAACTTAATTCGTTCTGGAGGTCCGTACTTCACATGAAACTGTTCTTAACCTGAGGTACCACTTTAGCTAATGGGGCCTCCCGCTGCTGCCGTGCGATTTCTGTTCTCTTCCTGAGGTAAAGTTCTTAACCCGAGGTACTATTTCTGGGTCTGTAACCTGAAGCGCCTGTAACCTGAAGCGCCTGTAACCCGAGGTACCACCGTAGTGCATATTTACATGCCGTGAAAAAGTTTGCCCACAGATTGAGGGCAGAGCCACAAAATACGTTGAAAGTGCATAGCTTCCCCCCAAGTATCCTGGAAACTGTAATTCCCCCCCTCACAGAGCTACAGTTTTCAGCATGCTTAGCAAACCACAGTGCTCAGGGTCCACAGAAGTTGTGTGCTTTCAGTGTGGGTTGGACAAAGTATGAGCCTGAACAGTGCGCTTTTCGGTAGCATGGGGAGCAATCCCTGCTGACCTCGTGCACCTTCAATAGCATTGCAGAAGAGGAGATTTCAGCAAGTGTAGCTTGTTCTGCAAGGTGCATGAGTCCTCTTTCACATCCGGCCACCCTAGCAACAACTCCTAGGTCTCACCAGCTTCATCGTGCTGTTACTACACTCCGGAAGGTTGCATAATGGAGGGTGGGAAGTAAAATCTGCCCTTACTGGTTCAGTTTCTTTTGCAGTCAGCAACAGAGCTCCTTCCCACCGAATCTTTGTTCCAGCCCATTAAACGATTTTTAGCCCATGGATCATCTGCCTGATTAATCGACTCAATTTAAATAGCTTGAATATCTCCAGATGGTCCTTGATCCAGACCTTGATGGCAGAAAGTGAGGAGGAATTAAAGGACCATTTAATGAGGGTGAAAGAGGAGAGTGCAAAATATGGTCTGAAGCTCAACATCAAAGAAGCGAAGATCATGGCCACTGGGCCCATCACCTCCTGGCAAATAGAAGGGGAAGAAATGGAGGCAGTGAGAGATTTTACTTTCTTGGGCTCCATGATCACTGCAGATGGTGACAGCAGTCACGAAATTAAAAGACGCCTGCTTCTTGGGAGAAAAGCAATGACAAACCTAGACAGTATCTTAAAAAGCAGAGACATCACCTTGCCAACAAAGGTCCGTATAGTTAAAGCTATGGTTTTCCCAGTAGTGATGTATGGAAGTGAGAGCTGGACCATAAAGAAGGCTGATCGCCGAAGAATTGATGCTTTTGAATTATGGTGCTGGGGGAGACTCTTGAGAGTCCCATGGACTGCAAGAAGATCAAACGCATCCATTCTTAAGGAAATTAGCTCTGAGTGCTCACTGGAAGGACAGATCCTGAAGCTGAGGCTCCAAGACTTTGGCCACCTCATGAGAAGAGAAGACTCCCTGGAAAAGACCCTGATGTTGGGAAAGATGGAGGGCACAAGGAGAAGGGGACGGCAGGGGACGAGATGGTTGGACAGTGTTCTCGAAGCTACGAACATGAGTTTGACCAAATTGTGGGAGGCGGTGGAAGACAGGAGTGCCTGGCGTGCTCTGGTCCAGGGGGTCACAAAGAGTCGGACACGACTAAACGACTAAACAACAGCAACAAATCTCCAGAACTTTAACGCCAATGCCCTTTTGACACACTGAAGTCAGCAGAGAGGCTGGCTTGGTTAGGAGAACCCGATGAGGGGACATGGTTTTTCGGACAGCTTGGACCTGGAACCAGCACTGCAAGAAGACTACCCCCAAACACTTATCTTTTATTAGCCCACTCATTTCCTAGATCAGCCTTTGCCAAGCTGGTGTCCTTCTGGGTCTTTGGATTACAACTCCCATCAGCCCCCAGCCAGCACACCTGCAGAGCACCAAGTTGGCAAAAGCTCCACTAGATCAAGCGGGACTTGGGCTTTTTCAGCCATTGGAGTGGAGACATGAGGCAACAAGCTCCTTCCTTTCCTGGCCGTTCTGCTTCCTGCAGTGGTTACATGGTGAGCCCATTTCCCCTCACACGGCTCTCTGGTGCAAGAGGCAAAGGCCAAGCGTCAACAGGGGCCTGGTCTTGTTAAAAGCCAGTGATGAAACTCACATATATGCGTGAAACATTAAAAAAGCAAAACAAAACACCACAATATTTCTGAATGAAGAAGCATACCACGTGCCACAGAAAACACCAGGGCCTCCTCCAGTCAGACTATTGCCCGCCCGCCATCTTACATATTGTATCATCTGCCTTAGTTCTTTAAAATGGTTAACCACCTGGGGAGGTACAGTGGTACCTCGGGTTAAGAACTTAATTAATTCTGGACGTCCGTTCTTAACCTGAAACTGTTCTTAACCTGAGGTATCACTTTAGCTCATGGGGCCTCCCGCCGCCGCCGCCACACAATTTCTGTTCTCATCCCGAAGCAAAGTTCTTAACCCGAGGTACTATTTCTGGGTTAGCGGAGTCTGTAACCTGAAGCGCCTGTAACCTGAAGCATCTGTAACCCGAGGTACCACTGTATATAAATTAGACAAATAGGTAAATAAAGAAAACATCAGGGGTTTTTTCTGGGGGGCAGTCACTTTAACCTCTCAGCTAAACCTACCTCATAGGGCTGTTTAGAGGATGAAATGTGAGGAGAACTGTGCCTTGGACATTTTAGAGAGAAAGCAAGAAGGAAATTGTACTTATAAAAAAATAAATGTATGTATGTGTGTAGGGCGGAAGCTGCTGCTACTGAAGACCCCTATGCAACGCCCCAACATAGGATCAATGTTGCTAAAGGGTTAAGTACCTCAGGTTAAGTACTTAATTCGTTCCGGAGGTCCGTTCTTAACCTGAAACACCACTTTAGCTAATGGGGCCTCCCGCTGCCGCTGCGCCGCCGGAGTACAATTTCTGTTCTCATCCTGAAACAAAGTTCTTAACCTGAAGCACTATTTCTGGGTTAGCAGAGTTGTAACCTGAAGCGTATGTAACCTGAAGCGTATGTAACCTGAGGTACCACTGTATCTGCTGTTTAAAGGCACAGAGAAAGTGGTTTGTGAATAGGAGGAAAGAGCAGTTGTCAACCCTGATTTGGGGATTGGGGGTGGGGGGAAAATAAACCTCCCCTATTTCTCTCTACGCTGTTATAAGAAAACACTGCTTCCTTTCCCTTATGGGGTATTCCGGAGCCCATATACAGTCCTTAAGTGGGTTCTCTATCGGTAGGAGAAAATAACAGAGGCCAACCAGAGTCTATATATTGAGAAGCAAAGCAGCTAGTAAGCCTGATCTTTATTAAACTGTTGGAACATGGTCCCCACTCACCACACGCAGGAGGGAGGAGGAACCTAGAACAATGGCGCGCAGCCCTTATATAGACTTTTGAAATTGCCCACCCTGTAGCCCAAGACCACCCCCTTAAATATCATACATACATCACAGAAGGAGGCGGTCTCCAGCAGAAATTTGAGAGTGTTGCTTCTCTCCTGTCTGCCAGGATACCTGATAATGCCTTACTTGATTGCAATTTCTGGGTAGCCTGGCCATTCCTTTGAGATATTTACCATATTTTTCACTCTATAAGACGCACCAGACCACAAGACGCACCTAGTTTTTGGAGGAGGAAAATAAGAAAAAAATATATTCTGAATCTCAGAAGCCAGAACAGCAAGAGGGATCGCTGTGCAGTGAAAGCAGCAATCCCTCTTGCTGTTCTGGCTTCTGGGATAGCTGCGCAGCCTGCATTCGCTCCATAAGACACACACACATTTCCCCATACTTTTTAGGAGGAAAAAAGTAAGTCTTATAGAGCAAAAAATACGGTAGTTCCTGAATCTCTTACGCATGTTGATAGTTTGCTCACCTTAACAGATTCTTGCCAGACTGCATCTGAAATGGGAGGTGTAAGCCCCTACATTCCAAAGACAATTGGAAAGCTCTTTTTCCAATTTCCTTCCTCCTTGCAGAGAAATATTTGAGGTCAATTTGGGAGAGTCAAAATGGCTTCAGGATTGCTCTCCTGAACTATTTCAGATACGTGGTTTATATACTTCTGTATGTGCTTGCATTGTGCATTTATGAGTGTTTATTTTATATTTGAGATCTTAGAATTCTTATAACACCGCCTCTTACATCCGCCGCAACAGCTATCTTTAAACAGTCACTTTCAAAGGCTCCAGCACAAAGAAAGGTCTGGGTCGTTCTCGGCTCCGTTTCCAATAGCAACCTTGGGACGGACAAAAGGCTTGTGCCGTTTTTCAATCAATATGGAAGGCTGTCCTTGAAAGGCCCCAAAAACAAAAGGCTCCCCCTTCCTTTTCCCACCCCCTCCCTATCTCGGCATCATATTTCAGTACATCCTCAACCCATCTGACAAGGCCCAGTGCTGTCTGCCTTCTCCCTGCTTTGAGAAAGGCAGATACAGTGGTGCCCCGCAAGACAAATGCCTCGCAAGACGGAAAACTCGCAAGACGAAAGGGTTTTCCGTTTGCGAGTTGCTTCGCAAGACGAATTTCCCTATGGGCTTGCTTCGCAAGAAGAAAGCCCATAGGGAAATCTCCGGGGACCTCTTTTAAATGCTGGCGGTGGGGAGCAAAGCCTTTCGCCCCCCCTCCGGCCTTCAGAAGAGGTCCAGGAAGGCTTCGCTGCCGCCCGCCAGCATTTTAAGATCGCCCCGGACAGCGGAGAAGTCTCCGCTGTCCCAGGGGCTTTTAAAATGCTGGCGGTCGGCAGCAAAGCCCTCCTGTCCCCAGAGCTTGCGGGGCGGGAGGTGGGGAGAAGGGCTTTTCTTCCCACCGCCAGCCTTCAGAACAGCCTTCTGAAGGCTGGCGGTGGGAAGAAAAGCCCTTGTCCCCCCCCCCAGCCTTCAGAAGAGGTCGGGGGACAGACTGTCCCCGGACCTGGTCTGAAGGCGGTTTCCATAGGAACGCATTGATTGATTTTCAATGCATTCCTATGGGAAACCGTGCTTCGCAAGACGAAGAGACTTGCGGAACAAATTAATTTCGTCTTGCGAGGCACCACTGTAAGTGCTTACATCCGTCAGTAATATTTCCACCCAGGCAGCTATAGGCAGGCACAGGACTGCCTCTCACTCGCTCCATTCAGAAGATCCTCCAGCCTCTCAGGAAACCAGATGATGAGATCGATCCAAATGCAAAAGAACCTGGAAGTGGGAAGCTACGCACTGGGGGCAAGAGGGAGGGAGGCTGGCAAGGGGAGTGGCATTAAGCAATGGTGTAAGGGGCTCAGGGTGTGGAAAGGATAAAAGAAGGGGTCTCTTATACGTTGCCGGAAAACATTTTGCAGAAATGGGGACATCTCCTATGGAAGAATGAGTGGGAAAACTTTGGGAACTTGCTAAAATGGCTGAATTAAATCACAATACAGTCAAACCTCAGGTTACAGACGCTTCAGGTTGCATTTTTGGGGGGTTACAGAACCGCCGAGACCCGGAAGTATCGGAACGGGTTACCACAGCAGCGCTGCGGGTTGCGAACGCTGCAGGTTGCAAACATGCCTTCCACACAGATCACGTTCACAACCTGAGCGTCCACTGTATTAGATTTAAGGGACAGGGGCAGAGGCATGATAGCTTTGTGATACGATGGGGTGGGGGAATAATTGAATATGTAGTAAAAAAAAAAAATTGAGACCGTTAGTGGAAATAAATTATCAGTGTATCATGTTATGAATATAAAGACTATGTTTTGAACATAAGTATTATCTTACAGCGCTATTTATTCAGAGAATCAGAGAATCGTAGAGTTGGCAGGTACCCCAAGGGTCATCTAGTCCAACCCCCTGCAATGCAGGAATTTCAGCTAAAGCATCCCTGACAGACGGCCATCCAGCCTCTGCTTAAATACCTCCAAGGAAGTACAGTCCACCACCTCCCGAGAGAATCCGTTGGTGCCTGTAATTATTACGTGTCTCTTTGGACATGTAAAATAACTGCTCGTTTTTTATAGTAAAGGTAAAGGGACCCCTGACCATTAGGTCCAGTCATGGCCAACTGGGGTTGCGGCGCTCATTTCGCTTTACTGGCCGAGGGAGCCGGCGTGCAGCTTCCGGGTCATGTGACCAGCATGACTAAGCCGCTTCTGGGAACCAGAGCAGCGCACGGAAACACTGTTTACCTTCCCCGCCGGAGCGGTACCTATTTATCTACTTGCACTTTGATGTGCTTTCGAACTCCTAGGTGGGCAGGAGCAGGGCCGAGCAACGGGAGCTCACCCCGTCGCGGGGGATTCGAACCGCCAACCTTCCGATCGGCAAGCCCTAGGCTCTGTGGTTTAACCCACAGCACCAGGACATTTTGTGGTATGTTGTGTTTAAGTTTTGGAAATATTAATAATGACAAAGAAGGAAGGAAATATATGAGCACTATGTGGCATACTGAAAGCACCTTTAAGGGGCATGCAATGGAACAGTCAAGGTTTCTTTTGTGGTGTTTATCTGCCCCTCGGGGAACCTTGCAACGGGCTTGGCTTTGCAACAACAGAGATTGCAAAGGGAGCACTGGCGCCAACTCTAGGGGGCCCTGGGTACCAGGGTACCGACAAAAAAGATTTTGTGGTGCTCAGCACCCATACCACGGGACTCTGACACAACCTCTGAGGCTTTGCGAAGCCTCGGAAGCGACTTCCGGTAGAAACTGGATGTTGTGTCAGAGGTCTTGCGAGGCCTCAGATGTAACCTCTGAGGCCCAGTGAGGCCCCAGAAGCGCCACTGCGCCGCCACCAATGTAATGAGGTGTCATGATGCCGTGACATGTCGCAAGTGCCTTTGGGCACCCATAATAATAATATTATAATTTATTATTTATACCCCGCCCATCTGGCTGGGTTTCCCCAGCCACTCTGGGCGGCTTCCAACTGAATATTTAAAAAAATACAGCGTCGGACATTAAAAACTTCCCTAAACAGGGCTGCCTTCAGTTGTCTTTTAAAAGTAAAATACAGTGGTGCCTCGCAAGACGAAATTAATCCATTTGGCGAGTTTCTTCGTCTTGCGGATTTTTCGTCTTGTGAAGCACGGCTATTAACAGCTTAGCTGCTTAGCGGCTATTAACGGCTTAGCGGCTTAGCGGCTATTAACGGCTTAGCGGCTATTAACGGCTTAGCGGTTATTAATGGCTTAGCGGCTATTAACGGCTTAGCGGCTTAGCGGCTTTAAGAAAAAGGAAACAAACTCGCAAGAACTCGCAAGACGTTTTCGTCTTGCGAAGCAAGCCCATAGGGAAATTTATCTTGCGGAACAACTCAAAAAACGGAAAACTCTTTCGTCTTGCGAGTTTTTCATCTTGCGAGGCATTCGTCTTGCGAGGTACCACTGTAGTTGTTTATTACCTTGACATCTGATGGGAGGGCATTCCACAGGGCAGGTGTTATGTACTGAAGCTCTCACCCTGGGCCAGCAGGGAATACTGTAGATAGTTTTCACTCAGGTCCACATATGCAAATAAGGGATTGAAAGTGACTTTCAGTGATTGGATAGTTACAGAAAATGGTTACTGTTGCATTCTAGTGGAGCTCTAATATAAGCAGACTGGCTGAACCCTTCAGTTCAGTTCTGTTCTGGCCTGTGAATAAACAAGAGCTGTTTGAAGAATCGCTGTGTCGTCTGATATGTTCACCCACGACTTAACAGCAGGCGCCACCACTGAGAAGGCCCTCTGCCTGGTTCCCTGTAACCTCACTTCTCACAGTGAGGGAACCGCCAGAAGGCCCTCGGCGCTGGACCTCAGTGTCTGGGCTGGATGATGGGGGTGGAGACACTCCTTCAGGTATATAGGACCGAGGCCATTTGACCTGTGGGGCCAAGTCAGCACCCCTGGAAGGGAGAGAAGAGGGAGCGCCTCTCTCTCGGGAACGCCAGTCACACAAACCAAATCTGCTCAGACTTCCTGCTAGGTCGAACGCTGTCCCGCAGACAAGAGGGAGTCAGTCAGTGTGCTGGCAGAAGAGGGATGAGATATGTGTTTGTAAGGTGTTCCTGGAAACCAGCCCACGTCAGAAGGCAAGGCCGTCACAGCCTGCTTCTGCTGAATGGTTTTGCAACACACCCCAAAGGGACTGAACAATGGAGGCAAGCAGAGCAGTGCCTTTGTGAAGGATGTCATCCCTTGAGTTTCTGAAGCCTTGTCGCCGGGAGCTGTGGCAGAGCAGGCGCCGTTTGCCTTTCCTCTGGCTGCTGAGGATCGGCAAACGGGTCAAACGCTGTTCCTCTCTCAGCTTCTCCAATTTCCCAATCTTATTTCTCCACATTTCCACATCAGCTTGTGGGAAGCGCAGGTTCTGGGTGCAAGAGCACTCTCTCCTCTTGTGGTCTCAAGCGACTGGCGTTCGGAAGCATTACAGTGGTACCTCAGGTTACATACGCTTCAGGTTACATACGCTTCAGGTTACAGACTCCGCTAACCCAGAAATAGTACCTCGGGTTAAGAACTTTACCTCAGGATGAGAACAGAAATCGTGCGGTGGCAGCGGGAGGCTCCATTAGCTAAAGTGGTACCTCAGGTTAGGAACAGTTTCAGGTTAAGAATGGACCTCAGGAACGAATTAAGTACTTAACCCGAGGTGCCGCTGTGGTGGCGTCCTGGGCGCAGCCAAGAGGGTCCACCGGTCTCTGAAGGGAATCCAAATCAAGTGCGCAAGTAAAAATTCAACAGGTAAGGCCTGTCCTTTGCACGGAGAGGTTGTGCGGAGGCAAGCTTTACTGGTTGAGTTCTGGCCCGCCATGCAGTTGCCAAAGGGCAGCTGGAAGGGGGTGAGAATGCAGTCTCTTGTCAAGAAATATGTTGGTATTCATGCAAACAAGCCCCAACTTGTCTTGTTACACAACGCCTGACTTCCTCATTCCATGGGGCATGAACTCAAGGCTGCTTGTGGGGTGGGAGGTTAGAAATGATCGCAATACCGGCAGCTCTCTTTAAAAATAAAATTTTAAAACGCACACAAACAGTGAGGCTTGTGGCTTCTTGCAGTAACAGATGACAACTCTGGGAATTAGCGCAATTCAATGAACAGAAATATCACCCCTTGCCTGATCTCTCTCTCACACACACACACACACACACACACACTCCCTGGCAGGAAACGATAGCCTCTCACGGCTTCATGTAGCCATAGCAGCGCAGTTGGGAGAATATAAATAATAATTATGATGTTGTTATCGTTATGATTCTAAACAATCGTTTTGTTTACATGGTGCCTGCCTAATTGTTCTTTGAGACTCTTTATGGAAATCCTGGTGCAGTTCGAAACATCCTATGAAGATGAAAGCTGTTTTGTTTTTTTATAAGGAAGGAAGAGAAAGGAGGGGGGAAATAGGTCTATTAACAGCACAGCCATAATCGAGAAAGCCTCATTTACATACCCTCCAACATTTCTCCGATGAAAATAGGGACGTCCTATTCAATATTATTATTATTATTATTATTATTATTATTATTATTATTATTATTATTTATACCCCGCCCATCTGGCTGGGTTTCCCTAGCCACTCTGTGCTGCTTACAGCATGTATCGAAACATAATAAAACATCAAACATTTAAAAACTTCCCAATACAGGCCTGCCTTCAGATGTCTTCTAAAAGTTAGGTAGTTCTTTATCTCCTTGACATCTGACGGTAGGGCGTTCCACAAGGAGGGCACCACTACCGAGAAGGCTCTCTACCGAGAAGTAATAATAATAATAATAATAATAATAATAATAATAAATACTATTTATACCGCACCCATCTGACTGGGCTGCCCCAGCCACTCTGGGCAACTTCCAACATACAGTGGTACCTCGGGTTAAGAACTTAATTTGTTCCGGGGCTCTGTTCTTAACCTGAAACTGTTCTTAACCCGAGGTACCACTTTAGCTCATGGGGCCTCCCGCTGCCACTGCGCAATTTCTGTTCTCATCCTGAAGCAAAGTTCTTAACCTGAGGTACTATTTCTGGGTTAGCGGAGTCTGTAACCTGAAGCATCTGTAACCTGAAGCATCTGTAAGCCGAGGTACCACTGTATATAAAAACATTTTTAAAAAACCTTCCCTTTCCAGGACTGCCTTCAGATGGTCAGGAGCCGCATAACTCCATACCCTCCAACATTTCTCCAATGACGGTAGGGACGTCCTAAGGAAAAGCAGGACATTCCTGGATCAAATCAGAAATTGGGGTGGCTTCTGTAATTCCAGGATTGTTCCTGGAAAATAGGGACACTTGGAGGGTCTGCATTTATCAGGCAAAACAGAAATGTGCTGCTGCGCTGCCAAAGTTTCCCTTAATTGCCTTGTGTGATGGCAATTTCCCCAATGTGCCACTCAACAGGATGCAGAGCCCGCTGCAACAATCCCAGAAAAGGATATGTACATGGTACATCTATGGCACATCTAGTTATGCTTCTTGGGGACAGTTCTGGGTTTCCCAGCAAACCGCCAGAAGCGCTGCAAAAGTCTGCAGAACCAGTTACACCAGAGATGGCATTCCACTGCAGAAAAAGGGGAACACGATGGCTTTATTGTACTGTCTGCAAACATAGTCTATGTACACAGCTTCAGATACCGAGGATATTACCTGTGATTAGTTATATTGCTCTCTTCCTGGGACAAAGAACATCTTCAAATGTTTGTCTCGTAGAAGATTTGCATGACCCAGACTGACATGGGAGCTTCTGCGATTCTCTGCCAATCCAAAGACCTGTGAGAATTACTGACTAGGTCATTCTGAGCTGCAACATTAGTCCCTCTTGCTCAACACTGTCTAGTCCAACCTTCTTCGCCCTCTAGATGTTTTGGACTACAAAACCCATCGTACCCAGCCAGCATGGCCAATGGTCAGGGGTGATGGGATTTGTAGTCCAAAGCAACTACTCTGTTCCGAACTTAAAAATGGAAAGCGTAATGCTGGTGGTCAACAAAAGAGGTTTAAAGACTCTCTCGAGGCAAATCTAAAAAAATGTAGTATAAACACTAACAACTGGGAAACACTGGCCTGCGAGTGCTCCAGTTGGAGAACAGCCTTTACCAAAGGTGTCATGGGCTTTGAAGACGCTCAAACTCAGGACGCAAGGGAGAAACGTGCTAAGAGGAAGGCATGCTTGGCAAATCCACACCATGATCATCTCCCACCTGGAAACCTATGTCCCCACTGTGGAAGGACGTGTGGATACAGAATTGGCCTCCACAGTCACTTACAGACTCACTTGTAAAACCGTGTTTATGGAAGACAATCTTCCTCGGCTACGAGTGATAGAAGAAGAAGAAGAAGAAGAAGAAGAAGAAGAAGAAGAAGAAGAAGTCCAAAAATAAACAAATGGAAGACACCAATGCTGGGGGGCATCCTTCTGAGAGCCCCCACCCCACAATTCTTCTCTGTTAGTATTTTGTAGGAAGGATTCAAGAGCACAGTGGAAATGCAGGTTTGAACAATTAAAACGGGGCTTTTTAATTTTGAGGAAAGGCGAGTAAGACATGATAGAACTGTATAAAATTATGGCATGGAGGACATGGACCAGAAAAAGCCCCTCTCCCTCTCTCAGAACTTATAAGCATCCAATGAAGGTGAAATATTGGGAGATTCGGGATAGAAAAAAGAATGTACTCCTTTACACTGTGCAAAGTTAAGTTCTGGGAAGGACTCCCCCAAGGGGGAATGAGAACAGGATGCCAGATGAGATGAGTGCTTGGCCTGATCCAGGACAGCTCTTCTTATTTATTTATTCATATTTATATATTGACGGATCATAAGGAAGCCTCCAAGCTGCCATCAAAAACATAAAACAAAACGTTGAAATTACTCATACTTTTTTTCCTGATGTCCTTAAAGCGGAAGCTCTTCTCACTGAAATTCAACACAGCAATTAAAGGCGAAGGAATCCTGCCCTCTTCCGCACCTGGGCAACCTAGCGGTGAGCAGGCAAGTTCTTGGTTTGAATTCCTACTCCCTGCCCTGAGTTCCTTGAGGTGAGGCTCTCACTTCGCTGCTCAAAAGACTGGGATGTGGCAGGATCACCTCCTGTGACGTTTCCTACCTGCTCCACTGCCCCCTCAACAAATATCACATCATAACCTGAGTCATGCGCTGCTCAGATCAGCTACGGAATTCCCTTCGGGCATATGCACCAAGTTGCTCTTGGGCAGCTGTGTCACAATGAGCAAAGCTTCAGGAAGTGCATATTTTCCTGGTATGGCAATCCAGTGAGAGGGAGGGCGAGGAAGGATTTTGGCCCATGCAGTAGCTCCCTTGTTTTGACACAACTATTACAAAAGGCCCAGGGACCTTGTCCTCATTGCCCTTACCCATCAGATGCAGGCAGTGATGGAGGGTACCCATTAGGACAGGGAGGGAAGAAGGCCAGGAGGCCAACAGCAGAGGGCGCCAGAGCCATCGGCAGTACCAGGAGCTGAAGCCAGGAGCAAGTCAGCAATGAAACACCTGGTCTCTGTGAAGTTAACTCTTTATTTCAAGAAACCAAAACTGCTCAGGTGTCATGATGAAAGCAACTCTTCCCTGTAGGTCTTGCCCCAATGAGGCACTTGCCTCCATCATCCTGTCTCCATTTTCCTGTCTCCATCATCCTGTCTCCCAGCCCATCTCCTCTCCTGCCTCTGATTCTGGACTGCTGTCTGCTACAGACTCTCCCTGCTCACTAAACCCTGTTGCCTCGTCTGCTTCCAGCCCTCCTCTTCCCAGTCTTCTCCCTCTTCTTGCTCTGACCACTCATCATCAATCTGCCACCACTCCCTGGGCTCTAAGTCTTCATCCCTTGGTGGTCCCCCAACTGATGCCTCCCAGCATTCCTCTGCATCCAGCCAGACCATGATGACAGACAGGTGAAGCCAGACAAAGCCTTGTCTCCATCCTGCCAAGTTCCATAAGAAATCGCAACGAGACTAAACAGGAGGAGGCCAGCAGCTGGTGAAAAAACACAAAGGCTGGCAGGTGAGGGTTGACGGAGGTTAATAATAATAATAATAATAATAATAATAATAATAATAATAATAATAATTTATTATTTATACCCCACCCATCTGGCTGGGTCCCCCCAGCCACTCTGGGCGGCTTCCAACAAAACACTAAAATACAATAACCTATTAAACATTAAAAGCTTCCCTAAACAGGGCTGCCTTTAGATGTCTTCTAAAAGTTTGGTAGTTATTTTTCTCTTTGACATCTGGTGGGGGGGGGGCGTTCCACAGGGCGGGTGCCACTACCGAGAAGGCCCTCTGCCTAGTTCCCTGTAACTTGGCTTCTCGCAGCGAGGGAACCGCCAGAAGGCCCTCAGTGCTGGACCTCAGTGTCCGGGCAGAACGATGGAGGTGGAGACACTCCTTCAGGTATACTGGACCGAGGTTCGTGGGGCAGTACCCCCCCTTCACCCCAACGCTCCAGCCTGCACTGTAAGCAAGCAATGTGCCTTTGAGCAGCCAAGCGACAGGCAGAGATGGAGTCGCCCCAGCTTTTCCCCCCAAGATGGGGAGATTTTGTTGTTTCCCCCCCGGCCTGATACACACAGTTCTCCAGAGGCGCTGGGAGAAAGTGACTAGGCTTGAGCCGCAGGTGGTGTTTAACTCTGCAACACTTCCATTGCCTGATGACACACTTGTGCCCCATTCAGTCACCGCCACCGCAAATCTCTGGGGAGTGCCTCTTGATGTCACGCTTTACTTTTGCGCTGTCAAAGGCCCAGGGTCACACACACACACACACACACACACACACACACAGAGAGAGAGAGACAGGCACGCTGCCACTCCCATTGAGCACTGAGGGAGGAGCTGACTTGAGCACTCGGCTGTTCAGAGCTGCAAAGGAACTAGCTGGCTGAGGTTTGGCTGCTCCTGTGGCCCAGAAGAGGAGGGGACGAGAGAAAGTAAGGAAGAGGAAAAGACTGCAGAGGAGTGAGAGGCAGAAAGGTGAGCAGGAAAACCCAGAAAGCCAGTGCCAGCCTGATTATTTATTTCTCTGTCTTCTCTTCTCGCCCTCTTTCTCTCCACCTGATTCAATCAATTGCTTTCTCTATATATATACTTTGTCTGGAGGGAATCAGTTGCCTCCCTCTTCTTCGTGTAAGACAGAGAGAGAGATGGACAGGGAGGCTGTATCTACACAGCACATTTAAGGCAAAACCTGCCCCACCCACCCCCAGGCTGGGAACTGTAGTTTTGTTAAGGGTGGTGGGAACAGAAGCTCTGTGGGGAGTGAACTACGGTTCTTTGGAAAGGGGGAGCATGCTATGTGTGTTTTGTAAATATACGACAGGCACGCAGTGTCAGTACACTTTGATTATCTTTATTGAATCAGTTTCCTCATTCTTTTTTGCCTAGGAGTGGGCGGCGGGGGGTGGAAATCTTCCAGCACTTTGAGAGGCAGCTGATTTATTGTGGTCCATACCTGAGCCACAGCAAATCCTGTTAACAGCACAATCTTAGCCACGTTTACTCAGAAGGAAATCCTATTTGGTTTAGGATGGCAGCTGTAACACTTTGAATACTCTTTTTTATTATTTTTATAAAAAACACCCTTTGCTGTCAGAGACACAGCTAGCTATCCGTCTGGCATTTGCCCCTTAAATTTCTGTATCCCCAGTTCTTGTCCCCATTTTTGAATCTATCCCTCCCTCCCTCCCTCTCAACATTGCCATATCCCTCTCCCTATTCTCAAAGACTGAGATCAGGTAATACTTTTACATCAAACAGAAATGCAGAACCGTCACCCTTATTATTATTATTATTATTATTATTATTATTCACAGTTTAGATATGTGCTAAGGCGATTTGCAGACATACAATGAAAACAGTATCCCCCCCTCCCCAGAATATTTATTTATTTATTCCAGAAAATTTACACACCACTTGATTGTTTAAAAAAACACACCCCCAAAAAAATCCCCAGCAACCCTCAAAGTGGTTTACGAAAAGATAAAAAAAGGAAAGGAAAGGAAAGGAACCCTTACTTTAAAACGTACAAAACTTTAAATACTAAAGCGGATTAAAATTACCTCAGCTTTCTAATCCTCTGGGTGGACTAGTCTAAACAGGAGTGCTTTTAGCTGGTGCCGGAAAGTGTACGGCAAAGCTGTCTGCTTAATATCAAGTGGCAGGGAGTTCCAAAGCCCAGTTGTTGCCACACTTACAAAAGCAGAATGGATAGTATTGGGGGTGGGCTTAGCATTTATGTTTGTTATTATCCTGCATATTTTTGTGCTTTCATATTGTAAACTGCCCTATGATCTTTGGATGAAGGGCGGTTCAGAAATTTACAGATAAATATTATGTAGGCACCTCCAGTAGTGCCAATCCCGCCAACTGGAGCTCTCAAGTTATTAAGCGCCTTATATAATAACAGCAACACCTTGAACAGTAGCACCCAGTTGCAAATCAGGAAAAACGAACAGCTAGACCTTTCTGCCCAGCTAGAAAAAAGCTTGCCCGAAACTATTGTTCCCAGAAGGTACAGATTGTGGGTGCAATCCTTGCTCCCCACAAATTGCACACCCTCCAAGTATCCCTATTTTCCAGGGACAGCCCTGGAAACCGTCCCGGTTTCCGATTTCCTGGAATGTCCCACTTTTCCTTAGGACGTCCCTATTTTCACTGGAGAAATGTTGGAGGGTTTGCAGTTATGCAACCCTCGAGCCAAAGAGATAAGTAACTAGGCAACCTTTAGAAGACATCTGAAGACAGCCCTGTATGGGGAATTTAAAAAAAATCTTTTATTAGGTTTTTGTTTGTTGGAAGCCGCCCAGAGTGGCTTTGGCAACCCAGTCACATGGGTGGAGTATAAATAATAACATTACTATAATTACTATTATTGTTATGGAATAGGATGTCCCTATTTTCATCGGAGAAATGTTGGAGGGTATGTTATTTATCATACAGTGGTACCTCGGGTTAAGAACTTAATTCGTTCCGGAGGTCCATTCTTAACCTGAAACTGTTCTTAACCTGAAGCACCGCTTTAGTTAATGGGGTCTCCCGCTGACGCCGCACCACCGCCACTTGATTTCTGTTCTCATCCTGAAGCAAAATTCTTAAGCCAAGGTACTATTTCTGGGTTAGCGGAGTCTGAAACCTGAAGTGTCTGTAACCTGAAGCGTCTGTAAACTGAGGTACCACTGTATTTAATATCAAGGAGTGCAGGAAAGCAAAGAAAAAGACATCTGAAGGCAGCCCTGTATAGGAACGTGTTTGGGTTTTTTTCATAACCCCCCCCCACGTTTTATTTTTTATTATGTTTTTATATATATTTGAAGCTGCCCAGAGTGGGTGAGGCAACCCAGCGCAATGGGTGGGGTATAAATAACAAATTTAATATCATTATTATAATTATGGAATAGGATGCCCATATTTTCATTGGAGAAGTGTTGAAGGGTATGAAATTGGAGGGGTGGGGGCTGTTTCCCTCCCTCTCTCAGTCCTCACCCTCTTCATCTCCCATCCTTGCTGTGCTCCAGCTGGCTGATGTGCCCATGCCCAAGTTAGCTGCAAAGGAAAAGCCTCTTCTATCGCAGTCCCTTCAGATGGCCCCCCTGGTTTTTCCTTCGGTGGTTGTTGATGTTCTGGACATTCCTCGACCTTTCGGGTGGATGGACGGATGGATGAAATGAGTGGCTCTGGGGAGAGAGCCTATAGGGATGGAGAGAGAGGACTGGGCCGGTTTGGCAGTGGGCTGTGTGCCCATGCGTATGGGACGAAGACGGGGAAAGAGCATAGCTGTCAACTTGCGAGGAATCCTATTCGGAATAAGGGAATTTCCCTTTTAAAAAAGGGAAATGTTGACAGCTATGGGAAGGAGAGAGGGCAGGCAGGCTTGTAGGGCACCAGCGCTGGGCTCCTCCCTTCCCTGCTTCGACTTTTCTGCAAGTGCATGATTTACATCTCGGCAGAGACATAAGCCAGAAACTCCGTCCCTGACCTTTTGCTGTCCCGTGGGGTACACACATGCGTTAACTCTTCTTTCCCTGTAGCGACAGCAGGCTGGCTTGTCCCAGAAAGGCGAGGGGACGCCACGCAGGGAAGAGGAAAAGCCACGGCGGAATGTGAAATGTGCAACCGTTTATTACCAGTGATTACTTTCCAGCCACGGATTTGCCAACCCAACCTGCTTGGGGAGGGCGTGTGTGCATGCGCCACGCAAGTCCTCCAAACGTGGCAAACCAGTGTGCTGTGTGCCTGGCAAACCAGGGTGCCATAAGCTGCGAACAGGTGCACCACAGGCAGATGGCTATAGGGCAGGACTCTGCGCAGGCGACTCAAGCAAGTGAGCCAAGCTGCATGTTAGAGTGGTACCTCTGGATGCGAACAGGATCCGTTCTGGAGACCCGTTCGCATCCTGAAGCGAATGCAACCTGCGCATGCGCGGGTTGCAATTCGCCACTTCCGCGCATGTGTGTGATGTCATTTTGAGCATCTGCGCATGCGCGAGCGGCGAAACCCGGAAGTAATGTGTTCCGTTACTTCCGGGTCGCCGCAGAGCATAACCTGAAAACGCTCAACCTGAAGAATATTTAACCCAAGGTATGACTGTATAAAGGGACACGGGTGGCGCTGTGGGTTAAACCACAGAGCCTAGGACTTGCCGATCAGAAGGTCGGCAGTTCGAATCCCCGCGACAGGGTGAGCTCCCGTTGCTCGGTCCCTGCTCCTGCCAACCTAGCAGTTTGAAAGCACGTCAAAGTGCAAGTAGATAAATAGGTACCGCTCCGGCGGGAAGGTAAACTGCGTTTCCGTGCGCTGCTCTGGTTCGCCAGAAGCGGCTTAGTCATGCTGGCCACATGACCCACAAGCTGTACGCTGGCTCCCTCGGCCAGTAAAGCGAGATGAGCGCCGCAACCCCAGAGTCGGTCACAACTAGACCTAATGGTCAGGGGTCCCTTTACCTTTACCTTTCTGACTGTATAGGGGATGGCCGCACCTTCCCACCAATATGTGTGTGTGTGTGTCTCTAAGGTCTCAGGCAGGGTCTGCCCAAGACCCATTCGGCTGCAGGTGCCCACAGCTGGACTTCACATCTTCTGCGGGCAGGGACCTGCAGTATGTATAGTTTGGACTAGGATGGGGGAGACTTGGGTTCAAATCCACAGTCAGGCATGACCTTGGGCTAGTTGCACATTGTTGTGAACTCTTCGGGGAAAGGAACGGATAGGCATTTACCAAATTCTGCCCTCTACCACTGAACTCTAGCTCTTTGCCATATAGAGCAGATTCCAGGAGCGAGTGGTCTGTGCTGTGTTTATTTATTTGTTACATTTACTTATTTGCCCAGGTAGCTCAGTCAGTAGAGCATGAGGCTCTTTTTCTCTGGGTCGTGTGTTCGAGCCCCACGGTGGGCAAAATATTCCTGCATTGCAGGGGGTTGGACTAGATGACCCTCGGGGTCCCTTCCAAGTCCACAACTCTATGATTCTAATTCTATGATTCTGTATCCTGCTCTTCCTCCAAATGGCGCCTGAGGCCTTTACAGGGGTGGCTCCCTGGTTGCAAAATACTTTCCTCAGGCATTTCATTAGGTTTTGGATAACTGTTTAAAATATTCTTTATTACAGTGGTACCTCGGGTTACAGACATTTCAGGTTACAGACTCCGCTAATCCAGAAATAGTACCTCAGGTTAAGAACTTTACCTCAGGATGAGAACAGAAATCGCGCAATGGCAGCAGGAGGCCCCATTAGCTAAAGTGGTACCTCAGGTTAAGAATAGTTTCAGGTTAAGAACAGACCTCCAGAACGAATTAAGTTCTTAACCCGAGGTACCACTGTACAGTCATTTTAAACCATTACCTCTGTTGTGTAATAGCGGGTGAGATGGTGCTTTTTAACTTTTCAACTTTTAGCTTTTCTGATGTGTAAACATAAGTTGTGGTAAGTTGGCAATTCCTTTATTCTTTTGTGCTGGTTTGGCTTTTCACGTGGATGATGTATACTGTATTAACTGCTGTTTTGTGTGTGTGTGTGTGTGTGTGTGTGTATACAGTGGTACCTCAGGTTAAGTACTTAATTCGTTCCCGAGGTCCGTACTTAACCTGAAGCTGTTCTTAACCTGAAGCACCACTTTAGCTAATGGGGCCTCCCGCTGCTGCTGCGCTGCCGGAGCCCGATTTCTGTTCTCATCCTGAAGCAAAGTTCTTAACCTGAAGCACTATTTCTGGGTTAGCGGAGTCTGTAACCTGAAGCGTATGTAACCTGAAGCGTATGTAACCTGAAGCGTATGTAACCTAAGGTACCACTGTATATATGTACACACTCTTTTACTTAGTTTTGCATTTACCGGTATATTACCTAGTGAATCTACATTATCCGGCAGCTAATAAATATAATGAATGGATATGTAAATAATACGAAACGACAGCCAACATTGCCTGAGTGGAAGTCCGCCTGTGCAATGGGACTTCCCCCTTTCACTGTCAGAGGCAATATGTTTCCGAATACCAGTTGCTGGAAACCGCGGAAGCATGGAGAGGTGCTGTTGTGCTGCTGTTCTGCTTGTGGGTCACCGTGAGAACAGGACGCAGCGGGAACAGGATTCATTATATCTTATTTTCTTAGGATCTCACCCCATATGCCTCCTTAAATTTGCTCCTGAGAGTCAGGAGCAGATTGTGGGGCACAGGTGTTGCCATGGGGGCAGAGGAAAGAAGTATATTATTATTGTTATTATTATTATTATTATTATTAGTGTTATTTTTCTAGAAAAAGAGGTGCCAGAACTCAATTCCTGTAGGTTCCCCCTGAAAAAAAACCCTGGTGGTTGTTGTTGTTATGTATTATTATTATTATTATTATTATTATTACCCCTCCCATCTGACTGGGTTGCCCCAGCCACTCTGGGAGGCTTCCAACATATATAAAAACACAATAAAATATACAATAAAATATATTCCAACATACAGAAAAGCATAATAAAACATTAAGCATTAAAAAAAAAACCCTTCCCTAAAAAGGGCTGCCTTTAGATGTCTTCCAAAGGTTGCATAGTTAAAGGTAAAGGGGCCGCTGACCATTAAGTCCAGTCGCAGACGACTCTGGGGTTGCGGTGCTCATCTCACTTTACCAGCCAAGGGAGCCAGCGTTTGCCACAGACAGCTTCTGGGTCATGTGGCCAGCAGGACTAAGCCGCTTCTGGCGAACCAGAGCAGCACACGGAAACGCCGTTTACCTTCTTGCCGGAGCGGTACCTATTTATCTACTTGCATTTTGACATGCTTTCGAACTGCTAGGTTGGCAGGAGCAGGGACCGAGCAACAGGAGCTCACCCCGTCGCAGGGATTCGAACCACCAACCTTCCGATCAGCAAGCCCTAGGCTCAGTGGTTTAGACCACAGCACCACAAGAACCGTTTTATTTCACAAACGGTTCTTCATTCTGTTGATGGATAGACAACGTCTGGTATCTCCCAAGGTGTTTTTTGTTTGTGTGTGTGTGTTGGACATCCTATTGGAAGCAATGTTGTCTGTGTGTGCGCTCACTCGTTTGTGTATTTCCCACACATGCAATAGCATATGGCTGTGTGGGCAGTCATTCACCTGACCTCCCGTTGCTCATGTCACTGCTGCATACAGGGATGGGAAACAGGAGGGGTCAGGCAGCCATGAGGTCAGCATGGTGGAAACACACCAGCAGAGCCAACCCAGTGTGTTTCCACTGTGTTGTCTCTTCCGCCTCCTACTCACCCCTTCTGCCTGTCTCAGTGTGACACAGGTGACCAGAGGTCAGGCCAATGCCCTCCCTTTGCCTTCACATTATTGTTTAAAGCCCTAAATGACATAGGGCCCTAAATATCTGAAAGACCCCTCCTTCCCTATAGATGCTCTTGGTCCAAGGGGGCCCTCTTAGTGGTTCCCCCACCCAGAACAGTTCAGGTGTTGGTGGCCCCAATATTGTGGGACTCAGTCCCCACAGAATTGCATCTGGCACCTTCATTATATCGTTTCCGCTCTATGCTGAAGAAGACACACCTCTCTGCCTTATGGATTTTTGGGAGGGGTTCCAGGACACATTCCATTTCTGTGGCCGTAATTTGCTTTAACTGTTTTTAATATGGAATTTTAAATCTCTGCAACCGGCCTTGGGACCTGACGGTGAAAGGTGGTACTAAATGGAAATAATAATAATACTGTAATAAAATGATAATAATGTACATCTACAGTCGTACTTTGGAAGTCGAACGGAATCCGTTCCGGAAGTCCATTCGAATTCCAAAACATTCGGAAACCAAGGCGCGGCTTCTGATTGGTTTCCGATTGAGCAGGCGTGCTGGAAACAATAGCGGAACATTCAGCTTCCAAAAAAAAGTTTGAAAACCGGAACATTCACTTCTGGTTTTTGATCGTTCAGGAGACAGAACATTTGACTCCCAAGGCGTTTGGGAGCCGAGGTACAACTGTACACACCCTGCGAACAGTTAATCTGGTAAAATTTGACCTGAGGTAAAAATTCTCTCCCGCCCTCCCACCAGGGCCAATACTAAGTCCCCCAGCTGAAAGGTGAGCAAATCTTTCACCCAAAGAATCTTCCAGAAGGAACTGAAAACAGGGCAGGCGGGCATGTTTGTATGTGTTTGAGGGTGTATGAGAGACCAAGAGTACCATCGACATTTAAAAGTTTCCTCTCCACTAAATCAGCCCACCACATCTGAAATGTCTCGCAAGCTGAGGCTGTCCGCGCTGCACTTAAAGAATGATGGAAATCAAACAACAGGATTAAAAGGAGGCGGGAAAACATTCCTGACTTCAGTTGGCCAAAATGGAGGCTCCAGGACACGAGCATATACGGCTTCCTGCTACCGAGTCAAACCATAATGCCCATTTATGATCTGGCAGCCATTCTCTGAGGCATCATAAGCAAGAGAGGAGACTTTGGATTTCATTTTAATTTGATCTGGTTTTTATAAGCTGCTCTCTTTTAAAGTCCCCAGGGCACCCCTCAGAAAGAATCCAATTTCCCTGCGAAAGAGGCTTCTATTTCCCCTTTCTCAGGGCGCTTGAGGATTAATTTGTTGTTGTTGTTTAGTCGTTTAGTCGTGTCCAACTCTTCGTGACCCCATGGACCAGAGCACGCCAGGCACTCCCGTCTTCCACTGCCTCCCGCAGTTTGGTCAAACTCATGCTGGTAGCTTCGAGAACACTGTCCAACCATCTTATCCTCTGTCATCCCCCTTCTCCTTGTGCCCTCCATCTTTCCCAACATCAGGGTCTTTTCCAGGGAGTCTTCTCTTCTCATGAGGTGGCCAAAGTATTGGAGCCTCAGCTTCAGGATCTGTCCTTCCAGTGAGCACTCAGGGCTGATTTCCTTAAGAATGGAGAGGTTAGATCTTCTTGCAGTCCATGGGACTCTCAAGAGTCTCCTCCAGCACCATAATTCAAAAGCATCAATTCTTTGGTGATCAGCCTTCTTTATGGTCCAGCTTTCACTTCCATACATCACTACTGGGAAAACCATAGCTTTTACTATACGGACCTTTGTTGGCAAGGTGATGTCTCTACTTTTTAAGACGCTGTCTAGGTTTAGTGTTTCTTTATTACTTGTGTGAGGGGTGGTGTTTTGAACTTAGTTTGTTTTGGTGAGGGAGCTGAAGGTGCCGGTGTGTTTCTCCCTTCCAACTAAACATTTCTCCAGCGCTCAGCAGCCTCCCCGGGTGCCTGCACTTCCTGATCTGAAAAAGTCTGATGGGAGGGTTTGTCTCCCGCGCACCCAGGAAGGCTGCAGAGGGCAGACCAATGGGAATTTTTTAGACACTCACACTGTTGGCCACCTCAACAGTAAGATAAGCATAGTAGCAGCCAGTGGGGCAACACCAGTGGGATACTGCTGGTGGGGCTGCGTTGATCTTCCGGCTTCTTAATGCCATGCATCACTGCTGGTTACTGAGAGGGAAGCTGACAGGAGATAGTTCAGCATGGTGCAAGCACAGCACCAGAAATGTCAATTTGGCTCGACTGCTGTGCCCACAATACAGGATGCAGTTGCAGCCATAAGCAGAGGGGACAAGATGGGACCATAGCTGTCAAGCGTCCCTTATTTGGCGGGACAGTCCCTTATCCCAGCGCCATGTCCTGCTGCTGTCCCTTATTGATGATGTCCCATAAATAAGCTACTGAAGGTAATGGGGCCCTTTCTATGTCCAGCTGTCCTTTGTCAACAACAAATTGTTGCTGTTTTTTTGTGTTGAATATATGCTATATGGTAATTTATGGACCTAATAGGTATCTAAAGCCATTTGAACACAACAGAATATGTATTTTATCAAAGTAATTGCTGATCCCTTATTTTGGCTGCTGATCCCTTATTTTCGAGGTTGCTGGTCCCTTATTTTCAAATCTGTAAGTTGACAGCTATGGATGGGACCTCTCCCAAAAAGCACCCCCAAAGCTGTGGCAGCTCTCTACAGTTTTACAGGTAGAAGGTGTGTGTGTGTGTGTGTGTGTGTGTGTGTGTTATATTTTTTTATTTAAACAAGAACAAAAACTGGCAAATAACATAAACACACATAATGAAAATACGCAGTTAAGCAATTTCATCTGAACATTAAAAAAAGACAAAGATCCGCCATTAAAACGTACAATAAAATAAGCCCATAAAAACAGCGAACAATAAAAAGAGTTAGAATAGCCATTAAAAGCAATAAAACGCAAGAGGTTCAGGAAATCGGGGGGAGGGGGAGGTGTGCCTATCCAAACTTCTATGTCCTAAACAGATGAAGTCTCCTGATTATTGGCAGGGAAGACGTTCCGCAATGTTGCTGCTGCCAGTGGAAAAAGCCTATCTCTCTCTGACTACAAGCTGATAATCATCAGGTTGTGCAATTAACATGGGTTTGGGGCTCTTTTACCGCGAAGCGGCTTTTGAAATCCAAATGCACGCTCCATAAACGGGCTGTCTGGAAGAGGCTGTGTCCCCTGCCTCGTTCTGTAAAGTGTTGGGTTACTAAAGGCATAACACAACCACCACACTGTCCTGCAATAGCAACCAGTGAAGTTGAGCCTGGAGAGAAAGAGGGGAGGGCAGGGGAACTTGCAGAATAATGACATCATACCATTCACTGAATGCCCCACCACCACATTAATTGGGGTGGGAGCGTAGCTGGTAAAGGGAGCCATGGGAAGACATGTGGCTACGCTTCAGGTTTTGCTGTAGAAGAGCCTGGAAGTTTATAACAAAACCTATTTATCTGTAGGATTTATCTGTAGGATTTATAGCATTCCTTACCTGCCCACCCACCATCGGAGGTGGAAAGGGGCAGCATGAAGGAGGCTTGCAAAGTATGGGCCTGGCTCATAGCTGTCAACTTTTCCCTTTTCTTGCGAGGAATCCTATTCAGAATAAGGGAATTTCCCTTAAAAAAAGGGAAACGTTGACAGCTATGGCCTGGCTATGTCACTGGGAACCCCATGCAAGGGACTTTGGCAGGTGGGTGTGGCATCCCATCTGTCAATCATGTGGTCTCTTAATGACATCACACAATTACAAGGCAAGTTGTCCAGTCCACCTGTCAAAGTTGGTCAGTGGGGTGAGGCCAGATAAAGATCTGGGCCCCAGGTCCAAAAGGGTTCCCCAGTCCTGCCTTGAAGTATGCTTTAACCAGCTTCAACCCCATTTTGCTTGTACAGTCATACCTCGGGTTACAGACGCTTCAGGTTGCATTTTTTCAGGTTACAGACCCGCTGAAACCCGGAAGTACCAGAACAGGTTACTTCTGGGTTTCGAGGGTCGCACATGCGCAGAAGCGCTAGATTGCGCTTTGTGCATGCACAGAAATGCCGAATCGCAACCCACACATGCGCAGACACGCCGCTGTGGGTTGTGAACGCTGCGGGTTGCGAACATGCATCCCACACTAATCACGTTCGCAACCCAAGCGTCCACTGTATTCATTTTTGGTTCAGATTTGTCATGGCCAATGACTAGTAAAGGTAAAGGGACCCCTGACCATTAGGTCCAGTCGTGACCAACTCTGGGGTTGCAGTGCTCATCTCGCTTTATTGGCCGAGGGAGCTGGTATTTGTCCACAGACAGCTTCCGGGTCATGTGGCCAGCATGACAAAGCCACTTCTGGCGAACCAGAGCAGCGCACGGAAACGCCGTTTACCTTCCTGACAGAGTGGTACCTATTTATCTACTTGCACTTTGACGTGCTTTTGAACTGCTAGGTTGGCAGGAGCAGGGACCGAGCAACGGGAGCTCACCCCATCGCGGGGATTTGAACTGCCGACCTTCTGATCAGCAAGTCCTAGGCTCTGTGGTTTAACCCACAGCGCCATCCGTGTCCCTCCAATGACTAGTACAATAAAGTTATTTGGATTGTATTGAGAACCGGCTTCAACTCTCCACAGAGATGGTCTGGCTGGTTCCTTCACTGTTTTGCCGGTATGATTCCATCATATACCAGCAAATTCAAGCTATAACATTTGGAGTAATGGAAGGGACATAGCTCACCAGTAGAGTACCTGCCTTTGCATATGGAAGATTCTAGGTTCAATCCCTGATATCTTCAGGAAAAGCTGTGAGAGACCCAGCTAGAAATTCTGAAGAGCCTCTGCCAGCCAGTGTAGGCTAGGTGGACCAATGGCCAGACTCATCGTAATGCAGTTTTTAAA
Organism: Podarcis siculus; assembly: GCA_034642415.1. Classification (NCBI taxonomy): domain Eukaryota; kingdom Metazoa; phylum Chordata; class Lepidosauria; order Squamata; family Lacertidae; genus Podarcis; species Podarcis siculus. The sequence continues at coordinate 1,604,394 of JAXCMG010000065.1, read as the reverse complement.
AAATGTTTGCCTGCCCGCCTCCAAAACAAACTGGAACGGCGGGATTTTTGTGGCCAGAAAAGTGTGGGAAGATGCCCTTGAAAGTGTGGGGCAACCATGACATCGCTCAGTGTCACGTAACCTGCACGCAAACAAAAAAAAAAGCATTGCCTTTTAACCTCTGCTGGCAAATCAGGACAAACAGTCCGGAAACAGGATGTCTGGGTGAGGCCCCTGTTTAAAGACTTGAGGTCCTTGTCCCAGCCTTGGTTGTCTGTCAGGGCAACCAATGTTGTTTCACGGGTAAAAACCAGGCCAAACACTAGATTGGATGGATATTGGAGGGAGTGATGGTTTGGAATAATTCCAGATCAAATGCTTGCTTGGCCCACGAAGCATCTTCCACAGGCAGCCTTGATCTTATCCGCTTTCCTTGGCCTAACTTCTGGTGACTAGTTCTGTTTGGGCAGTCGGTGAAGTCAAGGAATAGTTGAATTCTCTTCCACCTGCTCCCTGCTATGTTCTGCAAGGGCAATCCTGAGTTGAGGAAGGAGGAGAAAACAGACAGGCAGCGAATGTTAGCATTCCTGATCTATGTTTGCAGTCATGGGATTGTCACCCCCATGACTGGTTGTAAGAAGGCAGGGAGGTGGGAGCCCAGGCTGAGGTTGGTGGGGCACCACCCCTATTTAGCTTAACCAACCAGCCTTCCCTGCTGCTGTTCATTACGGTTGCCTATGACGTAGGTGATATTCTGGAAAGCATTCGCGACAAGGAAAACGGTGGTAATAAAGGGTGGGTGGACAAAGAGCAGGGGTCAGCAAACTTTTTCAGCAGGGGGCCGATCCACTGTCCCCCTTGTGGGTAGCCAGACTATATTTTGGAGGGGGAAATGAACAAATTCCTATGCCCCACAAATAACCCAGAGGTGCATTTTCAATAAAAGCACACATTCTACTCATGTAAAAACACCAGGCAGGCCCCACAAATAACCCAGAAATACATTTTAAATAAAAGCACACATTCTGCTTGTGTAAAAACACCAGGCAGGCCCCACAAATAACCCAGAGATGCATTTTAAATAAAAGCACACATTCTACTCATGTAAAAACACCAGGCGGGCCCCACAAATAACCCAGAGATGCATTTTAAATAAAAGGACACATTCTACTCGTTTAAAAACACACTGATTCCCGAACTGTCCGTGGGCCGGATTTAGAAGGTGATTGGGCCAGATCTGGCCCACGGGCCTTAGTTTGCCGACCCATGACCAAGAGGAATACAGTTCATCTCCACATGCCTTTCCATCATTGATGCCAAGAACCGGCCAGATAATTCTTTAATGAGCTTCTCTCAGATATTTTCTGCTTTGGAGAGATTCCCAGCAAGAGAGCAAATGGATGGGATCCCTGCAGGCCATTGTCTGACAGCGCAATGCTCTGAGCATTTCCTCAAAAGTAATCCCCACCGACTCCTGTGTGGATTAATCCCAGGAAAATAGACATTGGATTGTGGCTTAAGTGAAGAGAGGAAGGTGCTCAGAGCCTGGGTGGCTCAAAATTTTGAGGGGCTCAAAATAACATCTATTTCTGACTGGCCATTAGCCTGGCGATCTAGAGAGTGTGAAGACTTGACGTGCCCCCGGCACTCTGTAGGAACTTCCCATCATCCCCCGAAGTTCACAGGGGCCCTGTGGCAAAAAGAAGAGAGACACTCATGCGGAGACCCGCTCCCTAGAGATAGGAAGCTTGACAAATACTGAATTAGAAAATGTGCAGACAATGCTTTGGACGATTCTTTCAAACTGATGTGTAAAACCCAGCCTTGGTCATCCCTTTAGCTCCTGGTTAAAGGCACCCCTATTTTCTGCAAAGTCTAAGGCTTTCCTTGTTTTCATGTTTTGTATAAAGCGTTTGCATGGCCCATCAGAGGGTGGCAACATGAGAACGGGGCCTTCTCTGCAGTGGCTCCCCGTCTGTGGAATGCTCTCCCCAGGGAAGATCACCTGCTGCCTTCATTTACACACCTTTAGGCACCAGGCAAAAACGTTCCTTTTTAACCAGGGCTTTGGTTGATCCGATTGACATCCTATGCCATTTTAAAATGTGTTTTTATGGGGGCAGAGCTATTGGGCTGTTGTTTTTATTAGGTATTTTGTGGTTTTATATCTTGATTTTATTCTGTGAGATCCCTGGGTATAGGGCGGTATTTAAATTCAATAAATAATGATGATGATTTTTGAACTGCCCTGAGAGGCCTTGGATATAGGGCGGTATATAAACTCAATAAATGATGATGATGATGATACCATAGAATTCTCTGAAATTGCTTATACTATCCTTCGTCCTTCTCCCCTTTCCCCTCAGTTTTCTCAACCGTTCTCCTACCAAACTCTTCTTCCCTAGCTCACCTCTTTGTAGGGCTGGTTATGTTATGTGTTGAAGTTCTGACCCTGGCCACCAGGGGTATCGTGTATATAGTTTTTACTCAGGTCCACGTCAGTTAATTTAGGCAGGAATCCCTGGGTTGTTGTTACAATGTTGACCGCCGGCTGCCTATAAAAGCAGGCCGGCTGAGCTGTTTGTAGGTTAGTAGTTGGGCTAGGTGAAGGTAAAGGGACCCCTGACCATTAGGTCCAGTCGCGGCCGACTCTGGGGTTGCAGCACTCGTCTTGCTTTATGGGCCGAGGGAGCCGGCGTACAGCTTCCGGGTCATGTGGCCAGCATGACTAAGCCGCTTCTGGCGAACCAGAGCAGCACACGGAAACGCCGTTTACCTTCCCACCGGAGTGGTACCTATTTATCTTCTTGCACTTTGACGTGCTTTCGAACTGCTAGGTTGGCAGGAGCAGGGACCGAGCAACAGGAGCTCACCCCATTGCGGGGATTCGAACCGCCGACCTTCTGATCGGCAAGTCCTAGGCTCTGTGGTTTAACCCACAGTGCCACCCGCGTCCCAAGTAGTTGGGCTACTGGACTTTTAAACCAAAATGGCCATAATCTCCCTCTCTCTCTCTCTCTCTCTCTCTCAGATGCTAAGCCCCCTCCAGAAATGTGGCTCCGAAGGCTGCCTGGTAGACTGCGATTTTTTCCCTTGGCACAGGAGCACCCTCCGAAGGCAGCACCAGAGCTTCGAGGAGTCGGAGTCCGGGGGTGACCACGAGGCTCCCAGTCAGGACAAACCCTCCCCTCCCAGCATCCTCTTGGAGGGCGCAGAAGTGTCCACCTGCCTCCAGATCCCCCTGCAAGACCCCGGAGGGGTGTGGCGATCTCGCAGCGAGGGCCGCCTGGACCAAAAGGGGGTGCCGTGCCCAGGGGAGACCGAGGTGGTGGAGAAAACAGGAAGCGGGTGGAGTTTGCCGTCCCCCAAGTCTTTGAGGAAAGAGCGACGCCTCAGAGGGAGAGTTGCGGCGGCCAAGCAGCACTTGAGGAATCTCTTCGGAGGCTCCAACAAAGTCAGTGGGCGGCCATTACTCCTCCTCGCACGGCACTGCCATGTTTCCAGCCCTTTTGTTAATAATAATAATAATAATAATAATAATAATAATAATAATTTTTTATTTATACCCTGCCCCTCCCAGTTCGGAAAACCAGGCTCAGGGCGGCTAACAACAAACTTAAAACCCTTAATTGATGCAACAAAAAACAGCATAAAATGCAGTATAAAACGTGAATAAGAATAAATTCAGAATTCAAAAATCAATTTAGGAAATCCATCCAATAAACATTAGATGATCAACAGGGCTAGCTGGCTAAATTAGTCCTATTTGGGCCAGCGAGGAGACCAAGGGAGAATTAGCTGTGGGATCCCAGAGCGGGTAATCTTCATAAAAAGGGGAGGGGGAGGGAAGGAAGGGGAATAAAAGATCAGGCTAAGTTCAAATTAAAAGCCAGGTGGAATAGCTCTGTCTTACAGGCCCGGCAGAAAGAAGTTAAATCCTGCAGGGCCCTGGTCTCATGGGACAGAGCATTCCACCAGGTCGGAGCCATCACTGAAAAGGCCCTGGCCCTGGTGGAGGATAGTCTGACTTCCTTAGGGCCCGGGACTTCTAAACTAAGATTATTCATGGACCTTAAGGTCTTCTTACTTGTTGCTTACTGTCCATCTTTCTTCTTTCCACAAACTCACCCGCCACCGCACACCACTTCCAGGAGAAACTGCGAGCCCAGAATCTATTTTATTTTAGCTCAGTTATATAAATATTTTAGTGTCTTTGTTCCCAATGGTTTTAATCTCTGGAATTTCCTGCAGTGAAAAAAAAAGAGAAAGCAAGACAGAAAAGCACATCCCGAGGCGAAATAGAAAGCTGATAATTCCTTACCAAGGAAGGGTTATGCCAAAGGGCCTGGGAGCCTGGACTCCTGGGTTCTCCAGAGGGGGACCAGAGACTAATAAGCAACGCAAAGGATCTGAGAGGCAAAGTATCTAGTAGGTTTGCTTGGCTATCTGACACGAATGCTGATGCCATTGTAGCTTAACTGACTCCTGTGGCTCAGAGTACTGTGAGGGGATGGGGCTTTGAGACCTCTTGTGAGTTAAGTGACTCACTGATTGAATAATAATAATCAATACAGTGGAACCTCGGGTTACAAACGCTTCAGGTTACAGACTCCGCTAACCCGGAAGTAGTACCTCGGGTTAAGAACTTTACCTCAGGATGAGAACAGAAATCGCACGGCAGCAGCGGGAAGCCCCATTAGCTAAAGTGGTACCTCAGGTTAAGAACAGTTTCAGGTTAAGAAGGGACTTCCAGAACGAATTAAATTCTTAACCAGAGGTACCACTGTAACAACATTTATATATTAAGGGGAATTGTTTTGGATTACTTGTACAGAGGGCCCACCCCCCCTTTAAATGTTTTGAAAACCTAAATAATAATCATAATATGTATATCCCGCCCATCTGGCTGGGTTTCCCCAAGCACTCTGGGTGGCTCCCAACAGAACACTAACAACAGAATAAAAACTTCAAACATTAAAAACTTCCCTAAACAAGGCTGCTTTCAGATGCCTTCTAAAAGTCAGATACCGTATTTTTCGCTCTATAAGATGCACCAGACCATAAGACGCACCTAGTTTTTGGAGGAGGAAAACAAGAAAAACCTGCCTTGAGGAGGCTTCGCACGGCTATCCCAGAAGCCAGAAGAGCAAGAGGGATCGCTGCGCAGCGAAAGCAATGATCCCTCTTGCTGTTCTGGCTTCTGGGATAGCTGCGCAGCCTGCATTCATTCCATAAGATGCACACACATTTCCCCATACTTTTTAGGAGGGAAAAGTGCGTCTTATAGAGCGAAAAATATGGTAGTTGTTTATTTCCTTGACAACTGGTGGGAGAGCTTTCCACAGGGCGGATGCCACTACCGAGAAGGCCCTCTGCCTGGTTCCCTGTGACCTCACTTCTTGCAGTGAGGGAACTGCCAGAAGGCCCTCGGCGCTGGACCTCAGTGTCTGGGCTGAACGATGGAGGTGGAGATGCTCCTTCAGGTAAACTGGACCGAGGCTGTTTAGGGCTTTAAAGGTCAGCACCAACACTTCGAATTGTGCTCAGAAACGTACTCGGAGCCAATGTAGGTCTTTCAGGACCGGTGTTATATGGTCTTGGCAGCCACACCCAGTCACCAGTCTGGCTTTATATCTCAAGATAGAAAGAGAGTCCTATGCATAAGCTGAGGTGACTCTAGCCCTGAATTCAGTGAAATGCAGGGAGTGGCATAAAATCCCCTGGCCTCTGGAAGCGGTTGTGGGACCCTGGACACCTGGGTCCCTTGGGGCATCACAGAACTCGAACTCTTATTTCTGTGTTTCAGTCTCTGGCGTCGAGTGTGGAATCGGATCTGGGATCAGAAGGTGACAGCAACTGCCAGGCACAACAGAGGCAAAAACGCCGCCGGTGAGTTGAGTAGCTAATAGCAGAGCTATAATCTGCCAGATCCTAGTTTCAATCTCACCTCCTCCTTCGACTTGCTGGGTAGCTGTACTACAGTCATACCTTGGTACTCAAACGCCTTGTGACTCAAACTTTTCAACTCCTGAATGCCACAAACCCTGAAATGAGTGTTCCGGTTTACGAACTTTTTTTGGAAGCTGAACATCCGTCACAGCTTCCACAGCTTCCGCTTGAGTGCAGGAAGCTCCTGCAGCCAATCGGAAGCCGCGCCTTGGTTTTCAAACGTTTTTGGAAGTCGAACGGACTTCTAGAATGGATTCCATTGGAGAACCAAGGTACGACTGTATTCATGAGCCCGCAGGATTTCATCTGGCCAGCTAAATCAGGTGAGGGCAGCCAATGGGCCTCAAACCCTTGGTGAGTTAGGGCTCCAGCGGATTGAGCAAACGAGACCCAATAGTGGGACCAGTGGTCAAGAAGGCCGTTTCTGCATGTGCTATAGAGGGAAGTGAGGGGCATATGGGGTTCGTCAACCTGGGAAGGTAGCCCATCTAGGAGAAGGAAAACCATGATGGCCTTGGAGGTCCCGGGCCACAGAGAGGTTAGGCAGGCCTCAACCAGAGCCAGGGCCTTTTCAGTACTGGCCCCGATCTGGTGGAACGCTCTGTCACAAGAGACTAGGGCCCTGCGGGACTTGACATCTTTCCACAGGGCCTGCAAGACAGAGCTGTTCCGCCTGGCCTTTGGCCAAGGCACAGTCTGACCCCCTCCTTCTGTAATCCTCACAGAACTCTAGCCCAATGGATGCCATTAATTTGATTTTGAATTGAATTTAGAATGATGTGTTACTTTTATTGTTAGCTGCTCTGAGCCCAGCTTCAGCTGGGGAGGGCGGGATATAAATAAAATATTATTGTTATTGTTATTGTTATTGTTATTGTTATTATCTTAAACCTCCACTGCTTTGTGGGAGAAGAAAAGACTAAGGAGTAAATCTTACACAAATTCAGAGCAGAGTCCCTAAGAGTGTTAGATGGTGCCTTGCATCCCTCCTTCTGGCAACTCCTGCAGCCAAGTTGGTGCCAAATGTTATCATAATTTATAATAACAATTTATTATTTATACCCTGCCCATCTGACTGGGTCTCCCCAGCCACTCTGGGCGGCTTCCAACCAAATATCAAAATCAAATACAGAGCAAAATGTTGTTGCTCTGCTTTCCTTTGGACCACATCAGCAAGGCCAAGAGGGGAGTCTTGTCCTCTGGGCAGCCCAAGAACTCCAGACACACTGCCCAGGCTTGCGCCCCAGGGAAGGTCACTTTGGTGCTGCTAAGGCAGCAGATTGGCTTCACCTCCCGGAGGCACAGTCCATTGTCTCTCGAGACAGAACAGATGCAGACAACAATCCCTGAGCCCCCAGATCTGTAGTACGGCAACAATAAATGCTAGCAGCCTGCCTTTCAAGGTTGTTGTAAAGATGACCAAAAGAACGTACCGTATTTTTCGCTCTATAGGGTGCACCGGCCCATAGGGCGCACCTAGTACTTTTTTGGGGGGGGGGAATAAAGAGAAAAAAATTATTTTCCCCCCAGGCAAGGGGCTGGGGCGGGGGAAGCCCCCAGAACAGGCTGCTATCCGCAAGCCTAGGGAGCCCGGCGGGAAGTCGCACTGGGCTCCCAAGGCCTGCGGATAGCTTCCTGAAGCCTGGAGAGCGAGAGGGGTCGGTGCGCACCGACCCCTCTCACTCTCCAGGCTTCAGCGAAAGCCTGCATTCGCCCCATGGGACGCACACACATTTCCCCTTCGCTTTTGGAGGGGAAAAAGTGCGTCCTATAGGGTGAAAAATACGGTATCTACTGAGGCACTTCAGCAGGGAAAGGTGCTATAAAATGGTAAAGAGATTCTAACACCTATTGCTGATAAAGTTCCGATCTTGCCTGACATGTGGAAAATGGGGATAATACTGTAGATCCACTTTGTAGGACTTACTGAGATAAGAACAGGATCAGGCCAATGGCTCACTGCTCCAGCTTTCAATACTGTTCGTTGCCTGAACATGTCTTGGGTTGGACTTACTACTTCTTTTCCAGTTGGTGCATGGCCCATAGCTTCCTGATGCAATCCTGTAACTTTTTGTACCCAATCTTCTGGTTTGTTTCCCACAAACACAACCTGCTTTTGTTGCATAGAAGCTCAGGAGTGGCTCCCTGGACACTTAACAATGCACTAACATCAGAGGAGCACCGCAGAGCAACTACGAAAGAGAAACAGATGGGCCAGTGTAAATGCACCTCTAATGCACTCTTGTTGCATCAACGATGTGTTGCAGAATATCCGGGGGGGGCGGCGGACCCCACACCAATCTAAAGGTTGGCTTCCGCTGCCTCTATGCATTTGATTTACTTTTTCTTTCTTTCTTTTCAAAAGGAGGAAAAATAAAAGAAACTTCCTAAGGTTATGGAGCTCAGGGGGTAATGAAATCCAATCCCTAAGGTAATTTAGCTCTCTTATTCTAACAAGAATTGTGTGTTTGTTTTTGTGTTTGTTTGTTTGTGAGAGGGGGGTGAGGCTTCAGTGGACCATACAGTTATTATTCTGTATCTCTGTAAGGGCCGGCCCTACCATTAGACAAAGAGATGTGGGAGATGCTGGGGCAGGGCAGTAGTAGCAGCCCTGGCTTGTTCTCATAAGCCCCTCCCTGGACTACTCCCCTCAGTTGCAGGACAGAGCTGTGCATACTAGCCTGTCCCCCTAGACTAGCCTGCTGCCCCAGGTGTACACTATTGCATCACCAGTGCTCATCGCTGAGTAAGATTGTCTTCCATGAACACAGTTTTAATACTGGATCCGTAAGTGACTGTGGAGGCCAATTCTGGATCCACACGTCCTTCCACAGTGGGGACATAGGTTTCCGGGCGGGAGTTGATCACGGTGAGGGTTTGCCAAGCGTGCTTTCCTCTTAGTACATTTCTCCCCAGTGTGGTGTAGTGGTTAAGAACAGTAGACTCGTAATCTGGGGAACCGGGTTCGCGTCTCCGCTCCTCCACATGCAGCTGCTGGGTGACCTTGGGCCAGTCACACTTCTCTGAAGTCTCTCAGCCCCACTCACCTCCCAGAGTGTTTGTTGTGGGGGAGGAAGGGAAAGGAGAATGTGAGCCGCTTTGAGACTCCTTCGGGTAGTGATAAAGCGGGATATCAAATCCAAACTCTTCTTCCTCTTCTTTTTCTTCTTCTTCCCTTTCGTCCTGAGTTTGAGCATCTTCAAAGCCCATGACACCTTTGGTAAAGGCTGTTCTCCAATTGGAGTGCTCGCAGGCCAGTGTTTCCCAGTTGTTTGTGTTTATACTACATTTTTAAAGATTTGCCTTGAGAGCATCTTTAAGCCTCTTTTGTTGACCACCGGCATTACGCTTTCCATTTTTAAGTTCAGAATAGGGAAGTTGCTTTGGAAGACGATCATTAGGCAACTTGACCAGTCCTGCATAACAGGGTGCAACCCTGCAAATCTATGATTCCATGGAAAGCTCTTAGTCCTGCTACTAAGTACCTGGACGGAAATGGCAAAGGAAGGCGTTTTTTAAATCAAGAGGTGGAGGGGCGTGGGGAGGAGATGGATTGGTAATGGGGAAAATGCATTTGTAATAAGCCAGCAATGAATCACATTGTTTTTCGTTTTTAATTTTTAATCCTTCTTGTTAACCCGTCCACTTAACCTCTTCTTCCAGGAAGAGCTATAGGCCATTTAGATCTGGTCTGGGGCCAAATCTCTTTTAAGAGTGATCCGCGGTGCAGGGAGTGTGTGTTTGTCTTGATGTTGTCGATTATCTGCCTGATTTCTGCGAGTGAGTCTAGTAGAGTTATGGGTTGGCCGGATAGAGACAGAGATTTGAGCTGTGGTGCAGTTATCAAAAATGGCTCGTGGATTAAGGATCTTATGGGGAGTGGCCCTCTTGAGACAGCAATACGCATTACTTCCCTTGCCTCACAATGCAGCAAGCTGGGTCATTCCTGGTTATTTTGCCGAGTGGGAGTCTGGATCTGTGCCCTGAAGTTCCCCTTGGAAGGCGCCACAGGAGTTCACAGAAGAATATCAGCGTTCCTTTAGTGCAACTACCACCAACCTGTGGCGAGGCAAGATGGGATCTGTAGTCCAACAACATCCAGAATGCCACAGGTTCCCCAGTCCATGCTGTGAAGAGTAGGACCTGGGAGGCCTTATGCAACTCTGGCCAAATTGCTCCTGGGCTCAGAGGGCAGCCGGTTCCCAGTTGCTCAGGCACTTTCTCTCTTACAGGCCGACTCCTGAGGAGGCGCAAGAATGGGCTGAATCTCTGGAAAAGTTACTGCTTCATCCATGTAAGTGTGTGGTTCAGAACCACTAAAAGTCTTTAGAAAAGCTGCCACAGCATATTATGTTATATTATTATTATTATTATTATTATTATTATTATTATTATTATTATTATTAAATTAATATTATTATTATTGATTACATTTGCCTACTTCTCTTTATCCACATAGAAATACAATCCCTCCCACTTTCCCTTTCCAAGAAACAAGAGCTGAAAATCTGAAGCAGCAGAAAACAAGCGTATTTTTCGCTCTATAAGACGTGCCCGACCATAAGACGCAGCTAGTTTTTAGAGCAGGAAAACAAGAAAAAATATATATTCTGAATCAAATGTTGTTGAAGAGGCTTTGCGCGGCTATCCCTGAAGCCAGAACAGGAAGAGGGATTGCTGCACAATCTTGTTGTTCTGGCTTCAGCGAAAGCAACACAGCATTTCCCCTTACTTTTTAGGAGGGGAAAAGTGTGCCTTATAGAGCGAAAAATACAGTATGTACAAAAATTTCATAGAATCGTGGAATTGTAGAGCTGGAAGGGAACCTAAGGGGTAATCCAGTCCAGCCTCTTGCAATGCAGGAATCTCAGCTAAAGCATTTGCACCCTTTATTACAATAAAATAATTTGGATTCTTTGAGGGGAAACCCCTGACTCCTCCATCCCTCTTCCCTGCAGATGGACGGTCTGTCTTCCACGCTTTCCTCAAGTCAGAGTTCAGCGAAGAGAACTTGGACTTCTGGCTAGCATGCGAAGACTACCGGAAGCTGCGAGGCTGCGACAAACTCCAGGACAGCGCCAAGAAGATCTATGACCAATACGTCACCATCCACGCCCCCAAAGAGGTAAGAGAACTGGACTCGATAAGCACGCTTCCAAAACTATCCTCACCCAAAACGCCTTTTGAATGAGCTGGTCTTCTTTTCTGAGGTGGAGGCAGAAGGATGGGTGAGGTTTTCTTACTCAGGGGTTGGCCCAAGACATTTCGCCGCCTGAAGCAGACCTTGAAATGGCACCCCCCCACACACACCTCTGCACCAGGGAAGAAAGGGTCAGGGAAGTTCTGCATCAGGAACAAAAGTGGGGGAGAAAGATTGACATCGGGATCTGCTGTGCCGCAGAACTCTGTCGCCTGAGGCGGTCACCTCACCTTGCCTCATAGGTTCGCCGGCCCTACACTGTGATGTTGTGGGTAAAGTCCTGGACTAGGACCTGGGAGACCAGGGTTTGAATCTCCACTCACCCAAGAAGCCTATTGAGTGATCTTGGGCCAGTCGCTATCTCTCCTACCTCACACGGTCGTTGTGAGGATAAACTGAAGAGGAGGAGAAGGGTGTACACCATCTTGAGGTGGAATATGAACATATTATCATCATGGGGGGGAGAGACATGTGCTTTGACTGTATGGTATCGGATGTGACCCGAGTCACCAAATCATCTCCCTGCCAGTTCTCCACGTCTGCTCTATAATGCACTTTGCCTATGAGTTAATCCGGACCTAGTAATTTCTTTTTCCCAACTCCCTGCTTGATGCTACCTTTGGTATCCTACTGCCATTTTGGCCACGCCTTTCCATCCTGACCCACAGACGCCTGTTTTCAGTGCTCCAATTCTCCCCTGCAGCTATGACTGAATAATTATTATTATTATTATTATTATTATTATTATTATTAACACCCTGCCCATCTGGCTGGGTGTTCCAAGCCACTTTGGGTGGCTCCCAACAGAATATTAAAGGTAAAGGTAAAGGGACCCCTGACCATTAGGTTCAGTCGTGACTGGGGTTGCGGCGCTCATCTTGCTTTATTGGCTGAGGGAGCCGGCGTACAGCTTCCGGGTTATGTGGCCAGCATGTCTAAGCCGTTTCTGGCGAACCAGAGCAGCGCACGGAAACGCCGTTTACCTTCCTGCCAGAGCGGTACCTATTTATCTACTTGCACTTTGACATGCTTTCAAACTGCTAGGTTGGCAGGAGCAGGGACCGAGCAACGGGAGCTCACCCCGTCATGGGGATCTGAACCGCTGACCTTCTGATCGGCAAGTCCTAGGCTCTGTGGTTTAACCCACAGCGCCACCCATGTCCCATAACAAAATATTAAAAACACGATAAAACACCAAACATTAAATACTTCCCTAAACAGGGCTGCCTTCAGATGTCTTCTAAAAGTCAGATAGTTGTTTATTTCCTTGACATCTGATGGGAGGGCATTCCACAGGGTGGGCACCACTACCGAGAAGGCCCTCTGCCTGGTTCCCTGTGTGCTAGGCATTGTTTAAATCGCTGTAGCAATAACCATTTCCTGGCATGTAACCTGACCGCTTCCATCTCATGTTTGCAGGTGAACCTTGACTGCCAGACCAGAGACATCACAAATCGGAACATTTTGCTACCCACTCGTTCGTGCTTCGAACAGGCTCAGAGGCGCATATACGGCCTGATGGAGAAGGACTCATACCCCAGATTCCTCCGCTCCCTCCTTTACCAAACCTTGTCACAGCCTGACAGACAGCAACCCAACGGGCCTCTGTAAACCAGCCATATTTGCCTTTCGTTCTTTGGAGAGGAGGCCCGTCTAGGAGAGGAGGAACCAAAGACGAAGACCTCCTTCTTCCTGGACTTCCTCCGGTGGACTGTTTAGGATGTATGCACCCCAAAAGCGGGAGAGATGGATTGGCCTGATGCTACCAATGCTGGCGAGGCTGTGGACTTGCCACCGGGGCGGACTTGGGAAATCTTTCGTAATATGGCACCCTGTGTGAGGCCAAAATGTGGCGCCCCCAATTGGATCTTCTCAATTATGGATCTTCTCAGTTTTGCACCCCCTTGGCTCGTCGGCCTGTGTGGGGAAATGGCCCGCACCACCCTAAATCTGGCTCTGTTGCCACACTGGCACGCCAATCTTTTCGTGGAGGAAAGAGCTCATGGAAAGTTGGAGCTGGTGCCCATTTGCCCACGGGCAGAACTTTTTGTGGACTGATGCAAAAAATAATAATAATATTAGAAGTATAGAATCACTGACCACGAGCTGTATGTGTTTTTTGTGTGTCTGCGATCCTGTTGCAACATTGGAATTTCCACATACAGTGGTACCTCGGGTTAAGTACTTAATTCGTCCCAGAGGTCTGTTCTTAACCTGAAACTGTTCTTAACCTGAAGCACCACTTTAGCTAGTGGGGCCTCCTGCTGCCGCTGTGCTGCCGGAGCACAATTTCTGTTCTCATCCTGAAGCAAAGTTCTTAACCCGAGGTACTATTTCTGGGTTAGCGGAGTCTGTCACCTGAAGCGTATGTAACCTGAAGCGTATGTAACCTGAGGTACCACTGTATTATGTCGGAACGGGTCTAATGTCACCACTTGGCACCCATGGGCAGGTGCCAATACCCCAGGAGATGACTGGTACACGCCCTGGGCACCCCCTTAGAAACAGCAACAACAAAGACATCTGGTGATCGGCCTTGTTTTGAATTTCCCCAGCTGCCCCTGCCACAGCATTGCCCTGGGTCATTGTGTGAAATTTAAATGGGGGGATTGTTTGTGGCAGCAGTGGGGTCTGGAGTAAGAGGGCCCCTAGAGAGGGCACGACGCCAAAGGGGCCACTTCCCAGGCTTTCCCCCACATGATGCCCTCCAGACATTTTGAACTACAGCTCCTCATTGGCACCAGCTGGTATGGTCAGAGTTGTAGTCCGAAAAAATCTGAGAGGCACCATGCTGGGGAAACTTAACCTCCTCTGGCTAGCTGCATCTCACCTGTGTCTTGAGCAGAAGGTCTTTTCCATCCCTCGGTTCTTGATTCTTTTAACTGGAGAGGACAGGGACCGAAACCAGGGCCTTCTGGGTACAAAGCAAGTACAGTGGTACCTCAGGTTAAGTACTTAATTCGTTCTGGAGGCCCGTACTTAACCTGAAACTGTTCTTAACCTGAAGCACCACTTTAGCTAATGGGGCCTCCTGCTGCTGTCGCGCCGCCGGCTTCTCGCAATGAGAGAACCGACAGAAGGCCCTTGGTGCTGGACCTCAGTGTCCGGGCTGAATGATGGGGGTGGAGATGCTCCTTCAGGCATACTGGACCGAGGCTGTTTAGGGCTTTAAAGGTCATCACCAACACTTTGAATTGTGCTCGGAAACGTACTGGGAGCCAATGCAGATCTCTCAGGACCGGTGTTATGTGGTCCCGGCGGCCACTCCCAGTCACCAGTCTAGCTGCCGCATTCTGGATTAGTTGTAGTTTCTGGATCACCTTCAAAGGTAGCCCCACATAGAGCGCATTGCAGTAGCCCAAGCGGGAGATAACCAGAGCATGCAACGCTCTGGTGAGACAGTCTGTGGGCATGTAGGGTCTCAGCCTGCGTACCAGATGGAGCTGGTAGACAGCTGCCCTGGACACAGAATTGACCTGTGCCTCTATGGCTGTAACGGGTCCGAGCAGGCAACCCTGTGGATGCAATGGGCCCTAGTGGGCCTCTTCCTGCCATGCAATGTCACACACATGACACACACAACCCCAAAGTTGGGCAGGACCCAGTGCATGTGGTGAAGGATGAGGCCTAAGGAGAAGGCAAGTAGCCTGGGAGAGGGGCATGGCCTAGGGTCCTGAGGGTCAAACAGAGAGGCCTGGAAGGCTGCATTAGTCCCCTATGACCTGAGGATCCCCACACCTGTTGTACACAGAGAGAAAGCCCTATTTCAAACCTGCTCAGGGATGGCGTTGTTGTAAACAAAATCTGCCCTTCTTCCCTTATGGGGCACAAACATCATACCCACATCACAGAAAAGGTGGTCTACAACAGAAATTTGAACGTCGTTGTTTTTCCTGTCTGCCAGGTTATCTGATAATGCCTTATCTGATTGCCTTTCCTGGCCATTCCTTTGAGATGGCGATTACCCAATTCCTGAGACTATGGGAAGGTTCCCTCACCCCCTCCCTCCTTGCAGAGAAAACATTTGGTCAGTTTGGGAGTCAAAATGGTTTCAGGGCGGTCTTCCTGTCCTGCTCCAGACATGTAGTCCACATATCTATATGTACATGCTTGGTTGGTACATTTATGAACATTTATTATATATATATATATATGACCTTAATTTTTTTATTACAGCGTCACTGTGGACCTGCAGCCTGAGGCTGGGCGTTTTCTGGAACTCTCTGCTCTCGGTCCTCAGAACTCCCTTTAATTTTAACTTATTAGTGCTGCAATGGTATAAATTGCTTGCTGGCCTGAGGCCATCAAAGCGGCGTACAGCAAGACAAAGGTAAAATAAAATACTAGCCGTACATATTCTAAAAGCATTGCTACAGATGCACAATTAATATTTCATAAATGACCGGATCGCACTTCAGGGAAAGGCATGATGTCAGGCGCCTGTCAAATTTCAGCCGGTAATTGATTCCAGAAGGCTGGTAGCTGCAACACCGAAAGCCCCGTTTTGAGAACACGCAGTACACTCAGCAGCACTCCATCTGAGGAGTGCAGGGATATATGGGGGAGAGGCAGTTCTTCAGGTAACCTGGTTCCAAGTTGCTTTAGGGTCCTGACATGCAGAAAGGAATCAAGATGTACGCAACTCAGTTTCTGCAACTGGCGGGCAATTTAAAGTCTTTGGGTTATCCAGGCCAGGTACAAATCCTAGAAGCCTGGCCTATTCCCTTGAAGACAGAGCAATGCCATCTGTCTGCTGCACTACTGGCTTCAATGCCCTGGTTCCATCATGCGGCCTCAGAGACTCTCATGGAAGACTGCATGCCTGGCAGGAACCTGAACAAGAACTTTATTGGCTGTCTGGACTAAGGACAGGGTAGACACAGGAAAATTGCTTCCACCTAGATTACAACGCCACCTGGTGACCCAAGCGTATAACGACGCTATTCACAAAGTCTTCATCAGAGTTTGAATATGGCCACCCATTAAAGCTATGGTTTTCCCAGTAGTGATGTATGGAAGTGAGAGCTGGACCATCAAGAAGGCTGATCGCCGAAGAATTGGTGCTTTTGAATTCTGGTGCTGGAGGAGACTCTTGAGAGTCCCATGGACTGCAAGAAGATCAGACCTCTCCATTCTGAAGGAGAGCCATGAGTGCTCACTGGAAGGACAGATCGTGAAGCTGAGGCTCCAATACTTTGGCCACCTCATGAGAAGAGAAGACTCCCTGGAGAAGACCCTGATGTTGGGAAAGATGGAGGGCACAAGGAGAAGGGGACGACAGAGGACGAGATGGCTGGACAGTGTTCTCAAAGCTACCAGCATGAGTTTGACCAAACTGTGGGAGGCAGTGAAAGACAGGAGTGCCTGGCGTGCTCTGGTCCATGGGGTCACGAAGAGTCGGACACGACTAAACATCTAAGCAACAACAAAAGCCCCAGGGTGAGCCCAGTCATCGAGTAAAACTCTGCTGGATGCTATTTTTGAAAACGTGGAAGTCTTTCAAATGTTTCACTTGCAATTTCCCCTCTTGAAACATACTTTACGTAAACATCATTGCACAGAGATCCACTAGGGGGCACTGCATGCTCAAACACTAGGGCTAACCTGGGTTTACACTAGGATATGATTCTAGAACACGACAGAGAGGCAAAACACCGATTGCTGTGTGTACATTGTTATTATTTGCAGCAGTATGGATTATGTATGTACGTGCATCCTTAAAACACCCGTGTACACGCAGGTGGAGGGTCCTTTGCTGACAGTCCATTCACGTATGCATGCTGGCTCACACCATGTGTGTGCTGTTTGGGGGCTGCTATATACTTACAAGCATAGTGAGGAGACGAGCGTTTGCAAAATGTGTACTGGAGACTGCAGGAAATGGTGTCAGAAGTGTCAGGCCTTGAATCTGTGACCTGGGAGAAGTCAGGCGGTTGTTTGGCTTGTGTGCCACCAACTGGCCAAAGGAGAGAACTACAGGCAAGAAGCCTCTTAATGGTGATAGGCCTGCAACAGGTTATGTGAGCTTGGCCTCTTAGCAACATTTCCAGCCTAGGTTCACTCATCAGCCCTAGCCAGCATGGTGAATGGTCAGGGATGATGGGAGCTGTAGTCCTGCAACTTCCGGAGAGCAATACATTCTCTACCCCTGATTTTAGGACTTGCAGAGCAAAATTTAAGTGGTTCTGGAGAAAGCAAACAAACCAATGATCTAAACCAATGATTTTTGAATTTTATTGATATTGATGCTGCATTTTATGTTGTTTTATGCTGCTTTTAAGGGACGCGGGTGGCGCTGTGGGTTAAACCACAGAGCCTAGGAATTGCCGATCAGAAGGTCAGCGGTTTGAATCCCCGCGACGGGGTGAGCTCCCGTTGCTCAGTCCCTGCTCCTGTCAACCTAGCAGTTCGAAAGCACGTCAAAGTGCAGGTAGATAAATAGGTACTGCTGTGGCGGGAAGGTAAACGGCGTTTCTGTGCGCTGCTCTGGTTCGCCAGAAGCGGCTTAGTCATGCTGGCCACATGACCCGGAAGCAACCTAGCAGTTCAAAAGCACGTCAAAGTGCAGGTAGATAAATAGGTACTGCTGTGGCGGGAAGGTAAACGGCGTTTTTGTGCGCTGCTCTGGTTCGCCAGAAGCGGCTTAGTCATGCTGGCCACATGACCCAGAAGCTGTAAGCCAGCTCCCTCGGCCAGTAAAGCGAGATGAGCGCCACAACCCCAGAGTCGGCCACGACTGGACCTAATGATCAGGGGTCCCTTTACCTTTACCTTTTATGCTGTTTTTAAGTCGCATTTTAATCAATGTTTTATATATGCTGTTAGCCACCCTGAGCCCGGTTTTTAAACTGGAAAGGGCAGGGTATAAATAAAATTATTTATTATTATTATTATTATTATTAAAAGGTTTACATCCAGCATTTCCCAAGCTGCAGCCCTCCAGAGGCTGTTGGACTCCAATTCCCATTAGCCCCAGACAGTATGGCCAATAGCTAGGGAAGATGGGAGTTGTTGTCCAGTAGCATCTGGAGCGCCCCGGGTTCGAAAGACATGCATATAAGTCCTCTCTAAGGACTCAAAGGTTGTCCTGTCTCTGCAAAACACAACACACACACCAGTTTAAAAATATTTTTTTAAAGACTGAACTATATATACTTGCAAAAAAAGAAGAAGCGCCATTTAGGTTCCTGTTTTGTGACCAGGCCTACAGAAAGGATTTGATCCTGTGAAAAAGAGGCATTAAAAGTCACATGTCGTTTGGCCCCCCAGCCAATCCATTACAAAGCAACAGGTGGAGGTTGCAGCTGTTCCTGAAGGACCAAGGACAGCTCAGACATTGCTCCAGCAACAGCCAGCAAGCTTTAATTAATGGGATCTAAGCAGGCATGGGGGACGCGGGTGGTGCTGTGGGTTAAACCACAGAGCCCAGGACTTGCCGATCAGAAGGTCGGCGGTTCGAATCCCTGTGACGGGGTGAGCTCCCGTTGCTCGGTCCCTGCTCCTGCCAAGCTAGCAGTTCGAAAGCACCTCAAAGTGCAAGTAGATAAATAGGTACCACTCCGGCGGGAAGCTAAACGGCGTTTCCATGCGCTGCTCTGGTTTGCCAGAAGCGGCTTAGTCATGCTGGCCACATGTCCCAGAAGCTGTACGCTGGCTCCCTCGGCCAATAAAGCAAGATGAGCGCCACAACCCCAGAGTCGGCCACGACTGGACCTAATGGTCAGGGGTCCCTTTACCTTTACCTTTTAAGCTGGCCTGGAGGACATAGAATCATAGAATTGCACAAACCCCCAGCAATTCAGGAATCTTTTTGCCCAATGAGGGGCTTGAACCCATAACTCTGAGATTAAGAATATCCTGCTCTGTTGACTGAGCTATCACAGTACGTATCCCTGCCATGGGAAGCTGCTTAATACTGAATAAGACCAACAAAATCTCTAGCCCAGAACTGTCTGCTGCGGCTGAAGCTGCAATTCTCCAGGTTTTCAGGCAGAGGATGTCCTCCAGCCTGACTTGGTGATGACACCTAGAGCCTTTTGTATGCAAAACAGAGGCTCTATCACTGAATGTGATCCCTCTTCTGAAGCTTTGTTGTTGTTTAGCCGTTTAGTCGTGTCCGACTCTTCGTGACCCCATGGACCAGAGCACGCCAGGCACTCCTGTCTTCCACTGCCTCCCGCAGTTTGGTCAAACTCATGCTGGTAGCTTTGAGAACACTGTCCAACCATATCGTCCTCTGCTGTCCCCTTCTCCTTGTGCCCTCCATCTTTCCCAACATCAGGGTCTTTTCCAGGGAGTCTTCTCTTCTCATGAGGTGGCCAAAGTATTGGAGCCTCAGCTTCGTGATGTGTCCTTCCAGTGAGCACTCAGGGCTGATTTCCTTCAGAATGGAGAGGTTTGTTCTTCTTGCAGTCCATGGGACTCTCAAGAGTCTCCTCCAGCACCATAATTCAGAGGCATCAATTCTTCTGAAGCTAGCATTAGCTTTAGGGGGGAATCCCACCCGGTTAGGTGAAAAGACACATTTCATGTCATGTGTATTTTGGTCTGGAAATTCCATTGGGAGCAAAAGAGCCTGCAAACTGTGCTACCATGATTTCTGCAGGGGTCAGAAATTGCATTGCAGTTTTGTAATGCCTGTATGTCTGGAGTTGTGCAAATGCTGCAATTTTGCAGGTTTCCTTTCAAACCCGCTCGTCTGCTTTAGAATTTCACTTCCCTTCAGGGTGTGTTATAAAAAGGACAGCTAGCCCCTGGCAGTATCGGGGTCAAATGTTTGGTTCGCTTCACATCTTAATGTCTGTCTAGCTACTCAGCGCTTTCCAGAACAACAGGCAAAACTGAAATGCAAACTGAAATCCTTCGAATTGTGCATTTTTTGCAATGCAGTTTTCTCTGCATCTACAAAAATGCAGATATTGGCAGAAAACGTGCATTAAAAAAAAAGCATAGACTCGTGAAAATGCATTCACAAAATGCGTTATGTTGGGGGTAATCGTTTGCAAAAATGTGTCTGTTGGGGCTCAAGGGATGACAAATTATCAGGACGTCAAAAATGTATCTGTTGGGGCTCAAGGGATGACAAATTATCAGGACACAGAAAGAGACAGAGAAAAACTGATGAGAAATTGCTGGAAACTGAAATAAAGAGATTCGCCAGTCCCTAAATCTGGGAGATGCTGTATGGGATGCACAGGGAACATAGCTAGCTTGGACCAGCTCAAGTTCTTTGCTCATCACACCCAATAATTGTTGTTGTTGTTGTTGTTAATTCATTCATTCATTCATTCATTCATTAATAATACCCTGCTCATCTGGCTGGGTTTCCCCAGCCACTCTGGGTGGCTCCAAGCAGAATATTAAAAACACGTTAAAACATCAAACATTAAAGACTTCCTTAAACAGGGCTGCCTTAAGATGTCTTCTGAATGTCAGGTAGTTGTTTATCGCTTTGACATCTGGTAGGAGGGCGTTCCACAGGGCAGGTGCCACCACCGAGAAGGCCCTCTGCCTGGTTCACTTGGCTTCTCGCAGTGAGGAAACTGCCAGAAGGCCCTCGGCACTGGACCTCAGTGTCCGGGCAGAATGATGGGGATGGAGACGCTCCTTCAGGTATACAGGACTGAGGCCATTTAGGGCTTTAAAGGTCAGCACCAGCACTTTGAATTGTGCTTGGAAACCTACTGGGACACGTACTTATTCACCAGCTCTGGCTGGCAGCAGCTCTCCAGGGTCTCCGGAAAGAGAAAGGTCTTTCCATCACCTGCTCCCGGATCCTTTGGCCTGAAGATGCCAAGGATTGAATCTTGGATCTTCTGTGTGCAAAGATAGGAGCTAGGAGCTTCCCTTGACCAGCTGTCAGGACAGCACAAAGAGGGATACAGTGGTACCTCGGGTTAAGAACTTAATTTGTTCTGAAGGTCCATTCTTAACATAAAATTGTTCTTAACCTGAGGTACCACTTTAGGTAATGGGGCTTCCCGCTGCCGCAACATGATTTCTGTTCTCATCCTGAAGCAAAGTTCTTAACCCGAGGTGCTATTTCTGGGCTAGCGAAGTCTGTATCCTGAAGCTTTCCCCTTTCCCACTGGTTTTTTAAGAAGCTGATGGGTTAAAGTCATTTCTGGGATGTTGTTAATTATGTACCTCATGAGAATTATTTTAAGCTTTCTGTTTTATGATATACAGTGGTACCTCTGGTTACAAACTTAATTCTTTCCGGAGGTCCGTTCTTAACCTGAAACCGTTCTTAACCTGAAACCGTTCTTAACCTGAGGTACCACTTTAGCTAATGGGGCCTCCCGCCGCTGCCGCCACGCGATTTCTGTTCTCATCCTGAAGCAAAGTTCTTAACCCAAGGCACTACTTCCGGGTTAGCGGAGTCTGTAACCTGAAGCGTCTGTAACCTGAGGTACCACTGTATTGGGAATCTGCCTTACCCCCAGTCCAACTCTCAGTACAGTGGTACCTCAGGTTAAGTACTTAATTCGTTCCGGAGGTCCGTTCTTAACCTGAAACTGTTCTTAACCTGAAGCACCACTTTAACTAATGTGGCCTCCCGCTGCCGCCAGGCTGCCGGAGCCCGATTTCTGTTCTCATCCTGAAGCAAAGTTCTTAACCTGAAGCACTATTTCTGGGTTAGCGGAGTCTGTAACCTGAAGCGTATGTAACCTGAAGTGTATGTAACCCAATGTACCACTGTATATCAAGTTTCAGTTCCGTCCACACTGACTAACAGCAGCTTTCCAGGTCTTCAGAGTTCCTTTGCAACCTATACATGGGATGCCAGAGATTGAATTCTACATACAAAGTGTGATATTTGCCCCTGTGCTTAAGTCCTTCCCTCAAGTGCTTGCTGGTGAAGGGTGCCCCAGTCAGCTGCCAAGGCTATGTAAAGGTAAAGCGACCCCTGACCATTAGGTCCAGTCGTGGCCGACTCTGGGGTTGCGGCGCTCATCTCGCTTTACTGGCCGAGGGAGCCAGCGTACAGCTTCCGGGTCATGTGGCCAGCACGACTAAGCCGCTTCTGGCGAACCAGAGCAGCGCACGGAAACGCAGTTTACCTTCCCGCCGGAGCGGTACCTATTTATCTACTTGCACTTTGACGTGCTTTTGAACTGCTAGGTTGGCAGGAGTAGGGACCGAGCAACGGGAGCTCACCCCGTCACGGGGATTCGAACCGCCGACCTTCTGATCGGCAAGTCCTAGGCTCTGTGGTTTAACCCACAGCACCACCCGCGTCCCTCTGCACATGGCCAAGGCTATGTGCAGAGGAGCAAAAGAGGAAAATGGGAAATGGGCAGGTTGCAGCCAGCACTGAGAAGCTGCTATGTTGCATTTTAGCCAGAGAGTCAGTAGCTCCTAAGTGTGAACTACATATTACCCCTGTGTTGCATCAGCCAGGCCACAGATGGGAGGGGAGTTGTCAATCGTAGGAACATAGGAAGCTACCTTTGAATGAGCCAGGCCATGGGGTCATTTAGCAGAGGCAGTACTGCGTACACTGGCTGGCAGGGACAATCTCCATGCTTTTCAGACACAGTTCTCTCCTAGCCCACCATGGAGATGGTGGAGATTAAGCCTGTGGCCTTCTACATGCCAGAGCTGGATTAACCATTAAGGAAAATAAGCATGTGCTTAGAAGAAGAAGAAGAGTTTGGATTTGATATCCCGCCTTTCACTCCCCTTCAGGAGTCTCAAAGCGGCTCACATTCTCCTTTCCCTTCCTCCCCCACAACAAACACTCTGTGAGGTGAGTGGGGCTGAGAGACTTCAAAGAAGTGTGACTAGTCCAAGGTCACCCAGCAGCTGCATGTGGAGGAGCGGGGAAGCGAACCCGGTTCCCCAGATTACGAGACTACCGCTCTTAACCACCACACCACAGTGGGCATCATGGGAGGTGGGGGAGGGGGCACCATGGAGATTTTCCATTGCCAGATTATTCACATTAACGGTGACAAAATTGCTCAGCTGAACGTTCGTTTTCTCAGCTGAAATATATTAAAAATCCCAACAGAACAACTACGCAACAAGGCCCAGGCTGGGTGCCTCACCTCTTCTGCTAAGTGTTGGAAGCAGATGTGTTACGTAAGATTCGTTCTGAGGATCTGATGAAAGACTTTGCAATTAGAAAAAGTAGCAGAATTTACTTTCAAATATAGATGAAGTGGAAGTGCACAAAAGTAAACATTGTTTTCCACCTTGCTGTTGGTTTTGTTTCATTTTTTTAAAAAAAATTTAATTTCACGGTTGATTCTTGTTTATATTTTGAATTAGATATACAGTGGTACCTCGGGTTAAGAACTTAATTCGTTCCGGAGGTCCGTTCTTAACCTGAAACTGTTCTTAACCTGAGGTACCACTTTAGCTAATGGGGCCTCCCGCTGCCGCCGTGCGATTTCTGTTCTCATCCTGAGGTAAAGTTCTTAACCTGAGGTACTATTTCTGGGTTAGCGGAGTCTGTAACCTGAAGCGTCTGTAACCCGAGGTACCACTGTACATGAGGGCACCAAAATCTTTTAAGTGCTGCATGCAAAGCAGGTGTCCTGCAACAGACTTTATTTTTCTTCTCCTTTTCAAAGCTTCCTGACCGAGGAGGCAAGAGGAAGTCCAAAGGCTTCCTCTTTTCTTGAAACTCACCCACCCGTTTTTTCCGTGGGAGAGAAGGAAAGAGCAACACGCTCAGAACCTCAAAAGAGGATCTTTTCTTGCTCGAATATCATTTGGGGCAGTTCTATTCTCAGAGTTTATTTATTTTCCCCCCCTCCATTTGCACATTCAGTCATCCTTTGAAGCATAGTCCACCTGTCTGCCAAAGCAACACCCCCCCTGAAGGAGCGTCTCCACCCCCATCGTTCTGCCCGGACACTGAGGTCCAGCGCCGAGGGCCTTCTGGCGGTTCCCTCATTGCGAGAAGCAAAGCTACAGGGAACCAGGCAGAGGGCCTTCTCGGTGGTGGCACCTGCCCTGTGGAACGCCCTCCCACCAGATGTCAAGGAAATAAACAACTACCTGACATTCAGAAGACATCTTAAGGCAGCCCTGTTCAGTGAAGTTTTTAATGTGTGACATTTTAGTGTATTTTTGGTCTCTGTGGAAGCCGCCCAGAGTGGCTGGGGAAGCCCAGCCAGATGGGCGGGGTACAAATAATAAATTATTATTATTATTAATATTAATATTATAAATGTCACCTCTCTATATACATCTGCAGTCGGAGGGCAAGAGATTAGGGTAGCCTAGCACATAAATAGGGACGCGGGTGGCGCTGTGGTCTAAACCACTGAGCCGCTTGGGCTTGCCAATCAGAAGGTTGGCGGTTCAATTCCCCGCGACGGGATGAGCTCCCGTTGCTCGGTCCTTGCTCCTGCCAGCCTAGCAGTTCGAAAGCACGTCAGTGCAAGTAGATAAATAGGTACCGCTCTGGCAAGAAGGTAAACGGCGTTTCCATGCGCTGCTCTGGTTCGCCAGAAGCAGCTTAGTCATGCTGGCCACATGACCAAGAAAAACTGTCTGCAGACGAACGACGGCTCCCTTGGCCTGTAAAATGAGATGAGCACCACAACCCCAGAGTCGTTTGCGACTGGGCTTAACTGTCAGGGGTCCTTTACCTTTACTTTTTTTAGCACATAAATGCTCCTTGCACTGGTGCAATGCTCCATTCCATTCCTCCAGTGACCAGACAGTGAACGTCGCTGAATGAGTTTGAATTGAAGACATCCTACAGCACCTCAGCCACATTCGTTGTAAGATTATTTGAAAAATAAAAATAAAACGAGGAGACCTTCACAGTAAGTTTTACTGGTACACCTTGCTTCAAGGGGCAGCGAAAGACAGACTATTGTAGACTCAATGAAGATAGTATACAGTAGGAAAATAACAGCTTTGTGTAATGAGAGAGGGCAGGGTGAGAACACAGATGCTGGCAATATACAAGAAAGAGAGTCCCTGTTTTCAGCTCTGACATGCTGGGAAGTCTGGTGAGATGTCACAGCGCAGATACAGAACCTGCTTTCTGTCACAGAGTTGGTTTTTTTCTAGGCTAGTCCTCATGATACGTATAAATTCACATATATTCACGTTTGGTCACTTTTGCACCTCACCTATTGTTCCATACATGGGGCTGAAGCCTGAGAGGTAGGTCAGCCTAAGATGAATGGCTTATCTGAAGCCCAACTCCTTGGAGATTTGAACCCAGGTCTCCAAGTCCATGACAGCGTGTCAGCGGCTGTAGAGATGAGCTTGGGCAGGTATAGGCAAACTCCGGCCCTCCAGATGTTTGGGACTACAATTCCCATCATCCCTAGCTAACAGGACTAGTGGTCAGGAATGATGGGGATTGTAGGAAGGCCGGAGTTAGCCAATGCCTGAGCTATGAAATGTCTCCACCCCCTTTGCGAAAATGGAATCCAAATTGTTTGAAGATGCAAAAGGGGGGAGCAAAATAAATTAGGCACACCCCTCCCCGCAAGATCTATGCAAAGATATTCAACCTGCATCGAACAGTCCAATGGCAGAATGTTTCAGCTTCTCTGGGGCCAGAATCCGAGCACAACAGATACACAGTCCACATCAAGCACAGAACCTTCTTCCCCTCGCTGAATCTCCCATTCCAGTCCAACGAAAGTTCAGTCCTGTTCCACGAACGACTGGTCCCCACTCACCGCGCCATCCGTTCCATCCTCTTTGTTTGCCTCAGGCCTGCAGCAGCTTCCCTGACTGGCCGTTTCCTTTAGCTCTGCCACTGTAGCATAGTCGTTGTTGAGGGATGCCAAAGGGGCTGGGCAGGTCCCCCCATCACACTGCCCCCTATTGCAATCGGGGAGGTTCTGCAATTCAGCGTAATGCAAGCTAGCTTCATCCGGATTGCCGGCCACACCCTAGTGAGGGGGAAGGATACAGCAAGAGGTCACATCGGTTAGTACCAAAAGATGAGAAGAGCGGGCCGGTTAATTTGAACCGGAATGCGAAATTCAGCCCCACCACCACCACCATACCTCCTCCTCCATCCTTGTTGGCCCCTGGGAGTTCCCCGGGCACAGTGCTTGGATGATGGCAGAAACCACCATTGGCAGAATTCACCTGTCAGGGAGGGTCTCAAACCCAGCTCTTCTTATGTCCCCCTGTGAGGGCTATGTTTCCCTCACCTGACCTCACAATAGAGGTAAAGGGACCCCTGACCATTAGGTCCAATCGTGGCCGACTCTGGGGTTGCGCGCTCATCTCGCTCTATAGGCTGAGGGAGCCGGCGTACAGCTTCCGGGTCATGTGGCCAGCATGACAGCTTCTGGCGAACCAGAGCAGCGCACGGAAACGCCGTTTACCTTCCCGCCGGAGCGGTACCTATTTATCTACTTGCACTTTGACGTGCTTTCGAACTGCTAGGTTGGCAGGAGCAGGGACCGAGCAACAGGAGCTCACCCCATCGCGGGTATTCGAACCACCGACATTCTGATCGGCAAGTCCTAGGCTCTGTGGTTTAACCCACAGCGCCACCCGCGTCCCTGACCTCATAATAGGCATAGATTTAGATCAGTTTTGGTTCTCTCGGTTTCCTATTTTTCCAATCAGTTCTCCACATTTCTGAAGCAATTTGTTTGTTTGTTTGTTTGTTTTACAAAAAGATCCCAATGAAAATTATCCAGCATTTTAGTGTTAATTTCTCCGAACGGGCACATTTTTTGTATGCAGCTTTGAGCGATGTACACATTTCTTTTTTTGCAAGCAATTCATCCTAGTATAATACATTTTTGCATATTCCTTTGGCCACTCATTTCTATGTGCACTTTTACTTTAAATAGATGCATTTTTTTTATAAATATTGTTTGATTGCAAAACTGCATCCTGGGAGTAAGCCCTATGGAACTCAACAGGACTGACTCTGCCTAGACCTTGGACTCAGCTAGACTGGTAAAGAAAAAGCGATTTATGCACGTTGTATATGAGATATGGGACGTGGGTGGTGCTGTGGGTTAAACCACAGAGCCTAGGGCTTGCCGATCAGAAGGTCGGCGGTTCGAATCCCTGCAATGGGGTGAGCTCCCATTGCTCGGTCCCTGCTCCTGCCCACCTAGCAGTTCGAAAGCATGTCAAACTGCAAGTAGATAAATAGGTACCGCTCCAGCGGGAAGGTAAACGGCGCTTCCGTGCTCTGCTCTGGTTCGCCAGAAGCGGCTTAGTCATGGTGGCCACATGACCCGGAAGATGTACGCCGGCTCCCTCGGCCAATAAAGCAAGATGAGCGCCGCAACCCCAGAGTCGGCCATGACTGGATCTAATGGCCAGGGGTCCCTTAACGTTTACCTTTATATGAGATATAACATTGTGCCGCCAGATGGTGATGCATTTTTCTCTACCTGTTTTCCCTGTTTACATTTGCAACGCTTTAAACTGGAGCCCTTCTCTGATGTGTCTAGATCCCAGTTAGCATTGTGTTGTGCAATTGTGTGCACCCAGAAGCAACCCCCACTGAGTTCAACGGAACTTATTCATAGGTAAGCGGGGTTAAGATTGCAGCCTTAGTCCCTTGACTGGAATAAAAATATCTGTATTTGGGCTTTTGCTGTATCAGTTGATTTCCTCTCTACCCACCCACTTTCTGCAGCAAGTACAAATTTAGCTCTATCACCTCCACCACCACAATTCTGGTCACAGTTCAGCAGAATTCAGTTTCATCCCACTGCTCAAATTTTATGCAAATCTGAGGCCTTTTTTGGGTCGCACACTTCTTCTGCATTTTTTTAAATCCAGCCTCCACTGAGGAGGTAAACTTGTTTCTCTGGACTGTACCAGACTTTAGATGTGCCCTCATAGGCTTGAATTAATCTCCAGTCCTCTGGACAAAAAAACCCCCACCTCTCCACACAGAAAAATAGAAGACAAGAAGAGGGTTTTCAGCTTGGTCTCCTTCCTGATACATCAGTTTTCTACGTGTATAAAGATTTCCCCTCCCCTCCCCCTATTTAGTCATGTGAGCCCTTGTCCACAGTCCAAAGTGGTACAGTCTCAAGAAGACACTGGCTGGTCATCCCTAGGGACATATGTAGGCACCTTTTTTTTCCATTCCTCCTTGGATTTGTCACATGCAGCGCTGTTTCTGTTCCACTGCAGTTCATCTCCCACCCAAAATGACATTAGCCATATTGCAGAACGTCCTCATTTCACGTGCACAATTTCAACCATACGTGCTTAAAGGCAGGCCGGTTGAAATTGCGAAAGTCTACTTCCACACAAGGTGGAGAGGTATTTTTGTACCAGGTCCACTTGGGGGCAAGGTCCACTTAGCACACCAGTTCTGGAATGCTCCCTGAGATCACGCGGGACAATCTAAGATCCCGCAAGATCTCACGTGAACATCCTTAGCCTTCCACTGCTGTGGCAGCAAGGGGGCCCAGTGAGGCCCACTTGGCATGCCAGTTTTGGTAATGCTGGGGTGTTCCCTCCCCCTCTCACCCACTAGCCACAGGGTACCGCCAAAGGTTTGACTACATGCTTAACCCTCAGAACCGAACCCCTGCCTAAGATGAGGGATTACTGTACATTATCAGCTACATAGATTACATTGTCATTAGGCTATTCCAATGAAAAGGAAATGCAATACAAATTGGGGGGGGGGTTTAGGACATAATTAAGTGTCATTTGTGGGCTGAAGGCAGCCACAACAACATATAGGTAAAAAATATAAAGGACCCCTGGATGGTTAAATCCAGTCAAAGGCGACTATGGGGTTGCAGCGCTCCTCTCGCTTTCAGGCCAAGGGAGCAGGTGTTTGTCCACAGACAGCTTTATGGGTCGTGTGGCCAGCATGACTAAACCGCTTCTGGCGCAACAGGACACTGACGGAAACCAGAGCACACAGAAACGCCGTTTACCTTCCCGCCGCAGCGGTACCTATTTATCTACTTGCGCTGGCGTGCTTTCAAACTGCTAGGTTGGCAGGAGCTGGGACAGAGCAACGGGAGCTCACCCCGTCACGGGGATTCGAAGTGCCGACCTTCTGATCAGCAAGCCCAAGAGGCTCAGTGGTTTAGGCCACAGCGCCACCCACGTCCCTATAACAACATATACACTGGGTTGATTTCCAATTTCTGGACATGAGGTAAACCAGTGAACACTGGCAATTTCCACTCCAACATCCCTAGACACTACACCGAGCTCAGGCCAGTGTGCAGCTCATGGGACGAGCACTGTTTTTAAGACAAGCCATTCCAAAACCACAATGATCAGCTCTAACACCTTGAATTTATCTCAGGTGCGACTTTCTGGTATTGATAGAATTTAGAGTCTAGAGATGCTCCCTTAGCTTTATGAAGGTTGGTGATTCGAGGACTTGCCCGAGAGCCACATGGCCCAGGCTGGCTTGGGATGATGGGGCTTGGAGCCCAAGACATCTGCAGGATTCCACAATGCCCTAGAGTTGTTGCGCAAGTTTGCCTCAGGAGCTCCAGAGAATAAAGTTCTTTTGAGCCATTCCTATTCCTCTAATTCGTCTGTGGATCCTGAATCTACATGCTGCAAGTGTGTACAGTTCTTCCCCACCCAACCTCCTCTGCCCGCTTGGGCATTGTCTCTAAATCACACCGTACTTACTTCTACAGGTTTTCGCTTCTTTCCTGCGAAGGAAAACAAAAACACTTGTTATACCTGAAGGAGCGTCTCCACCTCCATCGTTCTGCCCGGACACTGAGGTCCAGCGCCAAGGGCCTTCTGGAATTTCCCTCGCTGCGAGAAGCCAAGTTACAGGGAACCAGGCAGAGGGCCTTCTCGGTGGTGGCACCCGCCCTGTGGAACACCCTCCCACCAGATGTCAAAGAGAACAACAACTGCCAGACTTTTAGAAGACATCTGAAGGCAGCCCTCTTTAGGGAAGCTTTTAATGTTTAATAGATTATTGTATTTAAATATTCTGTTGAAAGGCGCCCAGCATGGCTGGGGAAACTGAGCCAGATGGGCAGGGTATAAATTATTATTATTATTATTATTATTGGGACAAAAATTGTGAATTAAAGGTGTGTTTGCTTTCATTTTATATTCTTCTTTCCTCAGGTTGTGCTTTATATTTTTTACAGCACTCAGGAGCCCAGGAAGCTGCCTTATAACCAAAACTCAGCCACTTCATTCTCCATAATCATCACACATCCACAGGCTTGGGAAAAACCCGAAGGTTTGCAGAAGTACAAAAATACTTTACATGCAGGCACGCAAAGCTCGCATAGGGTAACCACCTGTTTTTCCAGGCAATGTCACTGGGAGAAGCAACATTGTCAAGACATTCTGTTGCTCCCAAGGCAATTTACAGCCCCTGCTTCTTAAAATGTGGTTGCGTTGGGTCCCAGTAGCAGCCAGACTTTGTAGCTGCTCACACAGTGATTTTCTGTGCATACAAAAGTGATCTTTAAAAATATTTGACGAAGTGAAATATCTGATTTATAGGTCCCTTCAGAATATTTCTGTGGATTTGTTTGTTTTCCCCCAAGAGCTTTTGACAATACAGTGGTACCTCAGGTTAAGTACTTAATTCGTTCCGGAGGTTCGTTCTTAACTTGAAACTGTTCTTAACCTGAAGCACCACTTTAGCTAATGGGGCCTCCTGCTGCCGCCACACCGCCGGAGCACGATTTTGTGTTCTCATCCTGAAGCAAAGTTCTTAACCTGAAGCACTATTTCTGGGTTAGCGGAGTCTGTAACCTGAAGCATATGTAACCTGAAGTGTATGTAACCTGAGGTACCACTGTATATCACTGATGCAATATAAGTATGTGAGTGGTAGATGTACACTGGGTCATCCACATATCATTTTGGTATATTTGGTGCCTTTTACCCTACATCTTCCCATAATGGTTGGCTGGTGGTCTCTGATTTTAAAGGTTTGTGCATTTTTGTTATAAATATATATAGCTGTAAATTGCTTTGGGGTTGTGGTCGTTTTTTAAAAAAATATAAAAAAGGTAAAGGTACCCCTGCCCGTACGGGCCAGTCTTGTCAGACTCTGGGGTTGGTGCGCCCATCTCACTCTATAGGCCGGGGGCCAGCGCTGTCCGGAGACACTTCCGGGTCACGTGGCCAGCGTGACATCGCTGCTCTGGCGAGCCAGAGCCGCACACGGAAACGCCGTTTACCTTCCCGCTAGTAAGCGGTCCCTATTTATCCACTTGCACCCGGGGGTGCTTTCGAACTGCTAGGTTGGCAGGCGCTGGGACCGAGCAACGGAAGCGCACCCCGCCGCGGGGATTCGAACCGCCGACCTTTCGATCGGCAAGCCCTAGGAGCTGAGGCTTTAACCCACAGTGCCACCCGCGTCCCATTAAAAAAATATAGTAGTATATAAATATTTTTCTATGAATAAAAACAACAGTAACCCAGAACATTTGTGGTGTGGAAAGCCAACAGGATTTCAGTAGGAAGTGGCCAGACATGCACTGATTGTGGAAACAAAGCAGTCTGCCATCCCACCAACACCTGCAAGTGCTTTTATATGTGTTGGAAGCTGCCAAGAGTGGCTGGGGAAACCCAGACGGATGTGAGGGGTATAAATAATAAAATAATTACTAAAGTTATTGTTGAAAGTGGGATTTCGTATTCTAGCAGGGGTTTTTTAGGTTGAGTTATTTCCCTGTCCATTTCTGTACAGTGGTACCTCGGGTTACAGACGCTTCAGGTTACAGAAATAGTACCTTGGGTTAAGAACTTTACCTCAGGATGAGAACAGAAATCGTGCACCAGCGGTGCAGTGGCAGAGGGAGACTCCATTAGCTAAAGTGGTGCCTCAGGTTAAGAACGGTTTTAGGTTAAGAATAGACCTCCAGAACGAATTAATTTCTTAACTAGAGGTACCACTGTACTGGAGATGTTTTGAATCTGTCATGGATGCTTTTGTTGAGATTTCTACATCGAAGCAGGTTGAATTAGATGATCCTCAGGGTCCTTTTGAACTCTACAATTCTATAATTTTAAAGCTTTTAATAAATCGCTTCATCACTTTTTCTTTGCTTGCCTGCGATCCTTGATAATAAATATGATAACTAACATACCCTCCAACATTTCTCCGATGAAAATAGGGACACCCTATTCCATAACAACAACAAGAAGAAGTACCGTATTTTTTGCTCTATAAGACTCACTTTTTCCCTCCTAAAAAGTAAGGGGAAATGTGTGTGCGTCTTATGGAGTGAATGCAGGTTATGCAGCTATCCCAGAATCCAGAACAGCAAGAGGGATTGCTGCTTTCACTGCGCAGCG
Source organism: Podarcis siculus (assembly GCA_034642415.1). NCBI lineage: Eukaryota > Metazoa > Chordata > Lepidosauria > Squamata > Lacertidae > Podarcis > Podarcis siculus. The sequence continues at coordinate 1,572,032 of JAXCMG010000065.1, read as the reverse complement.
ATCCCTCTTGCTGTTCTGGCTTCTGAGATTCAGAATATTTTTTTCTTGTTTTCCTCCTCCAAAAACTAGGTGCATCTTGTGGTCTGGTGCGTCTTATAGAGCGAAAAATACGGTAGTTTATGGTTTATACCCCACCCCATTTGACTGGGTTGCCCAAGCCACTCTGGGCGGCTTCCAACAAACAAAAACATAATAAAACACTTTTTTAAAATTTCCCTATACAGGGCTATCTTCAGGTGTCTTCTAAAGGTTGCCTAGTTGCTTATCTCCTTGGCTCAAGGGTCGGATAACTCCATACCCTCCAACATTTCTCCAATGAAAATAGGAACGTCCTAAGGAAAAGCGGGACATTCTGAGATCAAATCAGAAACTAGGACAGCGTCTATAAATCCAGGAATGTTCCTGGAAAATAGGGACACTTGGAAGGTCTGAAATAATAAAAACACAAAACAAAGGATGTCTGAAAGGGGCCCTGTATCTGTGTTCTGATCCTCATGCTAGACCAGGAGGCGTGGTTTGTACGGACATAGGAGGCAGCTTTATGCTGAGTCAGATCCTTGGTGTACTCAGCTCCATATTGTCTACACTGACTGGCAGCCTCTCTCCAGGGTTTCAGGCAGGAGGCCTTGCGCAGGGAGATGCCATTGAATTCCTTTCCCACAGAAATCTGTCCTTTCCCCCTGAGATCAGGTCTCTCCGAAACACAGAGCCAATAAACTTATTGAGGTTTCCTGACTGTTGGGGAAGGTCCGTATAGTTAAAGCTATGGTTTTCCCAGTAGTGATGCATGGAAGTGAGAGCTGGACCATCAAGAAGGCTGATCGCCGAAGAATTGATGCTTTTGAATTCTGGTGCTGGAGGAGACTCTTGAGAGTCCCATGGACTGCAAGAAGATCAGACCTCTCCATTCTTAAGGAAATCAGCCCTCAGTGCTCACTGGAAGGACAGATCCTGAAGCTGAGGCTCCAATACTTTGGCCACCTCATGAGAAGAGAAGACTCCCTGGAAAAGACCCTGATGTTGGGAAAGATGGAGGGCACAAGGAGAAGGGGACAACAGAGGACGAGATGGCTGGACAGTGTTCTCGAAGCTATCAGCATGAGTTTGACCAAACTGCGGGAGACAGTGGAAGACAGGAGTGCCTGGCGTGCTCTGGTCCATGGCGTCACGAAGAGTCGGTCACGACTAAACAACTAAACAACAACAACAAACTGTTGGGGACCGGGACTGATTTGAGGAAAGTATTCTCAACTTTAGAACAGTTCCTCCCTTCCCTACTCATTTCAGGTACACAGGGTTTAGGATTCTCCAGAGAGGACCAACATATGTACAACCTCTCAGCTAAAAAGGTTTTGATTTTTAAAAAGGACGTCCTTTGTTTCAGGAAGTTTTTTTCTCCTGCTTTAGAGGCTGTTCCCAGATATTTCGCAATGAGAAAGTTACCTCTTTTGCAGACACGGCAGAGGCAGATGGAGAGGATCACGATAACCAGCAGCATCAGGAGAATGGCCGCTCCTCCTCCGAAGAGCAGCCACTTTGTGATTTGGCAGGGATCTGCATAGTTGGGAAGATGTGATGCCGTCAGTGCCAGGGAGCCCAGTCCCCCTCTTGCCCCCCGTTCCTCTTGCCTATGATCCCACTCCTCGCCTTGGAACCAAAACTAGCTGTAGTTTGTGTCACCCCCTCCTGAGGTGGCTGGAGCAAGACCTCTTCCACCCAGCGCCCATTCCAGAAGGTGGCATGGCTGGACATTTGCCAGGCCCCAACACTGCCCACAGAGTATCTGGTGAACAGATGCTGCCTAAGGATATTATTTCAGCCAGAGAGAGAGAGAGACGAGACAGTGCCAGCCTGTTCCAGAGTGGGCGTTTTGTTGCTGTTTTATATATGTGTGTTTGTGTGTGTATACACACACACACACTCATCATAGCTGTCAACATTTCCCTTTTCTTGTGAGGAATCCTATTCTGAATAAGGGAATTTCCCTTTAAAAAGGGGAAACGTTGACAGCTATCACACACACAGTGGACGGCCAGGTTGTGAACGTGATTCGTGCGGGATGCACGTTAGCAACCTGCAGTGTTCGCAACCCGCAGCAGCATGTTTGCGCATGCACGGGTTGTGATTTGGCACTTCTGCACATGCACAAAGCACAATTTAGCGCTTCTGCACATGCGCAAACGCCGAAACCCGGAAGTAACCCATTCCGGTACTTCCGGGTTTTGGTGCGTCCGTAACCCGAGGTATGACTGTATGTAGATATGTATGTGTATATATACACACACACACACACACACACACACTCACAGTGGTACCTCAGATTACATATGCTTCAGGTTACAGACGCTTCAGGTTACAGACTCTGCTAACCCAGAAATAGTACCTCGGGTTATGAACTTTGCTTCAGGATAAGAACAGAAATCGTGCTCCAACAGCGCAGCGGCAGCAGGAGGCCCCATTAGCTAAAGTGGTGCTTCAGTTTAAGAACAGTTTCATGTTAAGAACAGACCTCCGGAACAAATTAAGTACTTAACCCGATGTACCACTGTGTGTGTGTGTGTACACACACACACACACACACACACAGAGTGGAACCTCAGTTTTTGAACATAATCTGTTCCAGAAGACTGTTCAACTTTCAAAACGTTCAAAAACCAAGGATCAATAGGCAGTCGGCAAAATCCATTGAAAAAATGGAAAAACACACCGCGGAAGCCGTTCAACTTCCAAGGCACATTCGAAAACGCAAGCCATTACTTCTGGGTTTCGGCGTTCGGCTTCCAAATTGTTCGGCTTCCGAGACGCTCGAAAAACCAAGGCTCCACTGTATTCGAGTTAGGACATTTTAAAATTCAGCTTTCGTGAAATGACAGTTATTTGCTATTAAAATGCACGATTCATCATGACGCTCTTTCATCTAAGTAAATGTGCATTTGAATATTTAAAGGGAAGATTTAACACGTGCCCTTTCGCGTGCCCTTTCGAGTTTGTTCTTTCCTTCAAGGAAAAATGCTTTTTGAAAAGTCCTGCCGCTTATCCCAAGCTCCTGTTGGATTAGCTCACACAAATTACCTGATTTCTTTTTTCAAAGCATCCGCAACACACACAAAAGAACACAGCAGAATAAATCAAGATGTTTGCCTGAGCCAATCTAAGGGCTTGAGAAAATTACCTGCTTGTCTCAAATGCCCTACCTCATTGTCAAAAGCTGCCACCCAAAAACATACTCTAGTCAATTACATGCCTTGGTGACATAGGTGCCAACTCCCTGGGGACCTCGGTGCCTGGGCACCCACAAAATTCTCCATGAAGGGGCCAGGCACCCACAAATTTTGGTGCTGGGGCCTTGCACACTGCATGGCACTCACAGCCCAAACATCCACAGTTGTGGGGCCAAACAGGCACTCCTGCTGGTGATGAGAGCAGAGGTGAAGGTGCCCAAGCAGAGGAGGAGAATGAGTTTTGGGGTGTCTTCTCTCGCCTTTGGGGCTCTGACATTCTGGGTAACAGCACATTCCAGCTCAGGGGTCCATGGGAGGTGCAGTTTCCACAGCCCCTGGGAGAACGACATTTCCTATGGCGCCACCAACCCCACGCTGGGGCGCAAAGCTGGAAGTAAAAGGTAAAGGTAAAGGTACCCCTGCCCGTACGGGCCAGTCTTGACAGACTCTAGGGTTGTGCGCTCATCTCACTCTAGAGGCCGAGAGCCAGCGCTGTCCGCAGACACTTCCAGGTCACGTGGCCAGCGTGACAAAGCTACTCTGGTGAGCCAGAGCAGCACACGGAAACGCCGTTTACCTTCCCGCCGGAGCGGTCCCTATTTATCTACTTGCACCCGGGGGTGCTTTCGAACTGCTAGGTTGGCAGGTGCTGGGACCGAGCAACGGGAGCGCACCCCACCGCGGGGATTCGAACCGCCGACCGTGCGATCGGCAAGTCCTAGGCGCTGAGCTGGAAGTAGTAGATTGTTAAAAGCCGCCAGGAATTGTAGGCCGGTGGATAGTAAACGACACTTGCCAAGATTCTTTGGGGGGAAGCCATGTGTTCTAAATGGGCATTAACGATACTATACGATATCTTTATTGTCATTGTCCCATAGAGAACAATGAAATTGAAAAATCTACGTAAGACATTAAAAAGCCCCTAAAAACTCTGAAACCCCATTTTAAAATACAATATACTATAGAGATTCCTTATGCGGCGTTTAGAACCAGAATTGCATTTGGGTAGAAACTGTTTCTCAGGCGGCTAGTCCTGGTCTTTATAACCCTGTACCTTCTTCCAGAAGGCAGAAGCTGAAAGAGATCATTTATGGGGTGCGCACTATCCTGCGCTATCTCTGCAGCTTTCTTGTGGCACCTGGAAGCATAGATTTGATACAAGGTGGGAAGAGTGCACCCAATTATTCTCTCTGAAGTCTTTACAACCCTGGACAGCATTGTTTTTCCCCTGGCCGTGCAGCTCCCAGACCACACACACAGACCATATGTTAATACACTCTCCACAGTATAATGGTAAAATGCCATTAACAGGTCCTTTGAGAGATTGTTTTTCCGCTGGATTCTCAGAAAATATAACCTCTGCTGTGCTCTCTTCATCAGGTCTTTGCTGTTTTCTCCCCAGGTTAGGCCATCTCTCAACTCCATCCCCAAAAATCGAAACTCCTCTGCCCCACCTCTGCCCCTGCCCCTTGAGGAACCTGCCTCAGTCTACCCAATGACAGGGCTGGCCCTGATCCCAACCTGTGGATGAGAACAGTTGACACCAAGGGCTGAAATGCACCTACCGTTTCCTTCGCAATGCAAAACAAACATCGCCAGAGTAAGAAATGAGGTCTTCTAGAACGAAACAAAAGAGACAAGTCAAAGGCATGGGATTCTTATTATTATTATTGATGGTAGTAGGGGGCAGGCTGTCTCAGAAAACATTTTCTGCCATTATTGATCTATAATTAAGGAACTTGAGAGTCCCATGGACTGCAAGAAGATCAAACCTCTCCATTCTGAAGGAAATCAGCCCTGCGTGCTCACTGGAAGAACAGATCCTGAAGCTGAGGCTCCAATACTTTGGCCACCTCATGAGAAGAGAAGACTCCCTGGAAAAGACCCTGATGTTGGGAAAGATGGAGGGCACAAGGAGAAGGGGACGACAGAGGACGAGATGGTTGGACAGTGTTCTCGAAGCTACCAGCATGAGTTTGACCAAACTGTGGGAGGCAGTGGAAGACAGAAGTGCCTGGCGTGCTCTGATCCATGGGGTCACGAAGAGTCGGACACGACTAAACGACTAAACAACAACAAATTAAGGAACAACAGGGTTTCCCACAGGCAGATAAAAAGAGTATTTCAAATGTTCAAACTGCTTCATGTATAAAATCTCAGCAAACCCTCACAACTGCTGTGGAAGGCAAGTCAGTAATATAATCATCTCTATATTGGAGATTGTGGAAGAGAGGTGGCTGAAGCTGAAGAAACAATGACTCGTCTGACAGTCACCAAGCGTGTCTGAGATAATTTTGTACCTAGAAACGCAGCTCGCATGATTAACTGCCGCACTACATTGCTGAAAAAGTTACATGGGGTGTTTTTTAACCACAACAACAACTCCAAGGTATGTATCCAATTTGCACAATGCATGCTCAGCTATCACAACTGGCACAGAACCGTAGAGTTGGAAGGGGCCGCGAGGGTCATCTAGTCCAACCCCCCTGCAATGCAGGAAACTTTTGCCCAACGTGGGATTCGAACCCACATCCCTGAGAGGAAGAGTCTCGTGCTCTACCAGCTGGTCTATACAGCAGCTACACAGCAAACGCAAGTGGTGAGTGCCACCAGAACTGCAGACAAGAACCCCAAGGCTTGCAGAAGTACAACATAAATAAAATAAAATAAAATAAAATAAAATAAAACTGTTGAGCTCACACAGCTCAGTCGCTCCACCGCTCCAGCCCTCTGAACTTTGTAGGTGACTGAAGCCTCAGACATTTCACAGGAAGACTCACTGAAACCCCTCCCTGCCCCTAATATCAGTGTCTCTCTTCATTCACCCATTCCTTTGCACTTTCCCAAATCCTCTGCCCTTCCCACCACTCTCTCACAAAACCAGGCCCTAAGCAGCTCACAGGTTCCATTTAATTCCCTCTTACCTTCTACTTATTCAGTTTGGTCCCAAGGGCTTTGGGGCGTCTTCAACATCCCAAGCGCTCAGGCATCCGTCCTCGGCCGTCTGTCTTTGCTTTCGATCTGACACCTTCTTGTGACAGATGTCACGAAGCAGCGAGCTGCAACTTCTGCTTCCACCAGGAAACAGGGACCCGGCGCGCAAAACCAGAACTTACAGAGCAGATGTTTCCATTCGACCACTGGGGCAGAAGAAGCAGCGCTCAGAAGGCACTTGCTACGGAGGACGCCGGGCTCCACTCCCACAAGAGAGAAGTCTCAAGATTGCTATCTGAGCTGTTAAAAACGCAGGCTTCGTGTTCTCAGGTTGAACTTAGCCAATCCAAGACAAAAACTGGGTTAACAAACCCAGTTTGAACGACAGTCGCCAGAATAGCAATGGAATGAAATGATCAAGGCGGCCTGACGGTTTTCCCTCTGGGTCTCGTAGGGTGCTTTGAAATAGGTATTTGGGGTTTTTAATATATAATTTTTATTAAATTTTCTAATTTACATTTCAAAAAGTTCATTTAAACAGGAAGACACAAGATTTACCCACGCTGGAGGAATGGCAGTCGCAGTTGATGGACTACATGGAATTAGCTGAAATGACCGGCAGAATCCGAGATTTGGACGAAGAAACAATTGAGGCGGATTGGAAAAAATTTAAAGACTATTTGCAAAAATATTATAAGCTGTATGAATCCTAAGATAGTGCATGATTAGGAAATGTTATGCTTTAGCAAATATGATTAAGCAAATGGTAAAATAAGTGATAAACGAGAAAAGGAGACAATGTGAATCAAACATATTATGTTTATTTTAAAGGTATCAAAACTGAAATACAATATATTGAATTTGGATACATAATAACTGAAAGTTATAACAAGGTGTGAAATAAGGTAACAAATTGCTGACATTGTTAATTTAAATAACGCAGATCTGGAAGGTGTGGGGAAGTCCAATAGGGATCTATTGAAAGTGGAATTATTATATATCTACAATCTTTTTAATATTTTCTTTTTTTTTGTTTAAAAAAAACTGTTTCTTGTATTCTGTCTTTCTGTACTGTTTGGAATGTATAAAACTATGAAAAGAAACGCAATAAAAAATATTATAAAAAAAACCACAAAAAGTTCATTTAAACAGCCTTAAATCAATGACTCCCCTTCTTCTCTTTCCGTGGTTCATTTTGCATACCATACATCCCTGAATATTTTACATGAACTGAACCATTCAGTAATCCATTGTTACATCCATCAGAACTTATTTACACTGTTGAATTTATCTTAGTGCTACCAGCGTTTATAAATGAACACAATTTTCACCCCTATATTCAGTAAACATTTTCCAGTCTTCTTTAAACGTATGTTCTTCTTGTTCGCTTATTCTATATGCTAAATCTGCAAGCTGCACGTATTCCATCAGCTTAAGTTGTCATTCATCTTTAGATGGGACCTCGCTCGTTTTCTGTTTTTGGGCTAACAAGTCACGGGCTGCAGTAGTAGTAACATACATAGTCTTTTTTGACACCTGGTAATTTCCATCTGAATTATCCCCAACGAAAAGGACTCTGGTTTGTACTTTTAAACTTTTTTTCAATTCATTATATATCATTTCCCAATACTCTTTTACCTTTTTACAAGTCTTCCACATATGATAAAACGTACCCTCAACCTCATTACATCTCCAGCATTTATATGATTCGGACTTATACATTTTAGCAAGTCTCCTCGGAGTTAAATACCATCTATAAATCATTTTCAGGTAGTTTTCCTTCAAAGAATAGCATGCTGTGAACTTCAGATCACTCTTCCAAAGCTTTTCCCAGAGATTCAAATCTATATTAAATGGGTGTTTGTTATGAGATGGGTGCTCCTTACGCAAGCACATTTTTCACAGCAGCCACACAATGTAGGACTTGCCCACACTTCTGCTTATCCAAGCAGTTTCCCCTCTGCACTGCTCGGGGGGGGGGGGACCTTCTCTTTAGTGCTAAATTGGAGCAAACATCTATCCATCTATCAGGAGAAAACCCGAATTGCCGTTTGCTCCGACTGAGCGCTGAAAAGTGGTTTCTCCCCAGAGGAAATCAGCACAACAAGAGGAATAGCGGATAAACCCATAGTTAGCAAAAGCCAGCCCACAGCCCCACACCTCATCCACTTTAATTGGGATTTAACTTTTCCGGGGGAGGGGGGAATCCTGTTGCTAATGATCTGCTTACAATATTGAGCCACTTTTTGGGAGCACCAACGCACAAATTTAGACACAATGTCGGTTCACACATTCATACCCACCACGTGTTTGGCCCGTGTTCATCACTCACAGGGCTGTTTCACACATTACACAGCGGCACACCTGGATTTGCCAGCAACTCCACATGTGATGTGCGGCTCCAGCCAATCCCAGCTCCCTGAGAGTTGTACCTGTACAGGTCCGTTCTTAACTTGAAACTGTTCTTAACCTGAGGTACCACTTTAGTTAATGGGGCCTCCCGCTGCCACCACCACACGATTTCTGTTCTCATCCTGAGGTAAAGTTCTTAACCCGAGGTACTATTTCTGGGTTAGTGGAGTCTATAACCTGAAGCGTCTGTAACCTGAAGCGTCTGTAACCCGACGTACCACTGTAATCTTTAAAAAGCAGTGCACAAAGAGCCTGATGGGAGCTGTCCAAATGGTGTTAATTTTTGTGACAGAGCCTTTTTGGGTGGTAGCTCCCTGTTTTCGGAATGCCCTCTCCGACGAAGTGTGTCTGTCCATTGTTCTTCACTTTCATGAGGAACTTTTAAAAAACCGAAAACAAATATTGCTGTTCAGCTAGACACTTGATGGCTGAAAGACCAGCAGCCCTCTACGTTAAGTCACTATTACTATCCCCATATCACAGGTGGGAGGACTGAGGCTGAGACTAAGTGGCTTGCCGAAGGCCACAGCCAGGATTCAGGGCAGAGCAACATTCAAAGCTTCTTTATAGCCCCGTCTATTAAGCCACTATACAACACTAGCTCTCTCTGATGGTTTTTTTACATTTGTAAGCTACCACGTGATGCGGCAGCCATCAAGTGATGAGCCACTGAGTGATAAATGGGTGGTGTGGCATGGTCACATTCTTTCCCCCCCCCCCTTCATTTTTAAAAAAATTATGTATTTATTATTAATGTTGCAATACATATATGAAATATTTACATAATGATACATATACATTATATTCGTAAATTCGCATTTTCACATTTCATTATGTACCAACATTTATCCATTTCTTATTTCTTGCCCTGTGTCTTCCCTCCACCCTTGCGTGACTTCCTTGTTATTATTTTGTAACTTTATTATTGAGATTGTATTTCTGTATCTTAATAATTAAACATTCATTCTTACATATCTGCTTAACTTAACTTTGTGAAATGAGTCTATACGTAATCAATAAATTCTTGTTGGAGCATCTTTTGGTCATGTATTCTTCTACACATTTCCATTCCTGTTTGAGATTTTGATTAGATTGCATTCTAATTGTTGCTGTCATTTTTGCTAATTCAATCATTTCAAAAAAATTATGTTGCCAGTCTTTCAGTGTTGGTCCTTATTCTTATTTCCAATTTTTTGCAATCAGTAACCTTGCGATGGCTGTTGCATATAAAAAGATTCTCTTCCTGTCTTTGGAGATGTCATTTGTTATAAATCCTAAAAGGAATGTTTCCGGCGTGGCATGGTTGCATTCATTGAATTGTGGCGGATAGGGGTTCATGTGGCTACTTTTGTTTTAATTGCGGCCTACTAAAAGCATGTATGGAAGTGAGAGCTGGACCATCAAGAAGGCTGATCGCCGAAGAATTGATGCTTTTGAATTCTGGTGCTGGAGGAGACTCTTGAGAGTCCCATGGACTGCAAGAAGATCAAACCGATCCATTCTGAAGGAAATCAGCCCTGAGTGCTCACTGGAAGGACAGATCCTGAAGCTGAGGCTCCAATACTTTGGCCACCTCATGAGAAGAGAAGACTCCCTGGAAAAGACCCTGATGTTGGGAAAGACTGAGGGCACAAGGAGAAGAGGATGACAGAGGACGAGATGGTTGGACAGTGTTCTCAAAGCTACCAGCATGAGTTTGCCTGAACTGCGGGAGGCAGTGGAAGACAGGAGTGCCTGGCGTGCTCTGGTCCATGGGGTCACGAAGAGGCGGACACGACTAAACGACTAAACAACAACACCCAAAGCAAAGGTGGGGCAGCCCACTATTCCATTAATCTCAACTAATCTGGAATTATGTTGCTCTGTGGTGCATGTATGTGCATAAGTCCGGTGGCCACATTCCACTCTGGTGGCAATAAGCCAGTGGTGAGTGGAGCCAGAAGCAAAAATGGGTGGAGCAAATACATACCGCACAAGTGTCCAGGAAAAGCCAGAACACCCTATACCAGGGGTCAGCAAACTTTTTCAGCCGTGGGCCAGTCCACTGTCCCCCAGACCTTGTGGGTGGCTGGACTATATTTTTTTTGGGGGGTGAACAAATTCCTATGCCCCACAAATAACCCAGAGATGCATTTTAAATAAAAGCACACATTCTCCTCATGTAAAAACACCAGGCGGGCCCCATAAATAACCCAGAGATGCATTTTAAAGGCATACATTCTCCTCATGTAAAAACACCAGGCAGGCCCCACAAATAACCCAGAGATTCATTTTAAATAAAAGCACACATTCTACTCATGTAAAAACACACTGATTCCCGGACCATCCGCAGGCCGGATTTAGAAGGTGATTGGGCCAGATCTGGCCCTCGGGCCTTAGTTTGCCTATCATGAGATAATGATGGCCATTTTGGTTGCTGAGATCTTGTGTGATTTTGCGGCACGATTTCCCCCGGGAAATGGTTGGCCTCTGTGCCACATTTTGCGGGGAGTGGGGGAACCAGCTGGGGAACCTTCCAAGGAAAGAGGGCTCAGAGCCCAGGGAGTGGTGATGTGCGGTTAGAGGGATAAGACTGAGAAGAGGAGGTGGCGGAGAGACGTCCAGAATCAGAGGCAGAAGCGGAAGGAGGAGAGGGGAGAGGACAAGAGGCAGAGATGAGTCAGATTGGTGAAGAGCCACGGGACGTCTTCCGCTCCTACTGCCACAAGCTCCCCTCCCTGCTTGTCTCCCAGAAGCAGAAGAGGCATAAAAAGAGCGGATGACAGCTTGGCTGCATTCAGGCATAGTCTCCGGTTGCTGGGGGGAAAGCCCCAGAGAGGAGGGGACTTAGATGGCTGTGACAGCAACTGATTCTAATGAAGTAAGACCCCTGAGAGTGAGCTGCTCTCCTCCTTAGACCTGACATCTGACCAAGTTTGTGGAGATCGTATTTTTGCTAATAAAGTGTTAAGTCCAACTCTGAATGGTGTTATCCCGCGACACATGTGCAGGAGAGCGATATCAACAGAGCTGCCAACATTTTTCGACTCTCCTTCTCCTGAATTTCAGAACGTGGCACAACGCCGCTGCTTCGGTTCTTGCAGCAGAAGCTGAGATTTTGCAGAAAGGAAATTGAGTAGGGTGGGGCCCACCACCACAACCCACACAAAAGAAGTCGGGGGTCAGGGGGCTCAGACACCTGACAGGATGAGCGTTCTGCTTCGCTGGGCTGCATCACCCACAATAGCTGGGGTGGGGCAACAATGTCTGCTCCTCTGAGAATACCTCAAATAGAGAAGGCCCACAATTCCCTGGGGTAAACGGTTGTGGCGGGAGGCAGGTTATCACATTTTACTGGCCCAGTAAGAACTTCATTTCCCCCGGTAAACGGATGCCAGAAACCAAAAATGTGAGAGGTTTCAACCTCCTGCTAAGCATACAAGAATATAAAGACGTTTCTATAAAAGCATCTTTTTTAATATACCCCTGCTTACTATAAGGCAGCCTTACCCAACCACATGTTGTTGGACTCCAACTCCCATCAGCCCCAGTCGGTGTGACCAGTGGTCAGGAATGATGGGAATTTTAGTGCAAACATCTGGACAGTAGCAGGTTGGGGGATGCTGCTAAAAGCGTGTGGAACTCCCTCCTCGCTGAGGCCTCCATCTGTACTACACATTTAAAGCAGAAATTGTTGTTGTTTAGTGGTTTAGTCGTGTCCGACTCTTCGTGACCCAATGGACCAGAGCACGCCAGGCACTCCTGTCTTCCACTGCCTCCCACAGTTTGGTCAAACTCATGCTGGTAGCTTCGAGAAAACTGTCCCACCATCTCGTCCTCTGTTGTCCCCTTCTTCTTGTGCCCTTCATCTTTCCCAACATCAGGGTCTTTTCCAGGGAGTCTTCTCTTCTCCTGAGGTGGCCAAAGTATTGGAGCCTCAGCTTCAGGATCTGTCCTTCCAGTGAGCACTCAGGGCTGATTTCCTTCAGAATGGATAGGTTTGATCTTCTTGCAGTCCATGGGACTCTCAAGAGTCTCCTCCAGCACCATAATTCAAAAGCATCAATACTTTGGCGACCAGCCTTCTTTATGGTCCAACTCTCACTTCCATACATCACTATTGGGAAATTTTAAAGCAGAAATATAGCACTTTAAAACAGGCATGGTTTCCCTGAAAGAAACCTGTGGCCTGTAGTTTCTTAAGGGAGTTGTTAGGTGACCCCTATTCCCCTCACAGAGCTACAATGGCCAGAGTGGTTTAACAGCCAACCGCTTTTCCAGGAAACTTTTATTATTGTCAAAGGATTATTGTATAACAGGGGTCGGCAACCTAAGGCCCATGGGCCACAAGCGGCCCATGGGGGTCATTTAACCAGCCCAGGACCCCCCCCACCTGCTCAGGGACCCCTGCCGCCCGTTCGGTTGGGTCCCATGCACTGCGCTAAACTGGCACGGAGCAGAGCGGGGACCGCCTTCCATGACGCTGGCCGGCTTCCCATTGGCTGCAGGAAGCTTCTGCAGCCAATGGGAAGCTGTGCATGCCTCCTCCACACCAGAAGGAGCGCCGGAAATAGCGTTTGCGCCTGGATGGATAGAAATAAAACCACACAGACATCAACTATTTCAGCATGATGAAAGCCTCAATACAGCTATGGAAAGCCTAAGTATTCTTTTACAGTACACTGGGTGCTGGCTGCAAAAAGAAAAGAAAATGTATTCACTTCAGGCACAACTTTTTAAATTTTTTATTCAGTATTTTTAAACAGGCCCCTTCTCTCCCCTCCCTCTCCTTCCTCAGTCACACTTTATCAAGCGAGCTTGATAAAATGATTGGTCTAAGTATTACTTTAACCAAAAAGATCAGGAGTTATTTTCTTTGAATAGAGGGCAGTACAGTGGTACCTCGGGTTAAGTACTTAATTTGTTCCGGAGGTCTATTCTTAACCTGAAACTGTTCTTAACCCGAAGCACCACTTTAGCTAATAGGGCCTCCCGCTGCCACCACACAATTTCCGTTCTCATCCTGAAGCAAAGTTTTTAACCCGAGGTACTATTTCTGGGTTAGTGGAGTCTGTAACCTGAAGTGTATGTAACTTGAAGTGTCTGTAACCCGAGGTGCCACTGTACTGTGTTTTCCCCCCATGTTACTTCTATTTTCAGTTTAGGGTTTTTCTTCTCTGGGAGACGCATTATCTTTGTGAAACAAACATTGCTTTCTCCAATTTTTCTGTTAATGGCGAAGAATGGAAATAGAATAAAGTTTTACTGATTCTGAAAAAGGAAAAGGAAAAAGAAATAGTGTTTGCTCATGCATGTGTGCGTGCGCAATCCAGCCCACTGCAGCATCTGCAGGACCGTGGACTGGCCCAAGCCACAAAAACTCTGCCACTCTTTGTTGTATAACAAGAGGGGGGGGGGGAGAGAACCAACTGTGATGTAGTGGTTGTTGTTGTTAAGTCGTTTAGTTGTGTCTGACTCTTTGTGACCCCCTGGACCAGAGCACGCCAGGCACTCCTGTCTTCCACTGCCTCCCGCAGTTTGGTCAAACTCATGCTGGTAGCTTCAAGGACACTGTCCCACCATCTCGTCCTCTGTCATCCCCTTCTCCTTGTGCCCTCCATCTTTCCCAACATCAGGGTCTTTTCCAGGGAGTCTTCTCTTCTCATGAGGTGGCCAAAGTGTTGGAGCCTCAGCTTCAGGATCTGTCCTTCCAGTGAGCACTCAGGGCTGATTTCCTTCAGAATGGAGAGGTTTGATCTTCTTGCAGTCCATGGGACTCTCAAGAGTCTCCTCCAGCACCAGAATTCAAAAGCATCAATTATTCGCCGATCAGGTTTCTTTATGGTCCACCTTTCACTTCCATACATTACTACTGGGAAAACCATAGCTTTAATGCAGTGGTTAGAGTGATGCATAGTACTTTGGAAACCAGAGTTGAAACCCCGATTAAGGCATGAAGTTCACTGGGTGACCTTGGGCCAGTCACCATCTAACCTACCTCCCAGGGTTGTTGTGGAAGCAAAGGAAAATCATGCACACCACCTTGGGCTCATTGAAAATGTGGGATAGAAATGTAATCTTAAATAAATTATGTTTCCTGCCTTCCTCTGTGTCAACTGTAGGCTTCGACTCTTCACTCTCTTGGGAGGAAGGCTCCGTACAGCCTCCTCTGACTTTTCCCTCTCTTTCTCGCAGAAAACACAACCGAAAAAGTTTTGCAATCTGAGTTCAAGAAGCCCTGTATGGGTTAGTCTGACGTCACCCAGGAAAGCATGGGTGGAGAGCTTTGTTGTCAATTGCACAGCCCAGTCCATCATACGTTTACTTGGAAGCGAGCCCCTCCTGGTGGACTTCCTTCCTTCTTCTTTTTAAAAATATTTTTTATTGCTCAATTTCCACATAACAAATTATCAAACCGCATACATTATTTTTCCCTTTCCCCCCCACCAAGGACTTCCCTCAGCTCCTCTCCCTGATTTCTCTTCACATATTTTCTCTGCATATTATAAAATTGTACATATCCTTACATATCTATCCATCACGTTATCAACCAATAAATTTTCTGTATGTTTATTCAAAACCTGCCAAGGAGTCCTGTTCATTTTGCTGTCTTTTTAGATAGTTTGTAAACAGTTCTCATTCCTCCTTGAAGTCACAGTTGTCCTTGTCTCGCAGTTTGTATGTCAGTTTCGCCAGTTCATCAATTTCTCTTGCCACTGTTCTTTCGTCAGGGTTTCCTCATTCTTCCATCCTTGTGCTATCAAGACTCTTGCCGCTGTTGTTGCATACATAAATAAGTTCTTTGTTTTCCTTGGCAGGTCTTGTCCTACAATCCCTAACAAAAATGCTTCTGGTTTTTTTTACAAATGTCATTTTAAACATTTTTAAAAATTCATTGTATATCATTTCCCCCCCTTTTTAAACTTCTCTAGACTCCCACCACATATGATAAAAAGTCCCTTCTTCTGGTGTGTTTCCTTCCATGTCAGCGCCATGCAGGGAGCTGCAATCTTTTGGTGACTTGAGTGCAAACAAGTCTAGGGTGTCCTCGGACTGTGCAGGAAGTGGTTGCTTCCCCCCAGGCCCCTTTGCCAGTGAACATTTGAAAGGGCTACACCTAGGTTTCGTTTTAGTCTAGGACAGGCTTCCTCAACCTCGGCCCTCCAAATGTTTTTGGCCTACAACTCCCATGATCCCTAGTGAAATAAAAATTTTAAGGTCTTGTTGTTGTTGTTTAGTCGTGTCCGACTCTTCGTGACCCCATGGACCAGAGCACGCCAGGCACTCCTGTCTTCCACTGCCTCCCGCAGTTTGGACAAACTCATGCTGGTAGCTTCAAGAACACTGTCCAACCATCTCGTCCTCTGTCGTCCCCTTATAAATGTTCATAAATGCACCAAGCAAGCACATGCATTGATATATAAACCACATGTCTGAAACCCCACAGAAAGTCCTGAAACCATTTTGCCCCCCCCCAATTGACCTCAAACATTTCTCTGCAAGGTTGAAGGAAAATGGAAAGGCCTCCCCATTGTCTCCACCATCACAAATCCTCCCTTAAGGGTATGTCTGTGTATGAATAGGGTGGGCCTGTGACCTGGCTCAGGAACTAAGTATTTGTCATGACAAAAGACTGGCCAGGCTCCCCAGGGTATCCAATCAAGTGACCGTTAACAGGTAACCTGCCAGACAGGAGATAAACAAGGCACTCAGATTTCTGTTGTAGACTGCCCTTTCTGTGATGTAGGTATGGTGTGTCTGGGGGTGGTCTTGGACTCCGGGTGGGCAATTTAAAATGTCTATATAAGGTCGGGCACACCTTTGTTTGGGGTCCTGCTCCTTTTTCCTGCGTGTGAGGGGAGCACCCTGTTGCAACAGTTTCAATAGAGATCAGGCTTACTAGCTGCTTTGCTTCTCAATATTCTCTGTTATTTTCTCTGACCGATGGAGAACCTACAAAGGACTCTATAAGGACTCTTGTGTTCCCCATAAGGGAATAAGGGCAGATTTTTGTTTATTACTCTAGCTAGCAGGACCAGTGGTCAGGGATGATGGGAATTGTAGTCTCAAAACATCTGGAGGGCCGAAGTTGAGGAAGCCTGGTCTAGGAGAAGCCTTTGTTGTGCCAAAGGTTATAAAGAGCAGTTGGAAATGACAGAAATTTTTTACAAAGAAACATAGGCATGGGTTCCAAATATACAGGGATGGTCCTTACTTTTTATAAGCGCAATAATTTTTGTTTTTTGCATGCCATGTTGTTTCCCACAAGGCCTTGTAGAGTTGTCGTTCTTTCAAGTTCCATCTTCCTTTTTCCTCCTTTTTTATTCATTTATGATTTTCAGGTTCATACCTTTCAATAATTCTACAGTCATTTTAACATTTCAAAACTTGACTTCCTTCCCCCTCTTTCTGCGGTTCCTTAAATTTATTTTTAATATTTTCTGCATATTTGTTCTTGAACTTAATTGGTGCATTTATTCATCTACTTTAAATACGTGCTCTTATGAAACTGTAGCTTGTTACAATAATCCTGCCAATGTTCTTGTCTGTTTACAATTTGTTTGTGAATCTTCAATCAACCATTTCCATTCTTCTATAACAAGTCTGTTATCTTGATTTCTTATTTTTCCGGTAAGTTTTGCCATTTTGCATATCAAGTTCCATCTTCCATCCAGGCCACTAGAATGGAAATGTACAGGTTTGTGCATGCGTGGAATGCATATTGTTTTTAGTTTTTATTTTATTTTTATTTATTAAATTTGCATACATACTCAGGGCGGTTCACAGAATAAAAATACAAGATAAAAACACAAAATAAAAACAAGAACAAGAACGAAAACAAACCAATACCCCAATACCCCTAAGCATACATACAAACAGTAAGTGTGCCTTCAAGCTGTCAGTATTTTGCAGGAGGAATTCAAGTGTCTTCTTTCTTTGGCGTTCCTAGCCAAAGATTTATGGAAGATTGTCTTCCATAAACACGGTCTTAACAGTGAGTCTGTAAGTGACTGTGGAGGCCAATTCTGGATCCACACATCCTTCCACAGTGGGGACATTGGTTTCTGGGCAGGAGTTGATCACAGTGTGGATTTGCCAAGCGTGCCTTCCTCTTAGCACGTTTCTCCCTTGCGTCCTGAGTTCGAGTGTCTTCAAAGCCCATGACACCTTTGGTAAAGGCTGTTCTCCAACTGGAGCGCTCGCAGGCAAGTGTTTCCCAATTGTTGGTGTTTATACTACATTTTGCTGGGACGCGGGTGGCGCTGTGGGTAAAAGCCTCAGCGCCTAGGGCTTGCCGATCGAAAGGTCGGCGGTTCGAATCCCCGCGGCGGGGTGCGCTCCCGTTGCTCAGTCCCAGCGCCTGCCAACCTAGCAGTTCGAAAGCACCCCCGGGTGCAAGTAGATAAATAGGGACCGCTTACTGGCAGGAAGGTAAACGGCGTTTCCGTGTGCTGTGCTGGCTCGCCAGATGCAGCTTTGGCACGCTGGCCACGTGACCCGGAAGTGTCTTCGGACAGCGCTGGCCCCCGGCCTCTTAAGTGAGATGGGCACACAACCCTAGAGTCTGTCAAGACTGGCCCGTACGGGCAGGGGTACCTTTACCTTTACCTATACTACATTTTTAAAGATTTGGATTGAGACAGTCTTTAAACCTATAAACTTCAAGTGTATACTGCTTGGTGTAAGGAAAGCAGATAAAAGCGCTTCGTCACCCTAGCACAACAAACCAACTCCGTCATTCTTTTTAAGCAGACCTTTTGCAATTAGGAAATATGTAGGAAATGCACAAAAAGTGCAGGATGAATGGCTGAGTCAATGGGAAGGCATATAAACACACATCCCGCAGGCAAATCAGGACAGATGCTCAACATATAACCTCCCCATGAACATTGAGTAGGAGTCTAACCTGTTAGAATTCCATGATTGCAGTCATGGGATTTTTGTCTATCACATGACGGTGTATGTTTTGACTCCACAGAGTGGGAAGTGACAGAGACAGGATGTTTGTGTTATTGTGTTCCTTGAAGTGGGACTATTGTCCTTTGTTCTTTCTCTTTGCTGTCTGAAGCTAGAGAGGGAGGGAGCCATGTTGCAGTGCTCCGTGTGTGTTTATATGTAAATAAAAATCACAATCAATTAATTAAAATGCATTCTAAAATCAATTCATTCTAAAATCAATTCAAAATCAAATTAATGGCAACCATTGGGCTAGAGTTCTATGTGGATTACCGAAGGAGGGGGGTCAGACTGTGGCTTGGCCAAAGGCCTGGTGGAACAGCTCCGTCTTGCAGGCCCTGCAGAAAGATGTCAAGTCCCACAGGGCCCTGGTCTCTTGTGACAGAGCGTTCCACCAGATCGGGGCCATGGCCGAAAAAGCATTGGCTCTGGTTGAGGCCAGCCTAACCTCCTTGTAGCCTGGGATCTCCAAGATGTTTTTATTTGAAGACCGTAAGGTAAAAAGGAGGGCGAGTTCTACTGGATTGAAGGGGAAAAGGAATAGAGAATGGGTCGTGGGTTTTGTAGCTGCCTCTGCTGCTGTTGTCAATTCCTGCTTGCTGCTTTATATTCGTTCTCTCTGCGGTGCAATGGCCTGTTTTGTGGAGCTAGAATAAGGAAGAAAAGAGGTAACTAGTGGCAGACTGGTTTTCCAAGTGCGCAGCCTGACATAACCAAAATAACAACACCTGACACACACGCAAGAAGGAAGTATCAAATTGAGGTGCATGAGAACTTCCCATTTGGCCCCTGGGGCCATTTTGGCCAAGCCGCACCCACCTGCCCCACACAGCTGATATCCAGGGGGGTGGAAATGGATGTCCCAGCACACCAGAGATCCCACAGATCTGTTGCTGCCACCTACAACTCCCCACCGAGGCCTGCAGAGCAGTCCTCTCTCCCTCAGAGCTGCTCTGCCGCCACCTGGCTGAGTTGCCTGGCCTGGCCTGAGTTAGTATGAATAGCCTTTTCTTGCCCAGCTGGTTGTGAAGCGGCACCACTCACCAGTGCCGTCCCACCCATGAGACAAGGCGAGGGGACTGCCTCAGGCAGCAAGATCCACAGGGGCAGAAGATCCCGATGTAGATATTTATTGCCCTCTTGTTCCTAATGAAGGCCTTCAGTCAACCCTTCTTTCCTGACCAGGAGGGGCATGCAGTTTTGCGATTTGCCTCAGATGCTAAAATGTCAGAGGCTGGGTCTGCCGCTCAAGACTGAATTCTGCAGGGTGCTCCTTCTCAAGCAGATCCTGACAGCGAATGTGCATGCTAAGTAAGATTGAACGCACTGCTCTCGATCATGGAAGGGGCGCGTTTCCTTTTTTTAAAACCCTAATTAAGCATTATCCTTCCCCTGAATGGATTTAGGACTGAGACTGGGTAGACTCGCTAGTGTTAGAATTCCTGCTCCATGATTGCAGTCATGGGATTTTTGTCTATCACATGATGGGGTGTGTTTTGACTCCACAGAGTGGGAAGTGACGGAGACAGGATGTTTGTGTTACTGTGTTCCGTGAAGTGGGACTATTGTCCTTTGTTCTTTTTCTCTTTGCTGTCTGATGCTAGAGAGAGAGGGAGCCATGTTGCAGTGCTCCATGTGTGATTATATGTAAATAAAGTAGATTAGCCAAAATGCTGAGATCTGTTACACAAGCTGTGCAAACTCTATGGATCTCTAAGTGTGCCGGTGTCTATTGGCATCGGTGGCTGTGATGTTCAGGCAGAAGAAAGCTTTTGAAGCTCCTGAATGATCGAGCAAGAGGGAGGGAACATGCCAGTCGAGCATGTGTCTCTGCCAGGGTCCTACTCGAGTGTAGGCTGAACTCCTGACACCTAGAACACTCAGGTCACCTTGATCTGCGGCATCAGATTGAGGGCCTGAATTGGGTCTGTGGGGTGGATCACACTTTCCCGGCCATGGCAATCTTCTGCCCCTTCCCCCTTCTGACTCTCTCTATGGTCCAGAAAATGCCAGCTTCTATGGGGGAGGGGTCTGAGGGTTACTCACATCTCTTCCCATAATAAAGACGTGTCACCAAAGCAGTGGTTGTAATTCCAAAGGTACAGAGGACAGCACGCAGGAGAAGCCATATGAGGACCATGGTATCCTGTTGTGGTGCAGAATTAGATCCTGGAAGATTCCAAACACAGGAGAATGGATTAAAACAGGGGAACACAAAGACATATAATCAAGACCATATAACACTGGTCCTGAAAGACCTACATTGACTCCCAGTACGTTTCTGAGCACAATTCAAAGTGTTGGTGCTGACCTTTAAAGCCCTAAACGGCCTCTGCCCAGTATACCTGAAGGAGCATCTTCATCCCCATCGTTCAGCCCGGACACTGTGGTCTAGCTCCGAGGGCCTTCTGGTGGTACCCTCATTGCGAGAAATGAGGTTACAGGGAACCAGGCAGAGGGCCTTCTCGGTAGTGGCGACTGCCCTGTAGAACGCCCGCCCATCAGATGCCAAGGAAATAAACAACTATCTGACTTTTAGAAGACATCTGAAGGCAACCCGGTTTAGCGAAGTTTTTAATATTTGACGTTTTGTTGTCTTTTTAATATTCTGTTGGGATCCATCCAGAGTGGCTGCGGAAACCCAGCCAGATGGGTGGGGTATAAATATTATTATTATTATTATTATTATTATTATTATTATTATTATTCACTTTCACTGCCGGTTCTCAGAACTTACAGACTACCAAAAGGTATTCAGGTCATCTTGATCTGGGGCACCAGATTGGGAGCCTGAATTGGACAATACAATCCACCCATACAAAAGCCAGGCCTCCTAGATTTCCCATCAGCTTACCTTTCAGGTCTTCTTTAAGCACGCGAAGCTCAGTCCCATTCCCCGAAGTCTCCTGGAATCCAGGGATCTTCACCATGCATTGATACACCCCCGAGTCGTAATGTCTCAGATCCCGTATCTCTATGTCGGCTCTTCTCCCCAAGAGGAAGGCCTGCTCTGAGGTGGGACTCACCCTTCCCATGAATTCCCGGGTGGTCTTTCTGACCTCCACCCCTGGCTCCTTCACCCAACGGAAGCTCCCAACCTTGGGCTCTGAGGTGGAGTTGTAGGAACAGGTCAAGGTGACGGAACCGCCTTCCGTGCCTTCTGCTGAGCTGGGCTGGGAGACCATGAGGAGTTCTTGAGCCTGGGAAGCTAGAAGAACAAAGATGGAAGACTCAGGAGGTAAGGCAGGTGTCCCACCCCACACAGCTCCGATGGCTGGACGGCAATTCTCATCGTCCCCAATTGTATGCCATGCTGGTCTTGGCTTATGGTCTCTCTGTGCAATCGTCTTTATGCTTCTCCTCGGTTGTCTCCCTTCTGCCAAATTTTAGGTCATAACAGCCTTGTATTTAATCATTCACCTGGTCACTAAAGGGACACAGAAATCTCCCTTTTACCGAGGGAGGGTGTTGGTTCATCTGGCTCAGCAGTATTTACAGCTGTTAGTACATAACTACATAGTACATGTTAGTACATAGTACATGAGTTGAATAGGATCCAAAATGCAGCAGTCTGATTGGCCCTAGAACAATAGGATTCAGAATGCAGCAGTCTGATTGGTCCTGGAACAATGCAGCAGTCTGATTGGTCCGCAGGAGCCACCCAATCCAGCTCCAGATGGAAGTGAATCCACAACCTGATTGGCCTACAGGAGAATCCCGGAATTACCCAATCACGTGCAGCCCGTTGTGTAAATAATGCATATAAAGCAGATACTTTGAGGGAACTTTCATTCCTCCTCACCGCTATGAGCTGAATAAAGAGCATGAAATCCACTCTCGACTCCGAGTATATTTCAACAGCTGTCCAGGCTTTCAGACTAGGGTCTCTACCAGACCTCTCTGAAGTTGCTGAGCATTGAACCCCGGCCAATCTGCCTGCACAGCATGCATACACACAGCAACAACAACCATACACAATCCTAAGAGGCTGTTGGCCTTTCTTCCCTATTCTGGCTTCAGAGGAAGGCTTATCTTCTTATGGAGGTAGAAAATGAGTCTCTTAGCAGGGTAGTAAATATTTCGGCATGATAGAAAGGTTTGTGGGCTTGTTTACAAAGCTGGATTGCCGGGCGCTCAGGTTTCATTCAGCCTTTCTGAGATTATTTACACAATGCACTTTCAACAGGTGGAATGTGGCATACAAACATTGAGAATTATTATTATGGAGATTTTAAAAAAAATCCAAGTAGGAATCTGGATTGAAATTTGAACTGTTGCTTTTCTGCATGCAATTCTTTCAACTTTTTTTTTTTTTTTTTTTTGCATTTTGTAATGGTGTTCGTTTTTATATATGTTTTAATTGTATTGTGAAATCACTTAAAGATGCCTCATAGGAAGCAACTCATAAAAATAAAACAATTGCAGTCGTACCTTTGTTTTCAAACAGCTTTTCGTATTTTTCGCTCCATAAAACGCACTTTTTTCCTCCTAAAAAGGGGAAATGTCTGTGCATCTTATAGAGCAAATGTGTGGCCAATCGCTGGCTCCCGTTCCGGCCCTGCCCCCTTGCCCAGGCCTCCATTGTTGAATGTTCTGCAGACAGAGGCTGTTTGTTTCCCCAGTGACATGTGACTGGCTGATTAGATTATCTGTCTGGAAACTGTAGAAACGGCTCCCTTGCCTTTCCTAAAGAAGCTGCAGAACTGTGAGCTGAACCCCATAAAAACAGGATTTTTTCCCTTTGCAAAGTAAGTTTAACAACTTTGAGCTGATCCTCAAAAAAGGGGGGGGGCTTTTCCCCTTTGCAAAAGAAGCTGCACAACTGTGAGCTGATCCCCCCAAAAACAGGACTTTCCCCCTTTCTTCCTCTAAAAACTGGATGCGTCTTATGGTCAGGTGCGTCTTATGGAGCGAAAAAGTCCTCAAACGTTTTGGCTTCCGAACACCACAAACCTGGAAGTGGGTGTTCCGGTTTGCAAACTATTTTTAGAAGCTGAACGTCCAAAGGGGCTTATGCGGCTTCTGATTGGCTGCAGGAGCTTCCTGCAGCCAATCAAAAGCCACACTTTGGTTTCCAAACATTTTGGAAGTCGAACGGACTTCCGGAATGGATTCCGTTCGACTTCCGAGGTACGACTGTATAATGATAATAACTCCTCTTGCACAATGGGACTCCCCACCTCCCAGGCCATGCACCTCATGCCCTGCTAAAATCTTTAGAGTGTTGGACAGACCAGAACAGAACCCGTGGAACAGATTGAGGGATGAATGAGGGGAGGAAAGGGGGAGACTTTCCTGTAGCGCAAGCAGAAATCCTTTCGCTGATGGATTTATTAGGAATCTGCGCACTTTGACTGTTCCGTGCAGGATCACACATCCAGACAGGGTTTGTGTGGGATTCATTTTTTTGTGAAGGGGGATATTAGCAAGGCCACACACGCACACCCCTACGCACATCCCCTTCCGTTCCATGTAGCTGTTGCCGAATTTGGGTTTGTGGAAGTAGTATGCAATCATGACATGAGGATGGAGCATGTGGGCAGGCTGTTGGACAATGTTATGTGAGGGGAAGTAGTCGACCAACTTCCTGTTTGACGGTAAAAAGGCAAACGTGCGTAAGGAAAGCAACCATGTGCAATCTATCCCTGCTTTTCTTTCCCTCTCTGTAGGTCTGTCTTTGGCTCATTTGGATCATTTTAGCCTAGAAAGGGGTGCAGGGAATTTGGAAGGCCGGGAGCAGAACTGAATCCCATGCAGCAGCTTCTCTCAATAAAAGGAAGCCTTGGAGATGTATTGTGTGGGTATCCATTGTGTGATAACCAGCTCTGTATTTGTACATCTAACAGCTGAGTTTATCTCAGTGAAGACCTTACTTGGAAAATAAATACAACCCAGGTGGTTAAGAAAGCCCAACAGAGACTCCATCTCCTCAGAGTATTGCGGAAGAATGATGTCAATCAACATTTGATGATCTCCTTCTACTGGTCAACAATAGAAAGTGTCCTTTCATACTGCCTGCAGAGGGTGGTGAATACAGCACAAGATATTATGGGCTGTCCTGTGAATCCGCTGGATGAAATAGAGGAAGAACGTTGCCTCAGGAGAGTGAGGAAAATTCTCAGGGATGATTCACACTCTGGCCGGCACTTTCTTGATCTCCTGCCCTTTGGCAGAAGATATAGAAGCAGGATTAGTCCCACCAACAGGGTAAAGAACAACTTCTGTCCGTGGGCTGTTAGGCTGCTGAATGAAAAGATAACAACAGGGCAACTGACTTTCGGGTTTGGTGTGTGTGTGTCAGTAAACGAGGGGAATTAAGACTAAAAGAGCTGAGTTGGGGGTGCTCGTGCAATCTCACTGTAAACCACAGAGCCTAGGACTTGCCGATCAGAAGGTCAGCGGTTCGAATCCCCACGACGGGGTGAGCTCCCGTTGCTCAGTCCCTGCTCAGTCCCTGCTCCTGCCAACCTAGCAGTTCAAAAGCACGTCAAAGTGCAAGTAGATAACTAGGTACCGCTCTGGCGGGAAGATAAATGGCGTTTCCATGTGCTGCTCTGGTTCGCCAGAAGTGGCTTAGTCATGCTGGCCACACAACCCAGAAGCTGTACGCTGGCTCCCTCGGCCAATAAAGCGAGATGAGCACCGCAACCCCAGAGTCGGCCACGACTGGACCTAATGGTCAGGGGTCCCTTTACCTTTACAAGTTGTACAAGTGACAATAAAGTTTTTCAAATATAAAGATGTTTGACTGGGGGGGGGGATACCAGCTCCTAGCTACCACCAACCTGTTTTCAGTGTGGTGGAAGAGGAGGGATCAGGCCAGTGGTCCTTCAGTCCGCCATTTTGTTCTCACAATGGCCACCCAAATCCTTGTGGGAAGCCTGAAAGCAAGACCCGAGCACAAGAGCGCACTGCCCTCTTGAGTTTCCCAGCAACTCAGAGGCACACTTCCTCGCATCAGAGCCTCGTGTGTCACCACAAATGACTAGTCTATTGGGTCACACAGCAGCTTTCATCTTAGACACCTTCCTGTTCCCCCCTCCCTCACGGTTATCTGTGGCTTAAATCCCTCACCGTAATTTAAGCCACATATTTCAAATGGCCACACATCACGGGCTCCCTTTTATTTTTGTTCTGAAACTATCCCTCGCTTCGCAGTTTTACAAGCCTGGCCGTGTGGTGTCGTGGACTTCTCTGTTCCATATGTAATGGAAGTTCCCCTGCAGCACTAAAAATATATATATGAGTTTGAGGAACTGTTAGTAACACAGGATGCTGCCACAAGAGCCGCTTTTACTCTGACCTCATTTGTTTATTCATTTGGTAGAATCCAGATAGGGACTTCCTATTTAACAACCATTATTATTATTATTATTATTATTATTATTATTATTATTATTATTATTATTTCCCACCCATCTGACTGGGTTGCCCCAGCCACTCTGGGAGGCTTCCAACATATATAAAAACACAATAAAATATTAAACATTTTTTAAAAACTTTCCCATACAAGGCTGCCTTCAGGTGTCTTCTAAAGGTTGTACAGTGGTTACATACACTTCAGGTTACATACGCTTCAGGTTACAGACTCAGCTAACCCAGAAATAGTGCTTCAGGTTAAGAACTTTGCTTCAGGATGAGAACAGAAATCGTGTTCCGGCGGGGCGGCAGCAGCAGGAGGCCCCATTAGCTAAAGTGGTGGTTCAGGTTAAGAACGGACCTCAGGAACAAAGTACTTAACCCGAGGTACCACTGTATAGTTATTGTTACAAAGGTCAGGTATCTCTCTCTGCAAGAGCCCATGGGGCTCTAAATCCCCCTTTAAAAAACAGATTTTGATTTTGCTCCAGCCTTTTAAAATGCAACATTATTTGTTTTTATTAGAAATTATAGTACCAAGATTCCAAAGGATCAGAAAATACTTTTTATCTATGCAACAACAGCCGCACGGATGCTATTAGCCCAGAGATGGGAAGAAGAAACAGTCCCGACCAGGGAAGAATGGCAGACCAAGTTGATGGACCATGCAGAAATGGCAAAATTAAGTGGAAAGATCACGAACCAAGAGGAAACGAACTTTTAAAAGGAATGGGAAAAATTATAATTTATTTAGGAGACCATTGCGAGCAGATGAAAACAATAGCAGGATTTTAATCTCACTTGTAAGGTAACAAAGACTATGGATGGATTTTTTTAAAAAATGTGGATAACGGATTGTTAAGCAGTTGTAAATGTTGACATTTAGACCTATGGAGGGGATGGGGGGAAGTCTTGAGATTCAGAGCAATCTCTTTATATAGATTTGTAATTGATTTTGTTATTAATTTATATTTTTTTAAATCAAATAAAATCTATTTTCAAAAGGGGGGGGAATGCAACGTGATTCGGAACCACTTTTTAATGGTAGTTCTGCAAATATGGAACTCCAACTCCATCTTGCCATTTCATTCTTATCTTTAGAGTTTGGATTTGATATCCCTCATTTCACTCCCTTTAAGGAGTCTCAAACCAATAGATATAGGACATAATATGGAACTGAACCTCTGGGAGAAACTGTGGAAGAGTGATCTGAAGTTCACAGCATGCTACTCTTTGAAGAAGAACTACATGAAAATAGGTGGCACTGTGGGTTAAACCACAGAGCCTAGGACTTGCCGATCAGAAGGTCGGCGGTTCGAATCCCGGCGACGGGGTGAGCTCCCATTGCTCGGTCCCTGCTCCCGCCAACCTAGCAGTTCGAAAGCACGTCAAAGTGCAAGTAGATAAATAGGTACCGCTCCAGCGGGAAGGTAAGCGGCGTTTCCGTGCACTGCTCTGGTTCACCAGAAGCGGCTTAGTCATGCTGTACGCCGGCTCCCTTGGCCAATAAAGCGAGATGAGCGCCGCAACCCCAGAGTCGGCCATAACTGGACCTAATGGTCAGGGGTCCCTTTACCTTTACTATTTACTATTAATTTACTATTAATTTATTGTTTATTTGTTATCATTTACTATTTATTATTTACTATTATTTACTATTTTTATTACTATAATTATTATTACTAACATGAGTTTGACCAATCTGTGGGAGGCAGTGGAAGACAGGAGTGCCTGGAGTGCTCTGGTCCAGGGGGTCACGAAGAGTCGGACACAAGTAAACACAATTATTATTAAGAAAGCTTACAGAGTGACAAGGATATTTAGAGAAGATTGGGGCCAGCCGAGGCAGGATACTCCGTGGGGCCTCCGAGGCGTCTGCCTGCCTCCTCTCACTCAGCTGCCCTACAGCTGAGGGGGAGGCAGCGGGGCGGTCCATTTGGGTCAGTGAGGAGCCTGCAGGCGCCCATGCCACCACGTCACTCCCAGAAGAGACATGTGGCTGGGCGTGCTGCAGGCCCTGCGGTGTATGCCGCATGTCATTTTGTCAGCCCCCTCAGTGGTGACACCCGGGACAGTCCGCCCCCTTCCTCCACCCCTGCTCCCAGTCACCAGTCTAGCTGCCACATTCTGGATTAGTTGTAGTTTCGGGTCACCTTCAAAGGCAGCCCCACGTAGAGCGCATTGCAGTAGTTCAAGTGAGAGATAACTAGAGCATGCACCACGCTGGCAGACAGCTGCCCTGGACACAGAATTGACCTGTGCCTCCATGGACAGCTGGGAGTCCAAAATGATGCCCAGGCTGCTCCCAGGTTTGGGGGACCAGGGAATCCCCCATACCTGCCCACCCCCTGTTCCCCCCCAAACAGTATTTCTATCTTGTCAGGATTCAGGTTTAAATGTATGGTATGTACTAGGGCTGTCAGATATAGTGGTACCTCGGGTTAAGTACTTAATTCGTTCCGGAGGTCCGTTCTTAACCTGAAACTGTTCTTAACCTGAAGCACCACTTTAGCTAATGGGGCCTCCCGCTGCCGCCACCACGCGATTTCTGTTCTCATCCTGAAGCAAAGTTCTTAACCCGAGGTACAATTTCTGGGTTAGCGGTGTCTGTAACCTGAAACGTCTGTAACCTGAAGCATCTGTAACCCGAGATACCACTGTATGCTAGGTTAAAAACACACCATCTCACAAACACACACACACCCCGAGGTACCACTGTATTCACTCAACATCAGGACCACATTAACTTCATACAAAGGCAAGCAAGTCAATTGTTGACACTAAATTTCAAAGCTGCAAGTATCTATCACAAATTAACGCAACTTGCATTCAGTTTGTGATGCTTGGATGCAAGCTCCATTGAATCTGGTGAAACTTATTTTATGATATTGCTTTTGTTGTTGTTGTTGCTGCAATTTTATTTTGGTATAGTTTTTATCTTAGTTATTTATTTAGGTGCCGGCGTCATCAACCACAGAATCCTTTCATCTCCCAACAAGACCTTTTTAAGTGGAGATCTTTATCCCATTCTGCCTCTGTTTTCATACATGGAACTGTTTTTAAACGTTTTATAGATGAAGCTGGTTTTGAAAATTTTTACACTTTTCTTGTTTCATTATAACAGTTTGGTTTTTCCTGTTGTAACCTGCCAATGGGATCTTATGGCACAAGGAGGGTAAGAAATCCAATAAGCTGAGTAAGTTTTGCATAGACCATTTACCAATTATTTTTAAAACAAATACCTAAGCAGCTTACAGCATAGGTTAAAACATCTCAATAAAAAAAACAATAAGGGGGAAAAACCATACTCAGTTAACAGTTAAATAGAGAATCTTCCTCGGCACCGAAATAAATATTACACATAAAAACCTGCTGCAAAAATACAGTTGAAGACATTTTTGTTCCTCCCAGCTGAATAAATGGACCTCTACCATGTATATCTATTCTTATTGTACATCACTTTCAGATGCTTGTACAGATGAATAAATGGTTGATATTATTTTTTTATAAATAAAATGACAAAAATACAAGGAAATTTCAAACAGCTGAGGAGAATATCTTCTCAATATAAAGAAATAAAACAAAATGTTACAAATGAAAATCAGCACAAAACTTATATTAAGTTTTCATTCTGCTTACTTCCCTCTGTCTGTAAAGTTAGGAGTAGCATAAATACATAATTGATAAAATAAAATTCATTTTAATTTGAATACTGAAGACACAAAGACAATTGTTTACAGACTCACCGGAATTTGACCACCCAGAAATTAAAATTCTCATTCTGGAGCCCAAAGATACCAGTCAATTCTACTCTCCTGCAGCTGCCATCGTGGGGTTAGCAGAGGATCTGACAATTTTGATTTTCTGTTTCTCGTTTTTCTCTAGTCTTAAATACTGTTTTCCAAATTTCTGTAGCAATTGGTGTGTTTAAAAAATCCCCATGAGAATCCTTCAGCATTTCAGTGGGAATTTCTTCTAATAAGCATCTCATATACACATTTTCCCAAGCAATTCCCCGTAATATAATGCATGTTGGCATGCTATTTTCACAAATATATTCATTTTAATGCAGACTTTCGCCTAATATATGCAGTTTTGTAAGCATCGTCGGTTGGAGAACTGCATCACAAAATTCGGGTGTTTGTGATTGTCAAAGGACGGCAGTGTTTCAGTTCTTGCACTGTTTTGGAAAGCACGAATTGGAAAGATTTAGCTTGTAATTGAAAGTGCATCCCTCCCACCTGGGGGAAGGAGAGAGCTAACTTTCAGAAAGGATTTCCCTACCACTGCTTCTGTCTTGTCTCTATTGATCTTAATTGTTGCTGATTTGTGAGGTTATATGGAAAAGCTGTATGTCTAAATCCGTACAAACAAATACATGCAGGGCCTTCTCAGTGGTGGCTCCCCATTTGTGGAATGCCCTCCCTGGCAACATGCATTTGTTTTCGCTCATTATTGACTTTCAGGAGTTGAGAAACATTCCTGCTTACCTAGGCATTTAATGGTTAGCTGAAAGAATGTGACTGTTCTAAAGATGCTTTCAAACTATTTCAAGGATGCTTTTAAACCTGTTTTAAGAACGTTTCAAGAATGTTATAGATGCATTTGCCACCCTGGGTTCCTTTGAGAGGAAGGGTGGAACATGGGTGGGCTTGCTCTGGCGGGTGGAAAGCTGCGCTACTATATTATGAGTTGCTGGTTCGCCCTCCTCCTCACTCCTGTGGAAGCTTTTTACAGTTTCGCTGGTACCGTCAGAAGTAAGGAAGTGAAATCGACAAAGCTTTTTGCAGAAATAAACAAAAGACATAGAGGAAATGCAACAGCTATCTTCCTGGTAAATATTGCCCCAAATAGGTATAGGGGGCATGTAGCCCTCCAAATGTTGTATGGCCACAATTTCCATCATCCTCATTGCCTGCTGGCATGCCTGATATTCAGGGTTGATGGGAACTGTAGTCCATTAACACCACACCACCAGGTCTGACTAGCAGAAGGATCTGAGACAGGTATCTTTCCCAGCTCAGCCTGAGATGCCAGGGATTTAATCTGGGAGTATTGGGAAATAATTTATAATGAATTGAAAAAAATGTTTTAAAGTACTTTTCCAAAACAAAAAACCAGAATATTTTGTTGGGGATAATTCAGATGGAAATTCCCAGGTGTCAAAAAAGGCTACTTATGTACACCACTACTGCGGCCCGTGTTTCGTTAGCCCAAAAATGGAAAACGAGCGAGGTCCCGACTAAAGAAGAATGGCAACTTAAACTGATGGAATATGCGCAGCTTGCGGACCTGACATATAGAATAAGAGAAGTAGAAGAACATACATTTGGAGAAGAACGGAAAACGTTTATTAAATAAATGGGGGGGACTGTGTACACTTGAAAACGTTGGCATTATTAAGATAAATTCAACAGTGTAAAAAAGTTTTGATGGATGTATTAATGGAATATTGAATGGTTTGGTTTATATAAAATGTGGGGGGGGGTTGCAATATGTGATTGAAGCATGGAAAGAGAGGAAGGGAAGTCATTGACATTTTAAGGTTGTTTAATGAATATTTTAAATTTTAAAATAGAAAACTTAAAAAAAAAATTATATATGCACACAC
The DNA here is from genome assembly GCA_034642415.1 of Podarcis siculus. NCBI lineage: Eukaryota > Metazoa > Chordata > Lepidosauria > Squamata > Lacertidae > Podarcis > Podarcis siculus. The sequence goes on along the minus strand of JAXCMG010000065.1, from coordinate 1,540,559 downwards.
ACACTGATAATCTGGGATGCTCAATGTACAAAGCACATGTTTATCTCTAGCCCTTGCCGTCCAATGTGCCTTTATTGAGGGTGCTTCTAGATTACCTGCTTATTGAGCATTAAGTCCTGATTTATTCGCAGGGAAGTTAGATAATAATCCCACACTTTCCCCATCACCTTCCCAAAGGTCCGGTTTTTGTGGGTGGGAGGGGAGTGGGTCTGTTGCGCAGCCTCCAAATTTGCCAGTATGTGATTGAAGCACCCCAAATCACTGCCTCAGTGCGAGAGATGGGAACGAGGCTCATTCCGTCAGCTTTGCTGAAAGACCATCTCCATCAGACATCTCCTGCCCCTGAACTGTTTCTGTGTCAGCTGGTTGTGATAAGAATTACTATTTCAGGAATTGGTGCCTGTTTGCTTTTTCCCCCCTCTTCCCTCCCCATCTCTTTTTCCTTGTGTGTTGCATTTTTTGGGACAAACGCCAGCTCCCTCGGCCTAAAAGCGAGATGAGCGCCGCAACCCCATAGTCGTCTTCAACTGGACTTAACCGTCCAGGGGTCCTTTACCTTTTTACCTTGTATTTTTTAGATTGTAAACCCAAGGGCAGGGACCGCCTTTTTTAACTGACTGTAGACTAAGTTTTAATTTTTATATATTTTTAATTGTTGCTATATCTGTATTGTCCCTGTTATACCTAATTGCAAATGCAAATGTATCCCTATCATGTTTTATGACTTCCTTGATATTGTATGTGGGCTAGAACTGGTCTGTGACCGAAATAATAAAATTCATTCAACTGACTGTACGTAAGCCACTCTGGGGGCCTTTTAAGCCAAAGAGTGAGGTATAAATGCTCTAAAGAACAACCCTCTTCCCTAAAATTCTGTGTATTCCAAAGCCTTATCAAGTCCCACTCTGCCCTGCCGAAAAGCAGGGTCCACCCCCAGCCCCAGCCCCTCACCGATCGGCCCACACAATCCAGACCTCCGCCTGCCTCAGGTAGCCTGCAAGCTCCAGCAGAACAAGAACTTGAGAAATCAATTCAAACTATAAAAGAAAAGATTAAAAAAATTCCCAGCCAGTGAACAGATGAAAGATTCCTTCCCTGTTGCCAAATAAACAGCGATCAGTCAGAGCCTGAGTACAAGCAAATTCCGTCCACCAGATCTATTCCACAGTGCAAATTCTAGAGTTGCAGGCTTTGTTAAAACACACACACACACACAACCCTCTACTCTTGTGTCAGCTGCCAGACATAAAGAAGGTAAGTAAGCGATGTTTTCCTCGTCATATTATGTCCGAAATCAGGGGAGAAAAAAATGCTTACCTAATTTCCATTTGTTACGCCTGCTGTTAAAGACACAGGAACAGAGCCAGCAAAAGACAGTACGCACAATTACTATTTTTTAAAAGACAGTTGGCAACCCTAGAAACCTGGATCAGAACTGCCCTTTTTTGACTCTCCGGCCCCCTCGCCTAAAGCTTTTCCTTGTGAAGGTGAAACATCGAACACACCTGCCTTGGTTACCTGTGATCAGAGTCAACATCAAGTGAATCGCTTTCAGGTCCATGAGGCCCATCTGAGCAAAGCCGGTGGGTTGGTGGTAGTTGTGGACAGAAATGAAATTCCTTTTGGGGAAGGTGATAAGAGATGGGGAAGTAGGGCAGTTTCTCTTGTCTCTGAAAGATGCTGGTTGCTAGTCACTCAGGACCGGCTGAAAACAAGGCTTCCTGTTTGTGGGGCAGATGCGGAGAGAAGCTTGTAGGTTGTTGCGATGGGGTGAAGATAGGAGAGGAAAGGGGTCTGGTGGGGTAGCGCAGAGACAGAAATAGGTGTCTCACACTCTTGTTATCTTTCCATAGTCTTCAGCCATCCTGTCATACAACCTATGTTGTGAAAGTGTGCAATTCTTAAGTTCTGGATCAGAGCCTGTGCTTCAAGAGCCTCTGGGCGCTTCATAGGGATGCAGAGATCTGTCCATTTCAATTTTCTCAGTTTCTCCTCGGTCCAGTTTTAAATTTAATTCACATTTTTGCATCGATTCCCCCCCCCCAAAAAAACACACATTACAAAACCTTCAGCATTTTGGTGCGAATTTCCCCTAATAAGCACATTTTGTGTGTGGTTTTGACTAATATACACATTTTTGCCAGCAATTCCTCCTAATACGGTGTGTTTTAATATGTTATTTCCACAATATGTGCACTTTAACCGAATATATGCATATTTTTTTGCTCTCAAATCTTCCTTTATTTAATATGTGCATTTTTGTAAATACTCTTCTCATGAGGTGGCCAAAGTATTGGAGCCTCAGCTTCAGGATCTGTCCTTTTTTACAAGATCGCAAACAGATGTGGAAGTGTGGAGGACTGAATTTAAAATTGGAAAAACGAGAGATTCGGAGAAACTGAAATGGGCAGATTCACCCATCTCTAATTAGAAGCAAGTCCCATTGAACTGAAGGAGATGATCTCCAAACAAGTGTGGGTAGAATTGCAGCTTTTTTTAAAAATTGTTTTTCGGAATACCGTATTTTTCGCTCTATAAGACGCACCAGACCACAAGACGCACCTAGTTTTTGGAGGAGGAAAACAAGAAAAAAAATATTCTGAATCTCAGAAGCCAGAACAGCAAGAGGGATCACTGCACAGTGAAAGAAGCAATCCCTCTTGCTGTTCTGGCTTCTGGGATAGCTGCGCAGCCTGCATTCGCTCCATAAGACGCATACACATTTCCCCTTACTTTTTAGGAGGGAAAAAGTGAGTCTTATAGAGCAAAAAGTACAGTAGTTAAAAACACAAAGTTTGAAATGTTACCAAATATGTGCCAAGCTTCATTGCAGTGTTCAGTTTAGAGCTGTTCGGGGGGGGGAGGGAAATCAAACCCCTGAAACAAATCCTTTATTGAAACCACCAGTTCTTCTCCTTTTCAAAAGTGGAAAACGTTTGCTAATGTTTATTGGTTACCTTTATATCCAGCCTTCCTTCCTTAGGAACTAGTGTGGTGACAAGATTTGAAACACACACCATATTTTTGAACCTCGCCAACAGCCACCAGTGACACACTGGGGATTCTCCAGGCAAACCTGTTTCTTGAGCATTCATCCAGATTTGTTTAAGATTTTTTGGACAATGTGCGGTATTTATTGGGTATTCATTCTGCATTCATTTCATTCTCCATTCACCTAGATTTTCTTGCACAGCTGTAATATGTCTCTCTGTTAGTCATGTCTGCCATTTTTTATCCATTTCCCCATCACTTTCCTAACTGCAAAAGTCTGTGTTGTTGTTGGGTTTTTTTAAAAAGGGTTTGTTGAATTAGAAAGCTTTGATTCAATTTCTGCTATGCGATTGAATCCCTCATACAAGATACTGACAGCCTGGAAATGACCCTAGAGAAAGAGAAAGTGTGCTTGCTAAATATCACCTCCAGTCCTGATTTGTGCTTTGTATCATGGCTTTTATATGCCTGTTGTCTTTGTCCATGGAGTTTTCTTGGCAGGGATACTGGATTGGCTTGCCGGTTCCTGCTCCAGGTGGATCACGTTTAGTCAAAACTCTCCACTATGACCTGTCCATCTTGGGTGGCCCTGCACGGCATAGCTCATAGCTTCTCTGAGTTATTCAAGCCCCTTCACCACAGCAAGGCAGTGATCCATGAAGGATCATTCTGAAGGAAATCAGTCCTAAGTGCCCACTGGAAGGACAGATCCTGAAGCTGAGGCTCCAATACTTTGGCCACTTCATGAGAAGAGAAGACTCCCTGGAAAAGACCCTGATGTTGGGAAAGATGGAGGGCACAAGGAGAAGGGGACAACAGAGGACGAGATGGTTGGACAGTATTCTCGAAGCTACCAGCATGAGTTTGACCAAACTGCGGGAGGCAGTGGAAGACAGGAGTGCCTGGCGTGCTCTGGTCCATCGGGTCACGAAGAGTCAGACACGACTAAACAATCATGGCTTCTAATGAGGATGTCCCAATAGAGGTACCAATCTTACTAGTCACCTCTAATGACTAGCCCTTGAATCACACAGCAGCTTTCTTCATAAAAATCCTCCAATCACCCATATAAAGGTAAAGGGAGCCCTGACCATTAGGTCCAGTCGTGGCTGACTCTGGGGTTGCGGCGCTCATCTCGCTTTACTGGCCGAGGGAGCCGGCGTACAGCTTCCGGGTCATGTGGCCAGCATGACTAAGCCGCTTCTGACGAACCAGAGCAGCACACAGAAACGCCGTTTACCTTCCCGCCGGAGCGGTACCTATTTATCTACTTGCACTTTGACGTGCTTTCAAACTGCTAGGTGGGCAGGAGCAGGGACCGAGCAACGGGAGCTCACCCCGTCGCGGGGATTCGAACCGCCAACCTTCTGATCGGCAAGTCCTAGGCTCTGTGGTTTAACCCACAGCGCCACCCGCATCCCTTGTATATCACCTATATACTAACCACAAAAGTCCATTAAAAAAACCCAAAAGGATTTGTCGTGTTTTAATTCCGTTTCTAAACTTCATTTGTTACTTCCATGATACGTCAAACACAGGGATGGCAAGCTCAGTGAAGTATGGCTTTATTTGGTATTCATAACATTTGTGTTGTATTCTTTCTGTATCAGGTTATTTTTTGTTGTAACAGCTAATTCATTGTCTAGTCCCTTAAGAACACCACCCAGAGTGGCTGGCAGAACCCAGTCAGATGGGTAGGATACAAATATAATGATGATGATGGACTTTATTTTGTGAGGCAATGGTTCTGAGCCCCGGTGGGGGCTTTTTGGTACTTCTTTTCTCTCTTTTTTATTTATTTTATATTAATTCAGGGTTTTTTTAATGACTTTTTAATCACAAACTGCCACATTCTGCATTAATATTCTCCTTGGACAAAAGAATGGATTAATTCCTTTATTCTTAGCAAGAATATTATTGGCACAAAAATGGAAGCAGGAAGAATTACCTACGGAAGAAGAATGGCAAATGAAATTAACGAACTATGCAGAATTAGATAAATTAACAGGAAGGATTCCAAACCTGCGGGACCAGAGATTCTTAGAAGACTGGAGTAAATATTTGAACTATCTGAGAAGCAATTGTAATAAACAGATTACGCTAGGAGGACTGCAAGAAGTTCTGTAAGGAGGAATATGTGACATATTGCAAGGAAGACTATGAAGAGAATTATTAGTTAATGATAATTAAAAGTAATGGAGAAATTAAGAAACGCAGAACAAGTGATAAAGAACGGAAAATCTTCAGAGGTTGTTGACAGAAGTCTAAAATATTGTACAGTGGTACCTCAGGTTACATACGCTTCAGGTTACATACGATTCAGGTTACACACTCCGCTAACCCAGAAATAGTGCTTCAGGTTAAGAACTCTGCTTCAGGATGAGAACAGAAATTGGGCTCCGGCAGCGCGGCGGCAGCAGGAGGCCCCATTAGCTAAAGTGGTGCTTCAGGTTAAGAACAGTTTCAGGTTAAGAAGGGACCTCCAGAACAAATTAAGTACTTAACCTGAGGTACCACTGTATAAGATAAGAAGTTATGTTAAAGGACTGTTGGAAATGATATGTTAAAAAAAACTACTAAAAATGTATATATATATTTTTTAAAATCCTTTATTCTTTGCAGCTGTTTTCTCCACCTAATATTCCACCAAAGCAAGAGTCTTAATTGGTTCAGGAGAGGCAGGCGGCATTTTGTAAGAATTAGAAATCGCACCCGAACACTCTTCGGTGGAACAGCTTTATCTTGATCTGATCTCTCTTCTGCAGAATGCAAGGCCACAAGAAGAGACTCTGAGACCACATTGCATCACAGCAGAGGGGCAGGGACTCTTGGGCTGTCAATCTTCACGCGTGTGGGAAAGAGAGAGAGCAGCTGGTGTGCAATGTCCGTAACCCTGAGCGCTATACCAGAAAAGCCAGGGGGAGGAACGTTGCTGGTTTTGCACAGTTTGAGCATGAAAAAGAAGTGGGAGGTTGATAGCATGCAAGAGCATGAGAAATTCCACTCTGGGCAAGACCGACGACCCATCAAGTCCTGTAAAGTTGCCACTGCAAATGCTGTTACTTGTTACAACCAACCCAGTACCCTCCAGATGTTTTAGACTACAGGTCCCTGGGGCTGATGGGAGTTGTAGTCCAAAACATCTGGGGGGCACCAGCTAGGCAAAGGCTGCCTAGAGGTGCCAGGGCTGGAACCAGAGATCTTCTGAAAGCAAATCAAATGCTCTGCTACCAGGGATAATAATAATAATAATAATAATAATAATAATAATAATAATAATAATAAAATTTATTTATACCCTGCCCTTCCCAGTTAAAAAACTGGGCCCAGGGCAGCTAACAACAAATTTAAACCACTTTAAAACACTTACCGTATTTTTTGCTCTGTAAGACTCACTTTTTCCCTCCTAAAAAGTCAGGGGAAATGTGTGTGCGTCTTATGGAGCGAATGCAGGCTGCACAGCTATCCCAGAAGCCAGAACAGCAAGAGGGATTGCTGCTTTCACTGCGCAGCGACCCCTCTTGCTGTTCTGGCTTCTGAGATTCAGAATATATTTTTTTCTTGTTTTCCTCCTCCAAAAACTAGGTGCGTCTGGTGGTCTGGTGCGTCTTAGAGAGCGAAAAATACGGTAGGTTTACGACAGGATGTCTCCCATCCCTACTTGAAGATGCTGTGAACTGAACCCGGAATCTTCATAGGCTCTACCACTAGGGATGGACGAATCTGTCCATTTTCGTTCCCTCGGTTTGTCTTCATTCAATCATACTTTCAGTTCTCCACATTTCTGCAGCATTTTTTTATTTATTTTACTTTAATCCTCGTGAAAATCAACCAGCGTTTTAGCACTGATTTCCTCCTGGCCAATATTTTTGCAATTAATTTCCCTGAAATGGAATGAATTCTGCATTTTTATTTGTTTCGTGGTCTTTTATCCTCACGACAACCCTGTGAAGCAGACCGTAGTGAAATCCGAACAAAGCAACAAAAGGAAGAGCATGAGCACATTCAAGACTAACAAATTTATTGTTTTGTAAGCTTTTGGGGGCTAAAGTCCATCAAATAAATAATTCTTCGCAATCCATGAAAGCTTATGGAATACATTTGCTACATAACCTCTGACGCGTCACTTGACTATTGTTTCATTCCTGCTATAAGTCATGGATAGTTGGCGGCCCCATTGATTGAAAAGACACCAGAATAATTTTCTCAGCACCACACAAGCAGCCAATGACAGAGAGGAGGATCCTTAAATTAAGCACAACAGTGACAAATGATGGAGTCTGGGGCCCCTGTAAAACAAATCCGCCATGACAATGAATTCTCAAAACCACATCTTTTTTTGCCCTGGCTTCCTTCCTCTAGAGTCTAGAATAATGTTTAAAAAAGGCACTGCTTTTCCTTCCACTTCGGTGTCTCAGGCAGGATATAATCAATAACTTTAAAAGAAACAAGGACATAGTCTTGTGAGGTTCAGTTTACAGAAGGAAGGAAGCCCTGAAAATTAAAAACTAGAGGCCAAATGGCTCCCTTTGCAAGGGTGTTTGTGTGTGTGTGTGTGTGTGTGTGTGTGTGTGTGTGTTTGTGTGTGTGTGTGTCAAATTCACCAGGAAAACCACAATGGAGTAAAATGGAAATGGTCTGCACTGAATTCAGTGCTAAAATGCCTCCTTGCCATGTCCTTATAATCCCAGTGGGGTACTTTGTTAATCCATTTGTGTATCTTGTGGGGATAAATCATTTTTCTCATATGCAGCACTTTGTAAATCCAGGTTTAGTTGCTTGCTTCTTGTTGTTGTTAAGATCCATGGCCCCTTCCTCAGGTTAATCCAATCACCGTCTTGGTCCTCCAGAGCAGTAGAGTTTTTCATTTTTATTATTCTTACTGGAGTGGATTCTTTGAGTTCAGTTTTCTGCCCCAACTGAAGCCTCCGACTCAGGGCATTCTGGGATAACACCTGGTGAATCAAAGTAGGCATTATCCAATCATCCTGATGTAATCTGAAGGAAGATCCACTGTCTGGGGATAAGTCACTAAGGCAGATGAAGTTGTGGAAGTATGAATTGTGTGAGACACAGGATTCTTCCAGGTGGAGGTTTATTATGGAATCAGTGGGTCCAATTCTTTTCCTTCCACTGCCATGGTTGCCCCGAGGCATTCTGGGATTTGCAGTTTGCTGATGACTCTGGTTGTTCTCTGTTAAAGGTCCTTAGCCACCCTCACAGGACAGAAGTTCTTGGGATGACATTTAAACTGCTTTGAATCTGCCACACAGACACGCTCATAAATTAGTTTAAGAGGGAGTTGACATGACGCATCAATAACTTCCCCACTGAACAACACACTCATTCGCAGATGGCACCTGTTAACTTGTGGGTGAACATATCAGACGACACAGCGATTCTTCAAACAGCTCTTCTTTATTCAGAGGCCACAACAGAACTGAACTGAAGGGCTCAGTCAGCCTGCTTATATAGAGCTCCAGTACAACGTTACTGTAGCAACTTTCTAAAACTATCCAATCACTGAACATCACTTTCGATCCTTCATTTGCATAACTATCTACAGTATCCATCCAATCACTGAACGTCACTTTCGATCCTTCATTTGCATAACTATCTACAGTATCCCCCTGCTGGCCCAGGGTGAGAACTTCAGTACATAACAGCACCAAACTGGGAGGGGTAGCTAATTCCTTAGATGACAGAATCCGAATTCCAAATGACCTTAGCAGATTGGAGAAATGGGCTCAAGCTAACAAAACGAAGTTCAACAGGGACAAATGTAAGGCTCTACACTTAGGCAGGAAGAACCCAATGTGGGATGTAAGAATCAGGTGCAGTCAAACACAACATTGCTAGAGTAGACATGAAGGTTGTCTCAGTCCTCCAGCAGGAACTTCCTGCTTTCCAGGGCTGAGACGAAACTTCCTGTGTGTAACTTGAGATGGGCATGGCCTCTCCTGAAGTAGAAAGAACCGGAACCACAGGCTGGCGACCATCTTTTATCTTATCTCTATCGATGCCATCTTAACAACAGCACTACTAAGATGCATCCTTGGCTCCAGGCCAAGAGAAGAAAAGGGGGGCTTTCTCCCATAAGGAGATAGTCACCACATTTAAACTATGTTCTAAACTTTTAAGTCTGCCTTCCGGGAACCTTTGTGTGAACAGATGATTACTTGTGAGTAAACGTTTTATACTTTACAGAAGACTGTGTGGCATCTTATTTTAGGAGGGATTAAACGGGGAAAATACCAGGAAATATTTACAGAGACTCTAACGAGTCTGAGCAAGCTATCTGCTGTGCGTGTGTTTAAAAAGGGGGGTGTTAACTCTGCTGATTTTGTTGAACTTGTAAAGACAATTTGGGATAGGATATCTTAGACAATATATCCCTAAACATTCCCACACCCGATACACAAATATAGGATGGGGGACACCTGGCTTACTAGCCGTACATGTGAAAAGGATCTAGGGGTCTTGATGGACCACAAGATGAACATGAGTCAACAGGGTGATGCAGCAGCAAAAAAAGCTAACACTATTCCAGGCCGCATCAACAGAAATAAAGTGTCCAGATCAAGGGAAGTAATAGGTAAAGGTAAAGGGACCCCTGACTATTAGGTCCAGTCATGGCCAACTCTGGGGTTGCGGCGCTCATCTCGCTTTATTGGCCGAGGGAGCCGGCGTACAGCTTCCAGGTCATGTGGCCAGCATGACTAAGACGCTTCTGGTGAACCAGAGCAGCGCACGGAAACGCTGTTTACCTTCCCGCTGGAGTGGTACCTATTTATCTACTTGCACTTTGACGTGCTTTAGAACTGCTAGGTTGGCAGGAGCAGGGAGCAAGTAATGGGAGCTCACCCCGTCGCAGGGATTCAAACCGCCAACCTTCTGATCGGCAAGACCTAGGCTCTGTGGTTTAACCCACAGTGCCACCTGCGTCCCTAGGGAAGTAATATTCCCACTCTATACTGCCTTGGTCAGACCACACCTGGAATACTGCGTCCAATTCTGGGAGCCACAATTTAAGAAGGATGTTAAGCTGGACATGTGCAGAGGAGGGCAACCAAGATGATCGAGGGTCTGGAAACTGAGCCTTATGAGGAACGGTTGAAGGAGCTGGGTGTGTTTAGCCTGGAAAAGAGGAGAATGAGAGGATATCTGACAGTCATCTTCAAATATCTTAAGGGCTGTCCCATGGAGGAAGCAGCATGCTTATTTCCTCCTGTTCTGGAGGGTAGGACTCGAACCCATGGCTTCAAGATGCAGGAAAGGGGATTCCAACTAAACATTCAGAAAAACTTTCCAGCAGCAAGAGCTGTTCAGCAGTGGAACGGATTCCCATGGGGAGGTGGTGGACTCTCCTTCCTTGGAGGTTTCTAAACAGAGGTTGGAGGCCCATCTGTCCTGGATGCTTTAGCTGAGGCTCCTGCATTGCAGGGGGTTGGACTAGATGCCCCTTGGGATCCCTTTCAACTCTATGGTTCTTCGATTAAGTTTGCCCCAGTGTTATCTCCAGTCCATCAGCTTTTTCAGGCTTTTAAGGTCCATGAATAATCATAGTTTAGAGGTCCTGGTCCCTAAGGGAGTCAGACTATCCTCCACCAGGGCCAGGGCCTTTTCAGTGATGGCTCCAAGCTGGTGGAATGCTCTGTCCCATGAGACTAGGGCCTTCAGGATTTAACCTCCTTCCACCGGGCCTGTAAGACAGAGCTATTCCGCCTGGCCTTTAATTTGAATTCAGCCTGATCTTTTATTTCCCTTCCCTTCCCTCCCCCTCCCCTTTTATGAAGATCACCCACTCTGAGACCCCACAACTAATTCTTCCCTGGCCTCCTTGCTGGCCCAAGTAGGACCAATTCAGCCAGCTAGCCCTGGGGGTTATCTAATTGATTTTTGAATTTTGGATTTTATTGTTATTCATGTTTTTATACTGTATTTTATGCTGCTTTTATAATTGTTTTAAAGTGTTTAAAATTTGTTGCTAGCCACCCTGAGCCCGGTTTTTGAACCGGGAAGGATGGAGTATAAATACAAAATTATTATTATTATTACAAAACCCTGCAAGATGAACAAGAGGAGTTTATCCGACCCCCCACCCACAGGGCAACAACATCTCTAACATCTTGTACAACCTCAAAAACACTCTATGCTGTCTCTTTAGTCAGCCATAGCTGCATCTGCTTTCGGGCTCAGCCAAAATGAAGCTTTGTGACAGCCAGGAGATGCTGACACCTGCCGGTAAAATGTTAGAACTGCTGCCATATCTGTGCCACCATCTTTCAAAGGGAGAGGGGTAGAATTGCTCATGAAAGGTGGAGAATAGCACCCTCTGTTGCCTCTGAATGAAGTTTTCCCATCTTCTTTTCTTACTCACCCTTTCCCCCTCCTCCTCTCCCCTCTTCCCTCATAAATCTCTCTCCTTGGTCTCCAACTGTCTAAAAAAGCAAGTAATTTTGATGTATGGAAGTGAGAGCTGGACCATCAAGAAGGCTGATCGCCGAAGAATTGATGCTTTTGAATTATGGTGCTGGAGGAGACTCTTGAGAGTCCCATGGACTGCAAGAAGATCAAACCTCTCCATTCTGAAGGAAATCAGCCCTGAGTGCTCACTGGAAGGACAGGTCCTGAAGCTGAGGCTCCAATACTTTGGCCACCTCATGAGAAGAGAAGACTCCCTGGAAAAGACCCTGATGTTGGGAAAGATGGAGGGCACAAGGAGAAGGGGACGACAGAGGACGAGATGGTTGGACAGTCTTCTCGAAGCTACAAACATGAGTCTGACCAAACTGCGGGAGGCAGTGGAAGACAGGAGTGCCTGGCGTGCTCTGGTCCATGGGGTCACGAAGAGTCGGACACGACTAAACGACTAAACAACAACAACAATTTTGATGCCTGAGGTGGGGCAGACAACGCCGCTGCCTATCCAAGCCGAGGTCCATCAAGTATCCAAGTCCGAAATAATTTTGATACCCGAGGAAAAATATTTCACAAGCACATCTCTTCCTCTGTGGCAGCAGGGAGGGGGGAAAGGATGGGGTGGGGCAGAATAATGAGACATTAAATAGCTAACATTCTGCTGCCTTTTCATGACACAAAGAATCAGCTGCCTGAGGGGGCCACTTCACTTTGTCCAATGGTAGGGCTAGACCGGCATTAAAATATTTTAAATACGGGGGAGAACGAATATACGACTATATGACTGAAATAGTTATGGGAAGGTGCCTGTTTTTGGAACAAAGGCAAATACAGTCCTACCCATAGCTGTCAACTTACAGATTTGAAAATAAGGGATCAGCAGCCAAAATAAGGGATTTTCAGAGCACAGGTATGTTTGACTTCTGAGCCCCTCCGCGCCAAAGGCAGAAAGCCCAGCCAGCAGCCAAACGAAGCCTCAAGCGGTGGTTCCCACAGCGCAGCAACCTGGCAAAGGGGATGCAGCAAGGGAAACCACTGTCACCTCTCCGCTGGGAAGCGCTGAGCAAAGGCGAGTCCCCAGGCAACGCGGCCGATTTGATCGACACAAGGTGTGCAAGCTCCACCCCCCAGTTGTTCTTAGACTCCTTATTGGGTGAGCAATGCAGCCAAGCAACACAGTTGGAGCCTCCCTCCTCCCTCGCCGGCAGGGAGGGAGGGAGAGGAGCTGCTTCCTTTGAAACCCAGGAAATTTAAGGGATATCATCAATAAGGGACAGCAGTGGGAAACAGCACTGGGATAAAGGAGTTTCACGCCAAATAAGGGACGGTTGACAGCTATGGTCCTACCTTGGATCTTAAACGCCTTGGCTCCCGCACAAATTGGCTCCCGGACGCCGCAAACCCGAAAGTGAGTGTTCCAGTTTTTGAACGACTTTCAGAAGCCAAACGTCCGGCGTGGCTTCCATGGCTTCCGATTGGCTACAGGACGCTCCTGCAGCCAATCAGAAGCCACGCTTTGGTTTCTGAACTTTTTGGAAGTCCAATGGATTTTTGGAATGGATTCTGTCTGACTTCCGAGGTACAACTGTATAGAATCCAGGGGAACATAATTTGAATTGAAATACCAGTCCAGAATGTCAAAGGAGTAGCAAGCAAAATAAAACCTTTAATCAGCATTTGTATATAGGTATCTGTATAAGGCAGGAAGTGAATGATTTTATATTATTGGGTCTTGAATTCTATACATCTCAATTGGTTATTTTTGCTGATACAGAAAAATATGCATCATCATCATCATTAGTACCAAAACTATGGTTGATATGACTTGTTATTCTTAGCCAATAATTTACAGCACTGGAGCAAAATCTGGAAAAACAGTATTTAAACATTACATTTTCAAACAGTTCATTCCAAGGTAAACCTTTCTTGAAGTTGTGCTAAACATTTCTACATCCTTCCCATTTGTTTTTGATTTAAGTCCCCCAAGTGGGGGGAAATGGCAGTTTTCCCATCCTTATTCCACTCCTGGCTTTCAAGCTGCCACAAATCAAAATCCTGCTAGCAGGAATGTACATAGAGCAGGGATTCCCAAACTGTGGCACACGAGTTTCATTCAGGTGGTCTACAGCATGCCCGTGTTAAATATTCATATTGATTCTTAATTGGGTTTTTTTTTTAATTGCTTCTTTTATTCCTTGCATTTTCCTGCATTACGTCTTGAATTCTATGGGATGCAAATTTAGCACAACACATTACAATTGCTACAACAGACAGACAAATCATTAGGCGGCCCACCAAGAGAATTAACCATTTTCAAGTGGTCCATGGAGGGGGCAAGAAGTCGAGGAATTACTGTAGGTTCAAGGATGACGGCACTTATTCCAAGACTATACAGTGGTACCTCGGGTTACAAACTTAATTCATTGCGGAGGTCCGTTCTTAACCCGAAACCGTTCTTAACCTGAGGCGCGCTTTCGCTAATGGGGCCTCCTGCTGCCGCCACGGCGCCACCACACAATTTCTGTTCTCATCCTGGGGCAAAGTTCGTAGCCCGAGGTACTACTTCCGGGTTAGCAGAGTTTGTAACCCAAAGTGTTTGTAACCCGAAGCGTTTGTAACCCGAGGTACCACTGTACACATATCTTTTAAATTCTTTTCCCCCCTCTTTTTTTGTATTTTTTCTTTTATTCTTTTTCTCTTTTTTTCTTTTCTCTGTAACTTTCAAAAATGCAATAAAAATATTTTTTTTAAAAAAAGACTATACACGTATGGAAGCATATGTGACCTTTTCGCTTTGACGTTTGGATTTCCCCGCCTTCTTCACGACGAGCTCTGAATAATTCAGATCTGCCGTTGACTCTGCCTTCTTGTCCTACGGAAAGAGGTCAAGGAATCAGTGTCATCATTTGTGAGCTTCCCCAGATGTTTCCTGAACACTGCTACAGCCACAACATCCAACCATTAGGCCTCTAGCAAGTTACCGCTCCTTCGGACCAGCCTTACTACAATCACTGCAATAACAGTCAAACCTTGGTTGTCGAATGTAATCTGTTCCAGGAGACTGTTCGACTTCCGAAACGTTCGACAACCGAGGATCAAAGGGCTGTCAAAGTCAATGGAGAAAAAAGAAGAAGAAACTCCCTAGAAGCCATTCAGCTTCTGAAAATCGTTTGAAAACCAGAGCAGCTTTTTCCGGGTTTTCGGCATTTGGGAGCCAAAACGTTCCAAAGGGAGGCATTTGGCAGCGGAGGTTTCACTGTACAGTGGTACCTCGGGTTAAGTACTTAATTCGTTCCGGAGGTCCATACTTAACCTGAAACTGTTCTTAACCTGAAGCACCACTTTAGCTAATGGGGCCTCCTGCTGCTGCCGCGCCGCCGGAGCACGATTTTTATTCTCATCCTGAAGCCAAGTTCTTAACCTGAAGCACTATTTCTGGGTTAGCGGAGTCTGTAACCTGAAGCATATGTAACCCGAGGTACCCCTGTATTGTTTTTTCCAAGGGTGTGGGGAGTAATAATGCACCCATCCAGGGGTGGCAGAGAAATTTGGTTCTCATTTCATTGCCAGCATACCTAATTCCCACTTCCTAAAACAATATGCAAAACCAAAAGATAGCCGTCCTTCTAAATTCACTTTTCTCTGAATTTTGCAGTGCAAGTCTCCAGCCCAAAGATAGCCTGGATAGGTCAGTTGGTTAGTTAGTGATAACGCCAAGGTTGCAGGCTTGAACCCTGTATGAGGAGGCTGCATATTTGGGTTGTACTAGAAAATCCTCAGGCGTCCCTTCCAAATCTAGGATTCTATGTATTGAACAATGAGCACATCTGGGCGAAGTGTGTCTTAAGCCAAGTGCCTTAGAGGAAGTGGCGTACAAAAATGCACTACACTGGGGGAGACCGCTTGCAAAAAAAATGGATATACAGTGGTAAGGTAAAGGTAAAGGGACCCCTGACCATTAGGTCCAGTTGTGACCGACTCCGGCGCTCATCTCGCTTTACAGGCCGAGGGAGCCGGTGTACAGCTTCCGGGTCATGTGGCCAGCATGACTAAGTCGCTTCTGGCGAACCAGAGCAGCGCACGGAAACACCGTTTACCTTCCCACCAGAGCGGTACTGTCAGAGACTGCCTCTAGGTCCCGCTCACAAAGGACCAACGCTAGCCGGTAGAACGGTATAAAGTCTTTATTGAAGTATAGTTTCCATTTCCAAATCCTAGCGTGCGTCTCTACGTCTATTCCCTAGATCGGCGAAGTCCCATCTGACTCTCCGCCCCCTGTACACCAGTTTAAGACTCTAGCCTTACTCCACCTCTTGCGTCTCTCCTTTCGCCTCTGGGTCCTACCACCCCCCGGGGTTCCTTCCTTCCTGGAGGCTTCGGATGCGGACCCTTCGGACTCCTCCCCTTCCCTTCGGCGGGCTTTAGGACCTGGCTCCCTTTCCGGGCTGCTCATTGCGCCTCCCTCTTGTACATTTGAACTTGGCGCGCGCGCGCTGTCTCCGACCCTCCTTTCTACCGTTTCCTCGCTCTCTGACGCAGGCGTGGCTAGCCCTGACTCATGTCCTTCCGCTGTCGGAGAGCTACCTGGCCCCGATGCCTGGAACTCCTCCCCCCTACCGCTCTCCGGTGGAGAAGCTGGTCCCGATTTCCAGCTGCTGCTTTCTGGTGGGGAAGCTGGTCCGGATTTCCAGCTGCTGCTCTCTGAATCCCCTCTGGTCCCTCCTTCCTGGAGTGTTCCTCTTGGCAACCCCCCAGCTCTGCCCACGGGAGCCCCTTTCTGCGAATCCTCCGATTCGCTAGAGAGACTTAGGGACCTCGGTCGGCTATCGTCGCTAACTTCTCCCTCCGATTCCTCCCCATCCGTCCCTTCTGCACCTGAACCCCTGACAGGTACCTATTTATCTACTTGCACTTTGACGTGCTTTCAAACTTTTTGGATTGGCAGGAGCAGGGACCAAGCAACGGGAGCTCACCCCGTCGCAGGGATTCGAACCTTCTGATCAGCAAGTCCTAGGCTCTGTGGTTTAACCCACAGCGCCACCCACGTCCCTTACAGTGGTACCTCGGGTTAAGTACTTAATTCGTTCCGGAGGTCTGTTCTTAACCCAAAACTGTTCTTAACCTGAGGTACCACTTTAGCTAATGGGGCCTCCCGCTGTCGCCACACCGCTGTCGCACGATTTCTGTTCTCATCCTGAGGTAAAGTTCTTAACCCGAGGTACTATTTCTGGGTTAGCGGAGTCTGTAACCTGAAGTGTCTGTAGCCTGAGGTACCACTGTAGTTGCTCAAGGGAGCCGTAGACTCAAAAAGGTTGAAAACCTCTGGGCTAGAGACTACATCAGGTCGGCCTCACCTCTCCAACCTCCTCCCAGTTTCCAAACTTGCCCATCTAGTATTAACTATGCTAGCTAACAGTGTTTCAAGCAGAAGCCAGTCTGCAGATCATAGCTGTCAACTTTCAGATTTGAAAATAAGGGATCAGCAGCCTCGAAAATAAGGGATCAGTAGCCTCACCTGTCCCGGGGACAGTCTATGGGATATCTAAGAATCCGGGATAGCAGCAGGAAGCAGCAGGAAACAGCGCTGGAATGAGGGAATTTCCCGCAAAAAAAAGGGAAGGTTGACAGCTATGCTGCAGATATCGGGTATCAGACCCGAGACCTTTGCCATGCCATGAAGTATCTGCGACTGAGCCGCAGTCCTTCTGCATCACCTCCCAACCATATCCACTTGGAGCCAGGTTTTTGAGCACTACCCTTGCAAGCCTGACTCTGTTTTTAAGCTCAGGGCTTACCTGACTCAGGCGTTTCATCCTGGATCCTCTTGCTTGGTGGCAACCTGCAAATTCAGTTTCGTAAAATGTAGTGAATGAGATGCAATCTAAACAAATTTTCCTCTAAATATAACCCATAGGAGGCCTATCCTTGGTTCCCATCTCTTTGCTACGCTATAGCAGCTTTCACCAAGCTGGTGCCCTCCAGGTGTTTTGGACGTCAACATAATAGCATTTCCTTAATAACAATTTATTTAACTAAAACAATAACATTATAGCATATGTATCCATGTTTGTTGATGTGGTTAAATGGTTTTTTTTTATAAAAAAAACCTTAGAGTTTTAGCACACATGAAAAACTTAAAACAAATCCTTATTTCCTGATGAATAGCCTTTGGACTATGGTGTAACTTAAATAGAAAACAATTTTTAGAAAGATTTTTCCTCCAAAAGCATTTTATTTTAAAAATCCAATTTGAATTTTTTAAAAAAATCTGATTTAAATAAAAAAAAATCTGATTTAATTTTTTTAGAAATCCATTTTTTTACAAAAAATCATTGATTTTTATCCACCCTGCCTTCAACCCCCAGGTCTGTCAAATGCCCATCTCTGGTTTAGAGACAAGCTCCAGTCATCATGCTCACCTTGTCTGTTCCTACAGTAGAGCACTATCAGAGGAGAAACTACAAAAACCGCCAGGGCTGAGCTGAGCCCTGCCCAAAGCGCTATGGAATGTGTGATATTTTCATCAGCTTTCTTAGCATCTCCTAGGAGAGAGAATAAATGGGGTATTACATCATCAAACTTCAGAATCAAGGTAACAAATTGTTTTACGACACACTCACCCACATATGTACACAGTGCCGCAATACAGGAAGACATTGTGAGAAAATTTCAGATTAAATTCAATAGATCCTGCTGGATCTTCTTTTCTTTCTTTCTTTATTAACTTTAGATTTTCCTCCATTCCTTTTTATACACTAGCACAGAGAATCTCTTGCCTCCTTGCTGCCAACAAGAAAACACAGTCTTTGGCCTTGCATGGGGTTTTTCCCTCTCAGACAGAACAGCCAACAGTCTATTTCTCAGGTAGCACATGTTATTACACCCTGGGAATGGCCTTTCCCCTTAGCAGTTAGAATGTTTGGGAACATTCAGCGACATCACTGCTGCCCATCCAATCTAGGGGAGAACCTCAAAGCAGCAGCCAGTCCTTAGAAACTGCAACTAACCCAGAATGCGGCAGCCAGACTGGTGACTGGGAGCAGTCGCTGAGACCACATAACACCGGTCTTGAAAAACCTACATTGGCTCCCAGTACGTTTCCGAGCACAATTCAAAGTGTTGGTGTTGACCTTTAAAGTCCTAAATGGCCTCAGACCAGTATACCTGAAGGAGCATCTCCTCAGGGCTGCCTTCAGATGTCTTCTAAAAGTCTGGTAGTTGTTTTTCTCCTTGACATCTGATGGGAGGGCGTTCCACAGGGCGGGTGCCACTACCGAGAAGGCCCTCTGCCTGGTTCCCTGTAGCTTTGCTTCTCGCAGTGAGGGAATCACCAGAAGGCCCTCAGAGCTGGACATCAGTGTCCAGGCAGAACGATGGGGGTGGAGACGCTCCTTCAGGTATACTGGGCCGAGGCAGTTTAGGGCTTTAAAGCTCAGCACCAACACTTTGAATTGTGCTCGGAAACGTACTGTAGGTCTTTCAAGACTGGTGTTATATGGTCTCGGTGGCCGCCCCCAGTCACCAGTCTAGCTGCCACGTTCTGGATTACCGTAGTTGTAGTTTCCGGATCACCTTCAAAGGTAGCCCCACATAGAGTGCATTGCAGTAGTCCAAGCGAGAGATAACTAGTGCATGCACCATATTTGGAGATGGCTCTCATAACTCCTCCCAGTCTCCTCTTACACAGGCTAAACATACCCAGCTCCCTCACCCATTCCTCAAATATATCAATTCTTTAACCCCAACTTACTGTCCACACAGAAAATCCAGAAGTACTGCACTCCATCACTTTCTACAGAAGCAGCTTCAAGTGACAGGGAAGTGCTGTCACTGTAGATTACAGTACAGTGGTACCTCAGGTTAAGTACCTAATTTCGTTCCGGAGGTCCGTTCTTAACCTGAAACTGTTCTTAACCTGAAGCACCACTTTAGCTAGTGGGGCCTCCTGCTGCTGCCGCGCCGCCGGAGCCCGATTTCTGTTCTTATCCTGAAGCAAAGTTCTTAACCTGAAGCACTATTTCTGGGTTAGCGGAGTCTGTAACCTGAAGCGTATGTAACCCGAGGTACCACTGTAAACTGATAATGAGCTAGATGGACAATCTCAATAGAAGGCAATAAATAAAACCAGCAACATCTGAGTCTAGCCCACTGCTTTCCCAATGAACCCATCCCAGTTCCTTCCTTCCTTCTGACCAACTACAGTGGTACCTCGGGTTAAGAACTTAATTCATTCCGGAGGTCCGTTCTTCACCTGAAACTGTTCTTAACCTGAGGTACCACTTTAGCTAATGGGGCCTCCCACTGCCGCCGCACAATTTCTGCTCTCATCCTGAAGCAAAGTTCTTAACTCGAGGTACTATTTCTGGGCTAGTGGAGTCTGTAACCTGAAGCGTCTGTAACCTGAGGTACCACTGTACATTCCTTCCACAGAACCCAAGCTCTTTACCTTTCGCAGCTTTAAGCACGCGAAGCTCAGTGCCGTTCCCCGAAGTCTCCCGGAATCCAGGGATCTTCACCACGCATCGATACACCCCCGAGTCATAATGTCTCAGATCCCGTATCTCTATGTCGGCTCTTCTCCCCAAGAGGAAGGCCTGCTCCGAGGTGGGACTCACCCTTCCCATGAATTCCCGGGTGGTCTTTCTGACCTCCACCCCTGGCTCCTTCACCCACCGGAAGCTCCCAACCTTGGGCTCTGAGGTGGAGTTGTAGGAACAGGTCAAGGTGACGGAACCGCCTTCCGTTCCTTCTGCTGAGCTGGGCTGGGAGACCATGAGGAGTTCTTGAGCCTGGGAAGCTAGGAGAGTGGGAATAAGATGGAGGTGAGAGAGAAGGAAAGGCAGGAGTCCCAGTTGTTCATGGTCTTGACCAGTTGTCCCAGCCTAACCTCCCAGCGTAGCTAAACTGTACAGGCCTAATGGTCCCTGAATGAGGCACCTGTGTTCACACACAACTTATTTCCAACACGGTCAAGAGGAGGAGATAAAACTCATGTGGCTATAATTCCAGTTGCATTAGACCACAGCAGGGATGAGGGAGAAATTCAATTCAACTCCTCCTCCTCCTCTGTGTTCTGGAGGTGCATCCCCCTCAGTTCTCGGAAACCATATTTGGTGCTCTCGGAGTTAATACTGCTGCTCATTTGTCCAGCGTGGTGAAGCACATTTCGCACTTGCAGAAACAGCTATACAGTTGCACTTGTTTGTGTAGGGACACACAATAGTCACAATTCATCGCAATATCAATTACAGTGGTACCTCAGGTTAAGTACGTAATTCGTTCCGGAGGTCCGTACTAAACCTGAAACTGTTCTTAACCTGAAGCACCACTTTAGCTAATGGGGCCTCCTGCTGCCGCCGCGCCACCGGAGCACGATTTCTGTTCTCATCCTGAAGCAAAGTTCTTAACCTGAAGCACTATTTCTGGGTTAGCGGAGTCTGTAACCTGAAGCGTATGTAACCTGAAGCGTATGTAACCCGAGGTACCACTGTAATGTAATGTTTCAAATATTTTGTGTATCACTGCAGTCTGGTGAACCGTTGAAGCCTAGTGGTTGAATCTGACAAAGTATTACCTGTGGAAGTACGTACCGCAATAAATTTACGGGTCTTTAAACTGCCACAGGACACAACTTCATAAGCCCTGCTACAAGTGTTTAATGTGGCTAAACCAAAAAAAGTCTGGTTTGGATTTGAAATATGTTATTGGAATCATGTAAGCGATAATCTGAAGGCAGCCCTGTTCAGGGAAGTTTTTAATGTCTGATGTTTTATTGTATTTTTAAGATTTTGTCAGAAGCTGCCTAGAGTGGCTGGGGAAACCCAGTCAGATGGGCAAGGTATAAATAAATATATTATTATTATTATTATTATTATTATTATTATTATTATTATTATTATTATTATTAATTGTAGTTGCATTTTTACAAGAAACTGCCCTCTTCTATACGGCTATTAACAGAACAAGAGCTCTGTCCTCCCTCTCTCTTGGGCACCATAACACCAGGGGAGCCTTGGAACGGTCAGCAGAGACCAGGAAAATGCACACGTCCAAGAAGAAGGAACATGAAATAGTCACTCCTTACCTGCCCAGAGGGTGAAGCAGAAGCAGAAGACCTCCAGAGGCATCGTCGACACGAAGCAGTTAGGAATCGGCTTGAACTGCAACAGGGGCCAGCACAAAACCAAGTGCGCATAGCACACTTCCACCAGTGGCTTCCGGAGAAGGCGAGCGCACGGTGGAAAATGTGGTCTGGTGGCCGGAAAGAAGAGGCGCTGCCCATCCACAGGAAAACACAGCTCACATTTTCCATTCCGGGAGCCACTGGAACAGGCGACCAATCCATCCCCCAAACCATTCCAGTCCATCCATCGTCCCCCCCCCAAACCTTTCCAGCTCTTTCTGTAGCTTGCAAGCATAGCTCAGCGCACATGCTCTGTATGTACAATGTCCCACATCTGATCCCTGGTCTCTCCAGTTAAACCAGAGGCGGGGAACGTGTTCCCCTCCAGACGTTGTTGTTGTGTAACTCCAATCCTCCCTGAACACTGAGCCACGCTGGCTGGGGCTGGTTGGAATTGACACTCAAACAACATCTGGAAAGGTCACGGGTTCACTAGCTCTTGAGTTAAAAGGTCTCTAATAGTAGGGATGCGGGTGGCGCTGTGGTCTAAACCACAGAGCCACTTGGGCTTGCCAATCAGAAGGTTGGCGGTTCGAATCCCCACAACGGGGTGAGCTCCCGTTGTTCGGTCCCTGCTCCTACTAACCTAGCAGTTCAAAAGCACGTCAGAGTGCAAGAAGATAAATAGGTACCACTCCGGTGGGAAGGTAAACGGCGTTTCCGTGCGCTGCCCTGGTTCGCCAGAAGCGGCTTAGTCATGCTGGCCACATGTCCCAGAAGCTGTACGCCGGCTCCCTCGGCCAATAAAGCGAGATGAGTGCCGCAACCCCAGAGTCGGTCATGACTGGACCTAATGATCAGGGGTCCCTTTACCTTAATAGCAGGGAGTGGGCAAATAAGTCCGTTTTGAGTTTCTCTCTGTTGATCCTTTCTCCAGTCTTCAATTCGGTTCTCCGCATCTCTACATCGGCTTGCAATTCGAAGCCCTGGTGCTTGAAGTCCTCGTGAAAAGATGGCCTTTAAATGCAAAGTGAATTGAAATTTTCTTCTCCAGCCCTGGGAAAGGTGCTCTGCCCAAGACTTTGGGGGACGATTTGCAAGTCAGATTACAGTCACTGAGCTATAACGCTAAGAGTGTCCCACTAGAACCAGGGAGACCTTGGCTCAAATCTCCAGTCAGCTGTGGGTGGGGTTTCCTGGAGCTTGTCAACATCTTTCAGTCGCCTTCACAACGTTGTTGTGATAAGAAGAAGAGAGCAATGTTTGTATCAACAATCTGAATATTTTGTTTTATACTTTTATAAACCTCTTAGAGGTTTTTAACAGTCAAGAGTAGTGCTTTTTTTCTTTAAAAAATGTTTAGGGGTACTCTCATTTTCCTACTCATATTGAAATACTGCCCCTCAATGAGGCCAAACTTATATTCACAAAATGTTTAGGGATATGCGCCCCCCAGGAAAAAAACACTGATCAAGAGACATAAAAATCTTCCTAAAGAAAAATAATTGATTGAATTAAATTAACCATGCTATTTTATTTTTTTTATCCTGAGTCCTTCACACGTTTCCTCGCCAGTATTTTGGGACAATTAGCAACCATAATCTTCATTTTTTTTCCTGTGACCTTATGAGTCCATTAAGCACAGTTTCAGGTGTTGTTCAAGTACGGTACAATTCTCTCAAGAACTCCTCTGTGGCAAACTGACTCAAATCCCTCTATAAAAAGGCACAGATTTCTCCCTCTTCTTCTTTTTGCAATTTTCCTTGGGGAGGGAACAGTTTGCTGGCATTGCGCAAGCTCCCAACTGGGGGAAAAAATCACCTCATCTCCTCAGATTATCTCTCTGCTCCATAGCTGTAGCTCTGGGACTTCAGAAAGTCCAGCCCTCCTTAGCAGAGGTTGGATTTGTGAGCAGAGCCTAGGACCGATGCGTTTTCTCAGCATCCTTCTTCCAGGGCCTTGTTCTTTGCCGGAGATGCTGGTTTTGTAATAACATACAGCACACTGCATCCACATCTGGAGCTGGGAGATTCCACAACTTCACCACTGGGTTCAGCAAAGCGATTCTTATCTCCAGTGGCTTTCTGGTTCTGATCTACTTCCCTCCCAATTGCAAGATACGAGTCCCTCCTGTGTCACCCACACAGCCTGCCCTTCTTTGGATTCGCAAGGGCTTTTTCAATTCCACAACCCCACCTTCCCAGAAGTGTGTGTGTATTTGCTTGTTTGTTTGAGAGAGACTCTAAAGTGCAGGGTCCGCGAATTCGCAACAGAGCAAACCACAGGGCTGAGAGAGGCAGGAAAGGGCTCTGCCACCTTCCAGACCACAAACAATGGCTCTTTGCGCGGGCTGGGCCTCTGCGTCCACCCGAGCAACTCTAAGGAGGAGTTTTGCGGTGGCCGCTTTGATGCTAAGAGGCAAGAGGCCTCTTGCACGGACGGTCACGTCTCTCTCTAGCAGCGCCATCGAGACTAAACTCTCCCCTGGCAAGCGACTGCCGCTTCTGTTTCCTTCCAAACCGCAACGCTCGCACTTCTTTTCCTGCCCCCGCTTTTCAACTCATGAGGCCCCATCAATTGTGTGAAATTGGATTGCGGGCCCGGCTTTATCAGCCACTTTCTTTTGTACCTTGAGTGGATTCCTGACCAAATATTCACTTCCTTATTTATTTATTGCTTAACTAAAGACCCGCTCTTAAAACGTCGACAGCTTGCCTTCCTGCTTCCGTGTACATTACAAACCTGCAGTTATGGGCTTGATTGATTGAGGGAGCTGATAGACTCCTTCATTTTTTATTTAAAAAACAAAAACAAATAGGGCACACCCGTTGAAATTAATGGGGGAAATAGGCTGGACCTCATTGGAGATAACCCTTTTTATTGCTGCAATGAAACAGGTGCATTGTTCAGAAGAGAGCATTGTCATTGTTCATAATGAGAAGCTGGGGTTTCTCAAGAAGCTCGTGTGTAGCTAGCAAGCTTGCCAAAAAGTCTGGAACAAAGACAACAAAGGGCAGTATTTTCAGATGAATTTTAGGTCACATTTTCAGATGAATTTTAGGTCACATTCGCACTGTGCTTTTAAAGCACTCTTTTATGACTTTGAGGGACGCCGGTGGCGCTGTGGGTTAAACTACAGATCCTAGGACTTGCTGATCAGAAGGTCGGCGGTTCGAATCCCTGTGACGGGGTGAGCTCCCGTTGCTCGGTCCCTGCTCCTGCCCACCTAGCAGTTCGAAAGCATGTCAAAGTGCAAGTAGATAAATAGGTACCGCTCTGGCGGGAAGGTAAACGGCGTTTCCGTGCGCTGCTCTGGTCTGCCAGAAGCGGCTTAGTCATGCTGGCCACATGACCCGGAACCTCAGCCAATAAAGCGAGATGAGCACTGCAACCCCAGAGTTGGTCACGACTGGGCCTAATGGTCAGGGGTCCCTTTACCTTTACCTTTATGACTTTGGCAGTCATGGCTTTCCTTCCCCCACCCACCCAAGAACCCGGGGCACTATAATTTCTTTAGGGTGCTGAGAGTTGTTAGGAGACCCTTCACAGAGCTATAATTCTGTGTCTGTTGGAAACGCAACAGCAGAGATCATGCAGCGTGCAGCTTACGTGTTAATTCTGTTCACGGTCATTTGTTAAGGTACCACATGCTCTGATGAATGCGTAATTCTGACGGATTTTTCCTTCTATGTTTTAGTTCTGTGTTTCCCAAACTTGTGCCTGTTTGAGGACTACAATTCCCATCATCCCTGACCACTGGTCTTGCTAGCTAGGGATGATGGGAGTTGTAGTCCAAAAAAGCAGCTGGAGACTCAAGTTTGGGAAACATGGTATTAGTTGAATGCGCACCACTTTGTACAAGGCCTGACATAATATCAGAATTGTAGAGTTGGAAGGGACCCGAGGGTCCAACCCCCAGTCATCTTTTGCCCAAAGTGGGGCTTGAACCCACAACCCCAATAGTCTCAAGTTATGCACTGTTTTATTTACTTTCCTCAGTAAAATGTTATCGAGACTTTTCTAACTGAACTCTGGCTATGTTGCTCAAGTGACTTTTGCTAACAGTGGCTAATGGGAGTTGCAGTCTAAAATATCTGGAGAGCGGCAGGTTGGGGAACACTGCAAAGAAATGTCAGTGGGATTATCTAGGGGGGAAACTGGTTCAAAGAGGTAATCGTACTGAAGCTTTGCACAGCAATCTGAGGGCAATTTAGGGGATTAAAGCTGCTTATATCCAGGAAGCAGAACAATAAAACGACAGTTAAATACCAAATACAAAGAAGTGAGAGGACATCCATGCACACAATGAAAGGGTAGAAGAGGGAGGAGCGTTGTTAAATAAATCATATTTATTAAATAATACAGAAAAATGAAAACACTGAACAGATACTTGTTCATCAAGCAGAAAAAGGAAACAAAAAATTACGAACACAGCAGCGTCACAGTTTATTGAGAGTTTTGCTGAAGGACATAATATGCCTTCGAATGTGTGCATGTGTGGCAAAGATCTTTCAGAGTGTCAGTCCCATCAACAATTTTGTTCTGGGCCATTTCATCTGTCTGTCACAATCTTGCTTAGCTAAACTGACATTTCAGTGGTAATGGGTTGCATAACGTGCTGCCATGATCAAAAGTTAGCATTTAAAGTACCTCAGTTATTCTTTTCGAAACAATACAAGAACTGAAACACAGCCGTCTTTCAAAATTCGCACTTCTCTGAAGTTTGAAATGCAGTCCTCCAGCCTAGTAATGGGTACCACAATGCCGCAGTTTGTTTAAATTTGTGCATACCAGTGAAAATAAATGGCGAAAGTATATTACGTTAGGGGGAACTGCTCCTCAAAAATGTCTATATTAAGCAAAACTGAGTTTCAAAGATGCACGGAGTACAGAAATGCCGATGAATTTTCACAATGATTTGTTGTTGTTGTTGTTGTTGTTGTTTTAAATTGCAGGCTGATGTGGGAATGTGTAGAACCAATTTTAAGGCTAGAATGACCGCTCCCCACATTAAATGGGCGGTGCCCTTTGTGTGGTTGTGCGCAGCCCCCTGGACCCTGTGCAGCACCATTAGCACAGGCTTGGCTTCACCTTACCCAGGTGGGATACCTGGAGGTCTCCACCTACCTCAGCCAGTTGCCCAATCCCGCCTAGGGAGGCGTTGCCAAGGATATCAGGCCAGGTAGGGGGAGGGACCAGCCTGCCCACACAATAGAGGGAGGATTTTACCTTGGAATCGTCGGTTGGCTCCAGAGCTTCTCCCACCCTACCCACCCTCAGTTGAGACTTCTTTTGCAGGTTAACCTTTTCTCCACAGGTACACGGGCGCTGCTACAGCAAGGTCGCTGTTGAAGGGCTGGAAAGGAATTCTCTTGCATTGGCAGGTTTGCTTTTCCCGTAGCAAAACATCACAACTTTGGCGGTATCAGGCCTTGGGCGAAATCCTTTAGTTTATCTTCCCTGAATGGGGTGTGTGTGTGCAGCGGTGACCCACGCCCCCTCCTCTTCGCGGTGGCGATACCAGGGTTCCCCGTTAAAGGGGTTGTTTGAGGGGAGGCGTTGGCCGTACGCCTAGAGGTCGTCATTGCTCTCCCCTGCGACGGCGGTGTAACGGGGATGGGCTCTCTTTGCTTGAACATATGTTCTCCAGAGCCAGCCCATCCAACCCACACACTGGATAATCCTGATGTTCCCCAGATCCCCGGCGGAGGACTGGGAGGGATAAATGCCCAATGCCTGAGCCAAGGTCTACCCACATCTGAAGCATAATAAAGTTGTGGCCAATTTTAATCCCATAGCACGTTGTCTTGATTTGTTATTCCACACGGGGGCCGCCCAGGGTTTGGGGGACTCCGCCTGTCCACACAAAAATGAAAGACTGAGAGAAATTGAAATTGACAGATTCACTCATTCCTATTACACTGTTCTGGATTCCCCACCTTAACTGATAGGCAACGTCTTTCACAGTATTTCCTGGAGAATATTGACCAGTGAATTGTTTAATATATCCCCTCCCCCCATGATTATGATGTTGAAGCTTAAAGGCCCAAAAAGTCTATAGAGTAAACACACACACACACACACACACACACACGAGAATGAACTTGAAGATAAACGAAAAACTGTTTAATGTTCTACCCCCCAAATTATCTTTATTCATGCTCAGCCCACTTGGAAATTATGGGGAAGATTTTCAGGTGTTGTTCAGAGATTTTTGAACTAATTCAGTGAACTTCTTTAAAGCAAACTAGTTCGTTCCAAGCACTGATATGTGGCAGTGGGTGGATGGATAGGATTTAACACAGGGTTTCTCAAACTTGGGTCCCCAGCTGGACTACAGTTCCCATCATCCTTGACCACTGATTCTGTTCGGAACTTCCCGTGTATTGACATCCGGTAGGCACTTTTGCTGTATCTTTTTGGCACCTGCTTAAAATATTTTTGTTTAGGCAAGCCTATCCGGACATCTAGAAATTAGCACTTGCCCTGCTAGCTAGGGATGATGGGAGTTGTAGTCCAATAACAGCCGGGGGCCCAAGTTTGAGAAGCACTGATGAAACCAGACAAATAGGCAACTGCAAAATAAGCAAACCGTTGGGTTTTTCATGAGTGACCACTTGTCATAATTATACCACCATTCTGTATTTTTAAAGCAAATAAGGGTTTCTTCATATTTGCCAGACACCCTGGGTATATGTAGAAAAATGTTACTTGGTTCTAAAATAAACAAATCCCAAAGGCCTCCCAGTGAGGGTTTATGCATGCACAAAGCCCTCTTGTAAAAAAACCCCCACATGAGACTTGGTTAAATGTTTCTAGCTGAGGTGGCACTTAAGCCCAGCTGGCAGCACAAAAGCTGCTGGAGAACCTTCTGGCTCTGGGGAGAGGAGAGAGGTGACAAAACGGCTCATCAGGCCACCTCATTTAAGCTAAAACAACAAGAGTCTTAAGCTGTCAGTTAGGCCCATCACTCAGCTAACGCAAACACGGTTTTTGAACACCAGTGTTTTTTACTTACCTTGCCCCAGGGCACTTTTTGGTGGGATGGTGCAACATTCCAACCAAACTTCCCTCTGGTGAAGAAATAAGGTGATTTCAGAAGCTGGTGGGGAAAAGCCCCCACCCTAACCCATTGTCCTTGCAGCTTACTTGGAGTAGGGCTGCCATATTCCAAGAGGGAAAAATCCAGACACAAAAACTGGATAGCCCCTCCACCATTGCCACTGCTGAGCCAAAACCAGCGCCAGAGCCCAGGTCACCCACACCAGAGCTTGAACCAGTATGGGAGAGCAATCCTGAAGCCATTTCGACTCGCCCAATGGCCTCAAATATTCCTCTGCAGTAAGGGAAGAAAATGGGAACAGCCAGTCAGTGTGTCAACAATACTGAGCTAGATTTTAAAAGGGGTGTTGTAATATGTTTGCACCAACGTTCACCTGTGCAAAGGTCTGGATTGGGCCTGATGCCAGCTGCCAAAAGCAGTGAGACTGGCTCAACCTTTCCTCACAAATTGCACACCAACGTGCATTAAGTATAATGCGTAGTTTGGCTGCTATGTACGCAAAAAGGTACTTTGGCCAAAAATGCCAATTAATGCAACTCTTCACTGAAAAGGAAGTATTTTGCAGGATAATGGATTTGAGACAAAGTTGGCAAGCTCCTCTGATTCCTTACAACCCATACCTGGGAATGCTTCACAGGCAAACTGGGAGAACCAGTAAATCTTTGTAAGCAAAGAACCAGAAGGCTGAACTATCAAACAGGGCTCCTTTATTCTCACAGTGTTGCCCTTGGGTGTTGATAGGTCTATACTTACTATTAGCCTAGCAGGCATCGGTTCTTTATATGAGAAGCAAATAAAGCATAAAACTGAACAATGTAATTGTAAATCAATCAATGTAAAGGTAAATAATTGCTAATGTAAAGGTAAAGAATTGCTTAGAAGTAACGTGCCGATCAGAAGGTCGACGGTTCGAATCCCAGTGATGGGGTGAGCTCCTGTTGCTCGGTCCCTGCTCCTGCCAACCTAGCAGTTCTAAAGCACATCAAAGTGCAAGTAGATAAATAGGTACCACTCCGGCGGGAAGGTAGACGACATTTCTGTGCGCTGCTCTGGTTCGCCAGAAGCAGCTTAGTCATGCTGGCCACATGACCTGGAAGCTGTACGCCGGCTCCCTCGGCCAATAAAGCGAGATGAGCGCCACAACCCCAGAGTCGGCCACGACTGGACCTAACGGTCAGGGGTCCCTTTACCTTTACTATCTTATTCAAAAATACCTCCCTTACTATAGAGGAATATTTGGAGTCATTGGGAGAGACAAAATAGTTTCAGGATTGCTCTCCCATGCTATTTCAGACACATGGTTGATATATTTAGATATGTGTGCATTTATGAATATTTATTCTATGTACGAGACCTTAAAATTATTACACCATGATGATGTGTTTTCTCCTTATGTAAGGGGTAGGAGCGGGTCAGCAATAAATAAGTCTTTCTTAGAAGAAGCAAGGTCTGCTCAGGAGCGGCAGGTCTAGTGAGTACAGTAACTCTTTTCAATAGTTCTTGCTCCTGGGAGGCAGTTGTGGAGACTAAAGGCCCCCCTGCCACCTTCCTACAGCTGCCTAAGCCTCCTCCTCTCCCAGATCCTTCCCAGGCAATCAGAGACTCTGCTGCCTCAACTGCCATTGCTCCACCCTCTTCATGCCTCCGCCTCCTTCAAAATCTGCACTTATGCCCGTCCACACTTCTGTTTGCCCCATGAACCTGGCCTAGAAAACCGGGTTCCAGGCAGTTTTCCACTTGACCCGTCCCTTTCCAAAGGGAAACCTGCCCCTGAGTGCAAACTCAAAGCAAACGTTCACCTGGAGAAAACCCAAACTGCCTTTTGCTCTGATTGAATGCTAAAGAGCAAATTCCTCCAGGGGAAAGCAGTGGGACAAGGGGAAATGCAGAGAATAATAATAATTTATAATA
Organism: Podarcis siculus; assembly: GCA_034642415.1. Classification (NCBI taxonomy): domain Eukaryota; kingdom Metazoa; phylum Chordata; class Lepidosauria; order Squamata; family Lacertidae; genus Podarcis; species Podarcis siculus. Next base: position 1,510,050 of record JAXCMG010000065.1, on the reverse strand, counting down.
ATAGTTTATTACTTATACCCTGCCCATCTAGCCAGGCTTCTCTAACGTGCAGGGGAATATTCATGAATTTCCTGAAAGGACCTACGGTACATTGGCTCCCAATATGTTTCCAAGCACAATTCAAAGTGTTGGTGCTGACCTTTAAAGCCCTAAATGGCCTCAGCCCAGGATACCTGAAGGAGCGTCTCCACCCACATCATTCAGGCCAGATACTGAGGTCCAGCGCCGAGGGCCTTCCGGCAGTTCCCTCACTGCAAGAAGTGAAGTTACAGGGAACCAGGCAGAGGGCCTTCTTGGTAGTGGCTCCTGCACTGTGGAACACCCTCCCACCAGATGTCAAGGAAATAAACAACTATCTGACTTTTAGAAGATCTCTGAAAGCAGCCCTGTTTAGGGAACTTTTTAATGTTTGATGTTTTATCGTGTTTTTAATATTCTGTTGGGAGCCTTCCAGAGCTGCTGGGGAAACACAGCCAGATGGGCGGGGTATAGATAATAAATAAATTTATTATTATTATTATTATTATTATTATTATTATTATTATTACCATTATTATTATTACAGCAGGCGCTTGAGTTGCAAATGTGATCCTTTCGGGATGCACGTTCGCAGCCCGCAGCAGTGGTCTGCGCACGCACAGGTTGCGATTTGGCGCTTCTGCGCATGCGCAAAGCACGATTTAGTGCTTCTGCACATGCGTGACCGCCGAAACCCGGAAGTAACCTGTTCCAGTCATAGCTGTCAACTTTTCCCTTTTCTTGCGAGGAATCCTATTCGGAATAAGGGAATTTCCCTTTAAAAAAGGGAAACGTTGACAGCTATGTTTCCGGTACTTCCGGGTTTCAGCGGGTCTGTAACCCGAAAAAACGCAACCTGAAGTGTCTGTAACCTGAGATATGACTGTATTGTTATTAGGACTTTTTTTAAACAACAACACGTATTTGCAAAGTGATGTGGAAAGGCAGAGATCTGAACTCAAGACTGGGGGGAAAGGAAAAACTGAGAGATACCAAAACTGTCATATTCACCCATCGCTATCTGTATCCCCCTTTCAACTGGGAGGTTGTGGTGCTTTGTGGCCAAGCAGTAACGGTTTGGGAGAGAGGTTTTTCCTGGAATCCTTTGCCTGGCTGCTGTATGCGTAGGAGGAAATGGATTGAACAGGTGGGGGATTCCCCCTCTTCAGGCTCAAGTTATTTAACTGGCAGAGCAGAGAAAGGCACAGGATCTCTTTCCTGCCCCTGCTGCAAAGCATGTTGCTTTCCGTGGGCATCACTGTGCTCCTCTGCCTGGGCACCGTGAGCGGATTCCTCCCCAACCACGAATCGGGGGGCATCGATTCAACAGTCTTCACAGATGCTGACATCACGGAAGAAGGGGTCTTGCGGGCTGTTGCCCATTACATGGAGACGAACCCACTGCCTGGAAGATCTCCCATGGCCCCGGGAGAGCTGGAAAACATGAAATCTCTGACGGCGACCGAACTGTTCAGGGCCTTTTTCAAAGGTAGGCTTGGGAAACAGGAGTGTGAAGACTAGAACTAGAAGGATTGCTTCTGCTCAGCCTATTCCTGCACAAAACCTCCTTTTCTATATCTCCGCCGCCTCTTTTCACTTGTCCGTCCCCCCCCCCAGCTCCTTACCACCCACATGAAATTAGGCTGAGGTTCACAAGCGCCTGGAGGGGACGCAGCTTGCCCACCCCAACTTTTGCATAAGTCGGTGCTGGGGCTGTTTTAAAAAAGCCCTTCCATTTTTATGTACGGATTTCAGGGTTCGAAAACCAGTCATGCAATCTGTCCCCGTTTTCATTTTCTTTATATATACCGTATTTTTTGCTCCATAAGACTCACTTTTTCCCTCCTGAAAAGTAAGGGGAAATGTGTGTGTGTCTTATGGAGCGAACGCAGGCTGCACAGCTATCCCAGAAGCCAGAACAGCAAGAGGGATTGCTGCTTTCACTGCGCAGCGATACCTCTTGCTGTTCTGGCTTCTGAGATTCAGATTATTTTTTTCTTGTTTTCCTCCTCCAAAAACTAGGTGCGTCTTGTGGTCTGGTGCGTCTTATAGAGCGAAAAATACGGTAGTTGTTTATTAAATTTTCCATTTTGCAATTTAAAGTACTCGTTTTACATCCTTAAGACATCAATGGCTTCCCTTCTTCTCTTCCCATGGTTCGTTTTGCATATCATAAATCCCTGCATGTTTTACAAAAACTACACCATTCAGTATTCCATTATTGCATCCATCAAAACTTGTTTACACTGTTGAATTTATCTTCATGCTGCCAGCATTTTCAGCTGTTCAACTATTTCCCATGTATTCAATAAACGTTTTCCAATATTCTTTAAACGTATGTTCTTCTTGTTCTCTTATTCTATATGTTAAGTCTGCGAGTTGTGCTTATTCTGTCAACTTAAGTTGCCATTCTTCTCCAATTCGGACCTCGCTCGTTTTCCATTTTGGGGCTAACAAAACATGGGCTGCAGTAGTAGCATACAAGGGGTAAAGGGACCCCTGACCATTAGGTCCAATCATGGCCGACTCTGGGGTTGCAGCGCTCATCTCGCTTTACTGGCTGAGGGAGCCGGCGTCATGTTCCGGGTCATGTGGCCAGCATGACTAAGCCGCTTCTGGCGAACCAGAGCAGCTCACGGAAACACCGTTTACCTTCCCACCGGAGTGGTACCTATTTATCTACTTGCACTTTGACGTGCTTTCGAACTGCTAGGTTGGCAGGAGCAGGGACCGAGCAACGGGAGCTCACTCCGTCATGGGGATACGAACCGCCGACCTTCTGATCAGCAAGTCCTAGGCTCTGTGGTTTAACCCACAGCGCCACCCGCGTCCCTGCAGTAGTAGCATACATACTGGTCAATATGGTAAGCTTTTTTGACACCTGTCCCCTTTTTTTCTCGCACAGCTGACGTCTCTCCCAATAGATTAGTCAAAGCCATACAGGAACTCATCTCTGCAAATAATCAAGTGGAGGTCAACTATGCTGAATACAGTAACTACTTCTTCCACTGTGAAAAGATTGCCCCAAGTAAGTGCCTTGGGGGAGAGGGGGGTGGAGCTGCGTTTGGGGTGATGTGGGGAATTGTTGTTGCTTTAAGAGAAACACTGAACTACTTGCTAGCACAGGTGAAAGGTTTTTAATTAGCCACGTTACCTACAACAGCCCATATTTTTAGAGCTCATGCTTAGTTTATCTGTATATATTATTATTATTATTATTATTATTATTATTATTATTATTATTATTTTATTCCCCACCCATCTGCCTGGTTTCACCAGCCACTCTGGGCGGCTTACAGCACATAGAAAAACATAGTAAAACATCAAGCATTAAAAACATCCCTATACAGTGGTACCTCCGGGTTACAGATGCTTCAGGTTACAGACGCTTCACGTTACAGTCTATGCTAACCCAGAAATAGTACCTCAGGTTAAGAACTTTACCTCAGGATGGGAACAGAAATCGTGCTCTGGAGGCGCAGCAGCAGCAGCGGGAGGCCCCATTAGCTCAGGTGGTACCTCAGGTTAAGAACAGTTTCAGGTTAAGAACAGACCTCTAGAACGAATTAAGTTCTTAACCCGAGGTACCACTGTACAGGGCTGCCTTCAGATGTCATCTAAAAGTTGTGTCGTTCTTTATCTCCTTGACATCTGACGGGAGGGCGTTCCACAGGGAGAGTGCCACTACTGCGAAGGCCCACTCAGTGTCCGGGTTGAGTGATGGAGGTGGAGATGCTTCTTCAGGTTTAACAGGCCACTGCTTACAGAAGATTTGGTTTGTCTAACTTAGGTTAGGAAGCTTCTGGCCCTCCAGATGTTGCTCTGGCCCTCCAGATCATCTCCTGTAACAGCAACAACAACAATTTTATCATTTATACCCTGCCCATCTGGCTGGGTTTCCCCAGCCACTCTGGGAGGCTTCTAACACATAAAAACATAGGTAAAAAGGTAAAGGACCCCTGGAGAGTTAAGTCCAGTCAAAGGCGCTCATCTTGCGGCGCTCATCTTGCTTTCAGGCTGAGGGAGCTTTCTGGGTCGTGTGGCCAGCATGACTAAACTGCTTCTGGTGCAATGAGACACTGTGACGGAAACCAGAACGCACGGAAACACCCTTTACCTTCCCACCACAGCAGTACCTATTTATCTACTTGCACTGGTGTGCTTTCGAACTGCTAGCTTGGCAGGAGCTGGGACAGAGCAACAGGAGCTCACCCCATCGCGGGGATTCGAACCACCAACCTTCTCATCCGCAAGCCCAAGAGGCCCAGTGGTTTAGACCACAGCCCCATGGGAGCTGGAATCTAACCATACCTGGAGAATCCCTGGAGAAATTCATTCCAGGGAAGAGTACATGGCTTCCAGTACATGGCTTCCAGTCTTGAGACTTGACATTTCTCCAGTTTAGAAGTTAAGAATTCAGATGAGGAACAGGGATATAAAAAGTTCTCCTGTGTTATCTATTCCCAGGTATAACACAGATACGAAACCTGAGGGACTCCATGCTAAGTAGCTTAAAGGAACCCGTGAGTTCATCAGATTTGGAATCGGCTCGACAAAGTGCTGGGCAAGCTCTGCACATCCTTCAACAATTCTACAGTAACACCAACTGGCCTGAGCTGGGGAAAGGTGGACCTTACGACCACCTCTGTAAGTCAAAATGGATCTGCAAATCTCTCTCTTGTTTTCAAAGTTAAACATAAGAAGTACATCTGTACCTTGGAAGCCGTTCCAGAAGACCGTTCGACTTCCAAAACGTTTGTAAACCAAAGCGCGGCTTCCGATTGGCTGCAGGAAGCTCCTGCAGCCAATCAGAAGCTGCGGAAGCCCCATCAGACATTTGGCTTCCAACAAAGCGTTCAAAAACCAAAACACTCACTTCCGGGTTTCGATCGTTCGGGAGCCGAAACGTACGAATACCAAGGCATTCGACAACCAAGGTACGACACTATTACTTCAAATAAATATAGAAGCATGCCATGGTTCATCCATTTGCATCCCAGGTCCTCAAGCAATGTTATGCATAATCAGTATAAGAAATGCAATAGCAACCTGTTTGAAAGGTTTCATTGCATCCTAATATAAATATCGTCAATTGCATATTTTTTATTATATAGATCATTTGTTTAAAAATAAAGAGTTTCTTGCAATTATGGTAGAATTCCTCATTTTTTGCATTCTTTCATGACTTTATTTGTCCCTGACTGGATGAGTGAGCTTGATCATATTCAAAACTAGGCAAATATATTCAAGAGAGTTGGTGGGAATCTGCAAGACTGATCCAAAGCACATTTTGTATTTTTTAAAATCTACCTGGTTTTTAAAACAGACATCCCTTCTTTCCACTCATGCTCTCAGATCACCATACAGAATCATCATAAACCTGCCTGAGCTGCCGATTGTCAGGTTTACATGGAATTCAATTGAGTCTAAAGCTGTGTACCCACCATATATTTAGAGCACATTCCCCTCTCCAAAGAATCCTGAGAACTGTAATTTACTCACCACACAGCTACAATTCCCAGCACCCTTGGCAAACTACAGTTCCCAATATTCTTTTTTGGGGGGAGACACACACTCTGAATGTATGGTATATAAAGGTAAAGGGACCCCTGACCATTATGTCCAGTCGTGGCCGACTCTGGGGTTGCGGCACTCATCTCGCTTTATTGGCCGAGGGAGCCGGCGTACAGCTTCCGGGTCATGTGGCCAGCATGACTAAGCCACTTCTGGCGAACCAGAGCAGCGCACCAAAATGCCGTTTACCTTCCCGCCGGAGGGGTACCTATTTATCTACTTGCACCTTGACGTGCTTTCGAACTGCTAGGTGGGCAGGAGCAGGGACCGAGCAATGGGAGCTCACCCCGTAGTGGGGATTCGAACCGCCGACCTTCTGATCGGCAAGCCCTAGGCTCTGTGGTTTAACCCACAGTGCCACCCGCGTCTCCGTATGGTATGTACACAGACTAAAATAGGAATTTTTTTCCTCCCATTATGTTTGCCCTACAGTAAACCCTGCCAGTCCTGCTTTCCCTGTTGCTCCTGCTTCTAAGGAAACCTGTCGTGACTGCAGCAAAGATGCAAGGTAAGAACCCATGGGCACCCACGGGTGATGGTTGAGAGGGAGAAACAGCTGCTTGTTCTATTGTGGCCATGCAGGCAGAAAAACAAGAGAGGAGTGCCACTGATTTGTGTTGCTCCGTAGCACCTCAGAGTGCCCCTCGCGCATAAGTGAAAATTGTGTAAGTGGGGAACAACCTTCAAATGATAAAGCCACTTCCGAGCTGGAGAGGAGGTGGGATTGCGGGCCCACCCCCTCCCACACACACGGGGCTGGCTCCTAGCCCCCACGAGAGTAGGGAAATCCTCTGGTGCGTTACCGACCCAGCCGGCCAATAGGCGGGCCGGGGAGGCGGGGCCTGGCACATTTAAGGCCGGCGCGCCCGGGGACCGCCCTCTTTGCCCCGTTCCAGCTGCTCCGGTTTCCCATCCCACCCACCCTTAGGTTTAGCTAGCCTTGACCTTGCTATGGACTCCGGTTGGTCACCGCAAGGGGCCTGGTAGGAATTTTTCCACTTGGCAATTTTCTGGCCATTTGGTTTTTTCGCCTACCTCGTAGCAAACGTCACAACTTTTCCGGTATTGGCGGTTAGGCATTGGCAGGGGTAATTGTTATGCAAATGAAGGGGGAAGGAAGCGCCATCACCTTCCCCCCAAAGAAAAGGGTAGTCCAGTAGAGGACTCCGGGGGGGCATTGCCCTGTCCGAAACCTAGGGAGGTGAGGGCCAACGGCACGCCCCCGAGTGGTGACACCCGGGGGATCCTAGTTGGCGTACTTCAACAGGACTCCCCCCGCTGGTGGTTAACCCTTCCCGGTCACCATGCCGGGTAGTCGATAGGAGCCAATGCCTAAGGCCAATACCTCTAAATTCCTGTAATCAATAAAGTTGTGGCCTTTTACGCCCATTAACCTTATATAATGTGTCCTTTGTCTTCATTTCACATGGGGGGAACGGGACTTGCCACGCAAATTTATTTCTAAGCAGTGCATTTACCAACTTCCACGTTCTCTGTTTAACAGCAACCAGCTTGTGTGCGATGGAAACATCCTAGTGAACGACCTGCTCACAAGCGGGTACAAGTTGTCAGCATCATGCAGGCGTAAACCAAAAGGTAAGACCAGTGGTTGTCACTGGGATTTCCTGCCAATTGTTGGGCATTTTCGTTTTCTTTTCATGCCATTGAAAAATGCATGGAGGATAGGTGGACACGAGAAAGGCAACTTCTGAGTTCATTGCATGTCTGCACCTACGTCCTACATGCTGACTAAGAGACAAGGACTTCTCGGTGGTGACTCCCTTGCTTGCCGCCCAGTCAGCATGGCCAGTGGTCAAGGCTTGTGTCCAGCAACAACTTCTGGAGAGCCACGGATTCCCCACCACTGATGTGAAGACTAAAATGTCTACCTCGTTCCCATAACGGAAGCTGATGACCCTCACAACTGTGTTTCCCTAACTAATAATAATAATAATAATAATAATAATAATAATAAATTATTTATACCTCGCCCATCTGGCTGGGTTTCCCCAGCCACTCTGGGCGGCTTCCAACAAGACACTAAAATGCAATAACCTATTAAACATTAAAAGCTTCCCTAAACAGGGCTGCCTTCAGATGTCTTCTAAAAGTCTGGTAGTTGTTTTTCTCTTTGACATCTGGTGGGAGGGCGTTCCACAGGGCGGGTGCCACTATCGAGAAGGCCCTCTGCCTGGTTCCCTGTAACTTGGCTTCTCGCAGCGAGGGAACCGCCAGAAGGCCCTTGGCGCTGGATCTCAGTGTCCGGGCAGAATGATGGAGGTGGAGATGCTCCTTCAGGTATACTGGGCCGAGGCTGTTTAGGGCTCTTATGCCTCCTCCATTCTCTTTCCTATATTCTTTCTGTAGGCAAATGTGGACATGGCGGAAGAAATGACCCAGCCGAAATGTTCCCTACCACGGGGGGCATCAACAAGGAGACAACTGACCCCCGGCTCTCCCCACACTATCAGTTCCATCAACAAGCAGCTGAACTGGCCATACAAGCCACAAGGGACTTCTTTGTAGGAGATGGTATGGTTCATTGACCTTTCCTGTTACCCTTTCAGCACAGGGATAAATAAGACCTTTTTCTTCTTCCAGGCCTTTTATGACCTTGATATAGTTGCAACCCTTGTGGTGGTTTTAGCTCTTGTGATTTGTTTTGGGTACGGATAAGGCCAGGGTTAGTTCCGTTTTAAGTTTTTTGCTGTGTTGGTGTTGATCATACAGTCATACCTTGGGTTACAGACGCTTCGGGTTCTGCGATATCGGGTTGCACATCGCGCCAAACCTGGAAGGACCAGAACTGGTTAGTTCCGGGTTTCAGCACTTGCGCATGCACAGAAGCGCTAAATCGCACTTTGCACATGCGCAGAAGCACCGAAATGCAGCCCACGCGTGTGCAGACACGGCGCTGGGGGTTGTGGATGCTGGGGGTTGCGAACGTGCTTCCCGCACGGATCACATTTGCAACCTGAGCGTCCACTGTATTGACTTTTTATGCTGGATTTTTTAAAAGACTTGTTGGCATTCTTTGCCCAGGGGCAGACCTTGGTAATATGCCGCTCTGTGCAAGGCCATTTGACGTCCTTTGACGGCCATTTGAAGCATACCCTTCCAACATTTCTCCAATGAAAATAGAGATGTCCCATTCCATAATGATAATGCTCAGAGCATGCTCAGAGCTGTTTCCTTGAAAGCCAGATCTCCTCGTAACTTCTTGCACATTCTGATAACCAGAGAAGCAGCAGGGCGTGTTTCCTACATTTTCTCTCTCTTTTTTTTTAGTATTTGGCCTTGCTAAATTCATTTATTTCATAAAAATTATATACCAATTCATACCCTCGAACATTTTTCCAATGATAATAGGGACGTTCCATTCCATAATGATAATTTTACTATTTATACTCTACACATCTTACTGGGTTGCCCCCAGCCACTCTGGGCAGCTTCCAACATACATAAAAACATAATAAAACATTAAACACATTTTTTTAAAACTTCCCTATACAGGATTGCCTTCAGACAGCTTGGGGGTACGATAACTCCATACCAGGCATAGGCAAACTCGGCCCTCCAGATGTTTTGGGACTACAACTCCCATCATCCCTAGCTAACAGGACCCGTGGTCAGGGATGATGGGAACTGTAGTCCCAAAACAGCTGGAGGGCCAAGTTTGCCTATGCCCGCTCCATACCCTCCAACATTTCTCCAATAAAAATAGGGACATCCTACCATAACCTCCAACATTTGTCCAATGAAAATAGGGAGGTCCTAAGGAAAAGCGGGACATTCCAGGATAAATCAGACACCGAGACAGCTTCTCTGAATTAGGGACGTCCCTGGAAAATAGGGACACTTGGAGGGTCCTAGATTACAGGCATAGGCAAACCCAATTCTTACTCATATTTATCTTTTTCACCTCCCCACAGAGGTGTATCCAACACCTTCATCGTATGGTGTTTGTTGTGCGCTGAAGGCACACTTGTGACACATGATATAGACATGGATCATTAGACACCACCTTGTTCCTGTAATTGTTTTAAACTGTTTCTTCGCATAGCGTTTTAAACTGTTGTGACTTGCCCTGAGACCTTATGGTAAAGGGTGGGAAATAGATAAACAAATAGGCCCATGGACAGATTCCTCACCCTGGACCTATCGCTTTGTCCTTTTGCCCATAAAGGCCATGTCACCATCCACCATGCCAGTCTGAGAAAAGATATTGTCCAATGAAAATAGGAAAAATGTATAGGCATTACCTGTTTTTACTCCATTGTGGTTTTTTTTCAGGGTATGGCCTGCTGGACCAGGTGGGCAGTGATACCTTTAAGAGGTTTTTCAACTTGGAAGGCTATTCGCTCACCTTTGTAATAGACACGACTGGCAGCATGTCGGAGGATATCCACCATGTCATAACCACCTGCATCAAACTCCTCCGGGAATTTTCCAGCTCCCCGGATAAACCCTTTAACTACGTTTTTGTGCCTTTCAACGATCCAGGTGAGAGGGCAAAAAGGCAGAGCTGTTTCTTTCCACACTAAGTCTGCTTAGTCTGATACAGGCAACTCCCCCATTTGTGTGGGGGTTACGTTTTGGGCCATCATGTACATCAGTGCAGCATAAGCCCGCCCCACCCCATTCTGCCCCCTCCCTGCCCCACTCCAGGACCATAAATGGTCACACGTGTCTTGGTTGCACACAAAATGGTCATTCCCGTAATTCTGTTCCACTTGGTATGTAAAATAAGTGTAAAATTGCATAGGAATAATTAAAAATGACTGCCAAATACTTGCAGTTATATATTATGTATTTATATTGTTTGGTTGTTGTTGTTGTTGTTATGTAGCATTACCTGACATTTTCAGAAGGTAACATTAGAATTCTTTGGTTTCCCCAAAGCATTTTATGTCCTTCTTCACTAGACGTACCATATTTTTCGCTCTATAGGACGCACCTTGTTTTAGAGGGGGAGAACAAGAAAAAAAAATTCTCCCCCTCTCTGCACAGCACCCCTTCAGTGAAGTGGCAGGAGAAACGGAGCCCCTTCCATTTCTCCTCCTGTTTGGCTGAAGGGGCGCTGCGCAGCTCTCCCTCTCTGGTGAGTCTTGCTCTCCTGGCTTCAGCAAAAGGAACCCAAAGCCTTTGGAGCGCAGCGCGAGGTCCCGCTGCACTCTAAAGGCTTCAGGCAGCTATCCCTGAAGCCTGGAGAGCGAGAGGGGTCGGTGCGCACCGACCCCTCTCGGTCTCCAGGCTTCAGCAAAAGCAACGCGTAGCCTCTGGAGCGCAGAGGGAGCGCTTTGGAGGCTTCGCGTTGCTTTCGCTGAAGCCAAGGAGCCTGCATTCGCTCCATAGGACGCACACACATTTCCCCTTAATTTTTGGAGGGGAAAAAGTGTGTCCTATAGAGTGAAAAATACGGTAAATTGACCAAGCTAAACATTGACTAATCACAAAAATAATATCAGGTTTGAATTCTTCTCACACACCCCCCAAAAAACCCGTATTTTAAGACCCCTCACTGAAGAAACTGCCAAAAGTAAGTTTCACCCCCCAAATGACATACCCTACATGACCCAGCTTAAGGTATGTCTCTGCCTGCCAGCTCTCCGTTGCAGATACTCAGTCCCTCTCATATCTATCCCTGCAGATGTTGGCCCAGTCCAAGTGACTCAGGATGTGGAAGAGCTTAAGACCTTGATCTCTAACCTCAGACCTACGGGTGGCGGTGACTGCCCAGAGATGTCTTTGAGTGGCCTGAAATTGGCTTTGGAGCACAGCCTGCCAAGGTAATAGACCTGGCCTTTCCCGCCTTATTCCTAACATAAATATTCCCATTACCTTCAGTCCTCCAGTCCTAGTACCTTTGCTTGAGTACCTAGAAGTCACTCCACTGATTCTCCCTTGCTACCTGGAACTTCTTCCCAGGTCATCTTCTTGTGGTCACCTCTATTCTTTCAAATCCCCACCACCACCAGTTAAGCCTTCAAAACTCCAGTCCTCCCCCACCTGCCCCCAACAACAAGTATGTATTGAGTGGCCATGTTCCAACGATCATATCTCCGTTAAATAAGCTGGGGTCGGAAGAAGCCTCATGAACATGCGCACAACCCCTTTATGTGAACCAGAAAATGAACCAGCTAATTTCCCACTAACCTCTAGAACATAAGAAGAGGTCTACTGGATCAGACCAGAGGCCGATCTAGTCCAGCATCTCACTGCTGGTCTATGGGAAGTCCAGACGCAAGACATGAGCACATTAGCCCTTCCTCTGATCCTGAATCACGGCTATCGGCCTCCAATAGCCTCAGGAATTTCTCTAATCTCCTTTTAACACCACCTTTTTGTTGTAGAGAATTCCATGGTTTAGCTATGCACAGCATGAAGAAGTCATTCATGTCCCAACGTTCAGCTTTGTTTGATGGCCTCTTGTTCTGGTATCAGTCTGGGTCCCCTCCAATGGGTAGAAAAACTGCTCTCTCTATTTGCTTTGGAACATGCCTGGGTATTACAGCTACTATCAAACTAGGGGAAACTCTAGTTAGCTTCCTAATTTGTTCTCTTCCTTGCACAAAGGTCCAAGATCTACACCTTTACTGATGCTGGAGCCAAAGATGAGCACCTGAAAGATGAAGTCCAGGTCCTACTGGATTCATCCGGGTCTGAAGTGAATTATGCTCTCACAGGGTATTGCTCTAGCCGGAAACGCAGAAGTATGTATAGCTCTTGGCAAGCAATGAGAAAGAGGGCGTTTTCATTGGTGGGAGAGCGTTCCACAAATAGAAGGGTGGGATCCTTGAGAAATCCGCAGGCCCACCTCCCGACTTATGCCAATATAATTCTTCTCTGGTGATCACTCGTAGCCGAGTAAGATTGTCTTCCATAAACCCGGTTTTAACAATGAGGCCATAAGTGAATGTGGAGGCCAATTCTGGATCCACACGTCCTTCCACAGTGGGGATATTGGTTTCCAGGCGGGAGTTGATCACGGTGAGGGTTTGCCAAACGTGCCTTCCTCTTAGCATGTCTCTCCCTTTTGTCCTAAGTTTGAGTGTCTTCAAAGCCCATGACACCTTTGGTAAAGGCTGTTCTCCAACTGAAGCGCTCGCAGGCCAGTGTTCCCCAGTTGTCAGTGTTTATACTATATTTTTTAAGATTTGCCTCAAGAGAATCTTTAAACCTCTTTTGTTGACCACCAGCATTACACTTTCCATTTTTAAGTTCGGAATAGAGTAGTTGCTTTGGAACACGATCATCAAGCATCTGCACAACATGACCAGTCCAACAAAGTGGATGTTGAAGAATCATTGCTTCTACACTGGTGAACTTTGCTTCTTCCAGTACACTGGCATTAGAGAGGCGAACCTTATAAGCAACTGCTGCCAAAACACCCACTGTGGTTTGCCTTTCCTTCTGTGAACACAGAAGAGAAGGAGGCCAGGTTTTAAGACAAAAACCCATGCTTTCTTTCCACAGGTGCTGCCGAAGAGGCTTCTGGGAGAAGTTATGCTAACATCTATGAAGAACTAGCTGCTTATTCCGGAGGCTTCTATGTGATGACCACCAAAGGCGAACTCGACCAGGTCTTGGGCATCATGGAGCTGTCTCTGAATGCCGCCCCGGTTACGGTGGCCCATAAGCAATTGGATGGGTCTCAGTGCTCCTTCCCTGTGGATGAGACCCTCACAGAAATCACAGTCTCCGTCAAGAGCTTGCACTCTTTGGATTTCACCATTACTGTGAGGCAACCTTCAGGTACAGCTTGTTCAGAGAACGAAGCAGAGAGCTTTCCTGCAAAAGTATGGTGGGGGGAATGAAAATTGTGGAGAGTCTTGTGTGGTTTGCCATCTCATCCTCCACACAAATAATGGTGAACACTTTTTGGCCTGAGGGCTGTGTTTTGGGCTTTTGGGCTACCGTCCAGGGACCCCACGTCAGCGACAGGCAAAGCGAGAGGAGAGCGTTGGCAGTAAATGTTACCCTTGTGCAGTTAAGAGAGCTTCTACACACATTCACAGGCCTACGTCTCTATCAACCGTCCAGGGAAATGAGGGGCATGATCAGAGTTCAAGAACATTTAAGCAAGAGGGGTGGGTACTCAAGGAAGGCATACCCTCCAACATATCTCTGATGAAAATAGGGGCGTCTTATTCCATAATAATAATTTTATTATTTACACCCCGCCCATCTGACTGGATTTACCCCAGCCACGCTGGGGGCTGGCGGTGGTCCCACCAGACAGCAGCTGCTCCAGCCCCCAGCAACAACCTGTGACATCAAGAAAGGGAATACCTAGGTGCACAAATGGGTTTTTTAACCTGAGTGCCTCCAGTGCAAGTCTGACACTCTAGCCCAGGCATCCCCAAACTCTGCCCGCCAGGTGTTTTGGGACTACAATTCCCACCATCCCTGACCACTGGTCCTGTTAGTTAGGGATGATGGGAGTTGTAGTCCCAAAACACCTGGAGGGCCGAGTTTGAGGGTGCCTGCTCTAGCCACTCTAGCCACCTGAATCATACTGGGATGTTTAAATCAAACTGGCTCTTTGGATTTAAGGGAAACCTGAAAAATCTTTTTTATTATCATTTTCTTTTTTTAAAAAAAGGAGAGGGAGGAGGAGAACATAACACTTTATTTATTTTTTAAAGAACTCACGTTTGTTTGCTCCAGGGTTTTCTTTATTATTAATCAATTAATTTTTATTATTTTATTATTAACTAATTAATATTTTCCCAATTTCATGGGGCGACCCCCCCCCCAAAGCATAATACAACAAATGTATGTTAAGGGGAAGGTATTTTGAGCATAACAACCAGCTGTGGTGCACATTCACCAGCCCTCATGGAGAATGTGCATACTTCCCAGTCAAATATACCGGATTTTTTGCTCTATAAGACTCACTTTTTCCCTCCTAAAAAGTAAGTGGAAATGTGTGTGCATCTTATGGAGCGAATGCAGGCTGCGCAGCTATCCCAGAAGCCAGAACAGCAAGAGGGATCGCTGCTTTCACTGCGCAGCGATTCCTCTTGCTGTTCTGGTTTCTGAGATTCAGAATATTTTTATTCTTGTTTTCCTCCTCCAAAAACTAGGTGCATCTTGTGGTCTGGTGCATCTTATAGAGCGAAAAACACGGTACATAGTCTTCAACAGGGCTTGGAGAACTTGCATTTATTGAGGGTGTGAAGCAGGGGCAGTAAAGAGTGTGGCCAGAAGAGAGGTGATTGACCGTGGAGAGGGACAGACAAGGAGGACTGCATTTGTCCACCAGGCCTGACATTCCCTACCCCTGCTCTGCCCCGCCTGCAACCTTGTCTGTCTTGGTGTCATCCTATGGCAGGTGTCTCGCCATCCACTCACACAGTGATCAACACAGCCAGCCACAAGATTGTGAAGGTGTCCCCCATCCCTGAACGGGGCTTGTGGACCGTGACTGTCTCTCCCAGCGGCTCCTACGAGGTGGAAATCGGAGGCAAGAGCTTGCTAGATATATCCTACCAGATTATGCAGAAGCAGAAAGAGTACGTGCTTCCGGTCCAGGGAAAACCTGTGAAAGGTAAGTTTTGGGGGATTTGAAGCAGCCATAAAGAGGCCAGGAGTATCTGATGTTGTTGTTTAAGGCTTAAAAAGGGTAAAGGGACCCTTGACCATTAGGTCCAGTTGTGGCCGACTCTGGGGTTGCGGTGCTCATCTCGCTTTATTGGCTGAGGGAGCCGGCGTACAGCTTCCGGGTCATGTGGCCAGCATGACAAAGCCGCTTCTGGCGAACCAGAACAGCACACGGAAAAGCCGTTTACCTTCCCGCCAGAGCAGTACCTATTTATCTACTTGCACTTTGACGTGCTTTCGAACTGCTAGGTTGGCAGGAGCAGGGACCGAGCAATGGGAGCTCACCCCGTCACGGGGATTCGAACCGCCAACCTTCTGATCGGCAAGTCCTAGGCTCTGTTGTTTAACCCACAGCGCCACCCGTGTCCCTGTTTAAGGCTTACAGAGCACCTAAAGAGTTGTACAGATAGTAAAGGCCAGAGGCTTTGGCTTTCTCCGCTATTGAGGGGGGCCGACATCACACAATATGCCAATGTAGCATGCGTGGGGCTGCCATACGTCCAGGATTCAGCCCTCGTAAACAGCATCTAGGTGGAAATTGCTGAAACGTCCGGGAAAATCCGGACGTATGGCAGCTCAGGTCAATAGTGTAGATTCTGGCGGTTTTCATTAAAAATAGCTCAAAAACTCAACAACTTTGGCCAACGAAAGCTCAACAACTTTTGTGTCTGGATTTTCACCTTCTGGAATATGGCAATAATATGGCAACTCCAATGGCAACCCATGTCAAAAGTGTTTATTTCCTCCCCAATTTTCCTCAAAAACTTCATTTTTGGGAAGGGGGGGAGATTTTGCAAAACAAGCGCAACAACTTTGGCCCAAAGTTGAAATATGGCAGCCCTAAGTATGCACACATGGGACGCGGGTGGCGCTGTGGGTAAAACCTCAGCGCCTAGGACTTGCCGATCGTATGGTCGGCGGCTCGAATCCCCGCAGCGGGGTGAGCTCCCGCCGTTCGGTCCCAGCTCCTGCCCACCTAGCAGTTCGAAAGCACCCTTAAGTGCAAGTAGATAAATAGGTGCCGCTTTATAGCGGGAAGGTAAACGGCGTTTCCGTGTGCTGCGCTGGTGCTGGCTCGCCAGAGCAGCTTTGTCACACTGGCCATGTGACCCGGAAGTGTCTCCGGACAGCACTGGCCCCCGGCCTCTTAAGTGAGATGGGCGCACAACCCTAGAGTGGGTGGGGGTGGGGGACAGGTTGGTCTCCCCCTTTGCCATGATGTTCTTCCTGGAGAACCCATGGGAGGTGCTATCTCCCAGTGATCCTTTTTTAAAAAAAAATAAATTCATTTTATAACACAAATAAACAATAGAAACAGAAAAACAAACCATGCAAACAAATTCTTGTCTTATCCTTATTTTTTCTAAACATTGTTAGGTGAGCTTCCCCAAGTCCCCCCTATCTGATTTTAATAATAATAATAATAATTTATACCCCGCCCATCTGGCTGAGTCTCCCCAGCCATTCTGGGCGGCTCCCAATCAAGTATTAA
This sequence comes from Podarcis siculus, assembly GCA_034642415.1. NCBI lineage: Eukaryota > Metazoa > Chordata > Lepidosauria > Squamata > Lacertidae > Podarcis > Podarcis siculus. Next base: position 1,493,360 of record JAXCMG010000065.1, on the reverse strand, counting down.
AAACAATACAGCGCTAAATATTAAAAACTTCCCTGAACAGGGCTGCCTTCAGATGTCTTTTAAAGATGGGATAGCTACTTATTTCCTTCACATCTGAAGGGAGGGTGTTCCGCAGGGTGGGCGCCACTACCAAGAAGGCCCTCTGTCTGGTTCCCTGTAACCTCACTTCTCACAATGAGGGAAACGCCAGAAGGCCCTTCTGTAAAATTTTCATCTTTAGCAGTTTCATATATCATAATTTTAAACCATTTTTACCACACTTACTTTTACCATAAAAATCTTCACATTTTATCACTGACAAATAATACTTTTTAAAAATACACTATCTTCTACTTCTAACCCTACAGCCTTTGTCCACTTAAATATTAACATATCAAATATTCTTTAAACTTCTTCAAATCTTCTTCCACCGTCTCTTTTCTCTGGTCTCGGAGTCTCCCAGTCAGTTCGGCAGTTCTATATAGTCTCAGTGACCCTTGGTCTGGATGAGCTCAATGGAGATACTGAAGTGATAGGTGGGGATTTGCAAGGATGTTCTTCTGAGTTCCTGCACCTTTGTTCCAGGCTCCAACTATACTGTCTCGCTGAGGCTCGTGGGTGGTGCTAAAGGTGCCAGGGTCCAGCGCCTGGTCCCTATTTCTGGATTGGGGAACCCCCTAGACTCCATCGCTTTGAACCAGACCTCTGATGCCCTTGGCAATGTCCTAGCTATTGCCCCTGTTTTCTTGCACACTCCGGTAAGTATCCTTTCCTCATGTCATTTGCTAAAGAATGGTACCAGTTGCAGGGCCGGCTCTACCATTGGGCCAGGGCAGAACCTCAAGCACAAAACCAAATGCAGCCTTCCAGGACTCCTACTATGTTACTACCAAGACCTTCCCAGACTAACCCGGAAATGGATGTCAGGACACGGGTGGCGCTGTGGTCTAAACAACTGAGCCTCTTGGGCTTGCCGATCAGAAGGTCGGAGGTTTGAATCCCCGCGACGGGGTGAGCTCCTGTTGCTCTGTCCCAGCTCCTGCCAACCTAGCAGTTTGAAAGCACGCCAGTGCAAGTAGATAAATAGGTGGCGGGAAGGTAAATGGCATTTCCGTGCACTCTAGTTTCCATCACAGTGTCTCAGAAGCAGTTTAGTCATGCTGGTCACATGACCCAGAAAGCTGTCTGTGGACTAAGGCCGGCTCCCTTAGCCTGAAAGCAAGATGAGCGCCGCAACCTCATAGTCGCCTTTGACTGGACTTAACCATTCAGGGGCTCTATACACACACACACACACACACACACACACACACACACACACACATATAATAAAAAGGTAAAGGGATCCCTGACCGTTATGTCCAGTCGCGAACGACTCTGGGGTTGTGACGCTCATCTCGCTTTACTGGCTGAGGGAGCCAGTGTTTGTCCGCAGACAGTTTTTCTGGGTCATGTGGGCAGCATGACTAAGCCGCTTCTGGCGAACCACAACAGTGCTCGGAAACGCCGTTTACCTTCCCGCCGGAGCGGTACCTATTTATCTACTTGCACTTTGACGTGCTTTCAAACTGCTGGGTTGGCAGGAGCTGGGACTGAACAACGGGAGCTCACCCCGTCACAGGGATTCAAACTGCTGACCTTCTGATAGGCAAGCCCAAGAGGCTCAGTGGTTTAGACCACAGCACCACCTGCGTCCAATATATATGATACTACTAGGAAAATAAATGAGAGCTGTAGTCCAATGACATTTGGGGGGGCACAGTTTCCCCTGCCCTGTTTTAAAAGATCTTTAACAGTAATTTTCTCTCCTCTACCTTCCAGACCACGCTGCTGAGTGTGGAAGGCCTGTCTCCAGAGAATCTGCCCTTTTCGCGAGTCAGCAGCTACCCCATCAGCACGGAGTCCGTGCAGATTCTACCCGTGCCGGACCAAAACAGTGAGTGTGGTATTCAAAGGCAGACTGCCTCCAACAACAGAGGCAAAACATTAGCTCTCATGACCAGTAGCAGCCACCTCCAACATTGAGATGATGGTGATGATGGTGGTGGTGATAATAATAATAATGATAATTTATTTGTACCCCGCCCATCTGGCTGGGTTTCCCCAGCCACTCTGGGAGGCTTCCAACAAAGATTAAAAATACATTAAAATGTCACACGTTAAAAACTTCCCTGAACCTTCCCTGAGCCTTCAGATGTCTTCTAAATGTTAGGTAGTTGCTTATCTCTTTGACATCTGGTGGGAGGGTGTTCCACAGGGCGGGTGCCACTACCAAGAAGGCCCTCTGCCTGGTTCCCTGCGACCTCACTTCTCGCACGGAGGGAACTGCCAGAAGGCCCTCAGAGC
>JAXCMG010000065.1:1463165-1491025 GCA_034642415.1 Podarcis siculus | reverse complement strand
TTAAGAGAATGCCCTCTGCCTGGTTCCCTACGACCTCACTTCTCGCAGGGAGGGAACCGCCAGAAGGCTCTCGGAGCTGGACCTCAGTGTCCGGGCAGAACGATGGGGGTGGAGACTCTCCTTCCGGGTGCTGAGAGTTGCTAGGTGCCCCCTATTCCCCCCCACACACATAGCTACAGAATGGTTTGACAACCAATGCGTCCTCCCAGGCTGAACAATGGGGTTGGAGACACTCCTTCTAGTATACTGGGCCGAGGCCCAGCTGCCAGTACCTGCCCATGTTCTCCTATCTATCCAGGCACAATGGCACCTGGCGAAAGCCTGGAGGTCTCTGTCATGGTGGTGAATGAAGGGACAGCTGCCGCCTTCTCCTTTAAAGTCTGGGATGACTTTGGTTTCCTGGAGAGCTTTACACCGACAGAAAGTTTCCTAAATTCGGGAGAGAGCGTCGTCCTCAGGGCAACCTTCACGGCGCCTTTGAAGAACAGCAGCTTTACTTCCAGGTAGGACATCGTCGCTGTAATGGTCTGGAATATGAGTGGCAGGTTGAAGTGGGACCATGGACGAGGTGCCAACATTTGGGAGGTCTGTGGGCGGGAAGCAGTAGTCTCAAGACCATGGAGGTCCGGGGGCCAGATCTGGCCCAATCGCCTTCTAAATCCGGCCCATGGACGTTCCAGGAATCAACGTGTTTTTACATGAGTAGAATGTGTCCTTTTATTTAAAATGCATCTCTGGGTTATTTGTGGGGCATAGGAATTCGTTCATTTCCCCCAAAAAAAATATAGTCCAGCCCCCCACAAGGTCTGAGGGACAGTGGACCGGCCCCCTGCTGAAAAAGTTTGCTGACTCCTGCTCAAGACGGACCAACTTTGATGGTGTTTGTCTTCAGGGAATTCTATCCATCCCCAGTAGCAGCAAGAAGCAGAGAAAAACAAGGAGTCCTTACAAATGAGTCTCACCCTGTTGTGGAGATTCGAACCGCCAACCTTCTGACCGGCAAGTCCTAGGCTCTGTGGTTTAACCCACAGCACCACCCCTTACCCGCTCCCCAAAATGCACTCTGTTCATCATTACCTAATGTTCTTTCAGCACCGCAACGTTCACAGCTAAAAGCTCAGCAACTCAAAACTACCTGAGACTGCCCATCACTGTCATTTCTGAAAATGATACGGTGAGTTCTCACTCCACGTTGATATTCACTAATACGTGATAGTCAGTGAAGAATTGCCTGCTGCCTAAGAATGTAAAAAGAGATGGTTTTCTGTTCTGCCCTGCTGTTTCCCCCCTCACTGCAATTCATCTTCCACTGCCCAAAATTATGTTATTTGTCTCTTTGTCTGCTGTGGTGAAATTATGTAGCTTGCGTAATCTGCGTAATTAATTTTGCAGGTTACATAAGTTATGTTGTCATCATGTTATTCCGCCCCCATTCGTTTAAAATGCAAAGGAAACACAATCCAAATTGGGGGGTTTGTGGGAGGGACATAATCAAATACATATTTTTTTGTGGACTGAAAGCAACAACAACAGTGAATACCAATCTTATTTGCTGGATTGGTTTTCCTTTCCAGATATGGGACAAATAAGTGAATACCTGCAGTTTCTGCTCCCGTTTCTATTATTGTGAGAATTCTCTTACATTCCTAAATGCCTCCCACTTTGAGAAATGTTGTTGTTTAGTCGATTAGTCATGTCCGACTCTTCGTGACCCCATGGACCAGAGCACGCCAGGCACTGCTGTCTTCCACTGCCTCCCGCAGTTTGGTCAAACTCATGCTGGTATCTTCAAGAACACTGTCCAACCATCTCGTCCTCTGTCGTCCCCTTCTCCTTCTGCCCTCCATCTTTCCCAGCATCGGGGTCTTTTCCAGGGAGTCTTCTCTTCTCATGAGGTGGCCAAAGTTTTGGAGCCTCAGCTTCAGGACCTGTCCTTCCAGTGAGCACTCAGGGCTGATTTCCTTCAGAATGGAGAGGTTTGATCTTCTAGCAGTCCATGGGACTCTCAAGAGTCTCCTCCAGCACCATAATTCAAAAGCATAAATTCTTCGGCGATCAGCCCTTTTTAATCCGTGTGTGTGTTTTTTTAATAAAAATCTGCATGCAGATTTGTATTTAAACATACACACACACACACACACACAGATATGCATATATAAACATATATATGCATGTATTTAAATATATATAATGTTTAAATACAAATTTGCATGCAATTTTTTTTTTAAACACACACACATTAATGTGAAAATGGGACTTATGAACACATGTGAAACTGACATAGACAAGCAATAGACTGATTGATCCATCTGCCGTTCAAGGGTTGCCAACGTGGTGCCCTCCAGACTATAATTCTCATCAGCCTCCATCAGCATGGCCAATAGTCAGGAGTTGTGTGTACTGTAGTCCAAAATATCTGGAGAGCACCGTGTTGACTACCCAAGTCTTAGCAGAAAGTGGTCTTTACTCTTGGTTCTTCCTAACCAACCTGTGCTCCATTCAAACAGAAAACAGATGAGATCCCACCAAACTACGCGCTTCTAGACCTTTACATGCCTTGTGTAGCCAAATTCCAGCACAAGCCTACCTGCTCTCGGCACATTTGGAAAATGAGGTTCTCTGCAGTGGATAATCACAGCGCTGTCACCGTCCAAATCAGTGCAAATCCTTCTGGTCTATCCTGCAGCCCACGGGGGACTGACAGCAGCAAGGAAGTCATGTGTCACTATCAGTATGTATATCTGGTTTCTAGAAATCTGATGGCATGGAGCAGAAAATGACCACTGATCATGGAGCCCCACAACAGAGACTGATTCCTGTTTACTTCTGCTTGCTTTTTTTATTTTTAATTTGCATTTTATTTATTTGTTAACATTCTTATATTACATCGGTAAACGCTGTCATATTTCATTACAGGACTTATATTATAATTTCCAACATTTATACAAAAATTATATACAAATTTTATATACCTAGAAAGAAAATGAAACCAAAAAAAGAACAAAGAGAAAAAACAAAAACAATTCCCCCCAAAATTATATACATACCAACACACTAGACTTCCTGTCTATCCCATTGTATATTCCTTTTTTACAAATGAATGTACTCTTATTATTGTATATTTCTTTACATTTTATCTAATATTCCTATATCAATATGTGCTCTTAGTCTTATTTCTCAACTCAGTCCCACTCCAACATCAATCAAATGCTAGCATAGATAGCGAACCTTTACAGTGGTACCTCGGGTTACATATGCTTCAGGTTACATACACTTCAGGTTACAGACTCCGCTAACCCAGAAATAGTGCTTCAGATTAAGAACTTTGCTTCAGGATGAGAACAGAAATTGTGCTCTGGCGGTGCAGCGGCAGTGGGAGGCCCCATTAGCTAAAGTGGTGCTTCAGGTTAAGAACAGTCAGAATGAATTAAGTTCTTAACCTGAGGTACCACTGTACTGTATTTTTGAACATATGCTTTATATCTATCCCACTTTTCCATAAATTTTTGTTTTGAATTGCCTTTCAAGGTATTTGTTAACTGTGCCATTTCAGCAAATTCTTGTAGCTTGTTTTGCCAATCTGTTATTGTCAGGGCTTCTTGTTCCTTCCACCCCTTTGCCACCAAAGTCTGAGCTGTGGCCATTGCATATAAGAATACCTCCCTAAGGGCCTTCGGGAAGTCCCTGAAAACAATGCTTGCTTTCTTTTCAACTAATGTTAGCAATATTTCCCCATTGTTTTATATAGGGTGGGGTTTTTTGCATATCGTGAGACCATGACCTCTGAATCACACGCCCATCAGAGCGTCCCTTCCTCTCATCTTTGGCTTATCGGCCTTGTGTCTTCTTTTGTAGGTCGAACTGCTGTTCTCCTTATGCCGAATTCCTGATTAGCGATGAAAACGGGAACACAAACACTTTTAATGTAGACTACAGACGACCCCGTCCTGCCTCCGCCTCATAAACCTACAACAGGTATAACACGCAGTAGCAGCAGCTCTCCAATGTTTGGGGCAATCTTCCCTTTCTGTAACTGTAGGGATAGGGGAGGAACTGAGCTGGGTTTGCATTTAAAGGCTTTCCTTTAAATTCACACTTTCCGAAACAATGCAAACAAAACTGAAACACAGCTACCCGTGAGGAGTCGTACGTGCCTGAATTTTGCAACACAGTTCTCCAAACAAAAAATGTTGGCATGTATTACAGTGGTACCTTGGGTTACAGACGCTTCAGGTTACAGACTCCGCTAACCCAGAAATAGTACTTCAGGTTAAGAACTTTGCTTCAGGAAGAGAACAGAAATCGTGCGGCGGCAGTGGGAGGCCCCCTTAGCTAAAGTGGTACCTCAGGTTAAGAACGGTTTCTGGTTAAGAACGGGCCTCCAGAATGAATTAAGTTCTTAACTCCATTGTTCTGCCTGGACACTGAGGTCCAGCGCCAAGGGCCTTGGTGGTTCCCTTGCTACGAGAAGCCAAGTTACAGGGAACCAGGCAGAGGGCCTTCTCGGTAGTGGCACCCACCCTGTGGAATGCCCTCCCATCAGATGTCAAAGAGAAAAAAAACACCAAACTTTTAGAAGACATTTGAAGGCAGCCCTGTTTAGGGAAGCTTTTAATGTTTAATAGGTTATTGTATTTTAGTGTTTTGTTGGAAGCCACCCAGAGTGGCTGGGGAAACCCAGCCAGATGGGCGGGGTATAAATAATAAATTATTATTATTATTATTATTATTATTATTATTAACCAGAGGTACCATTGTATTAGGGGGAAGTGTATGGGGAAAGGATACATGCAAAACATTCAAAAATACATTTTATTAGGGGGAACTCTATATAATGTAAAAACTGCACATAAACATGTGCATTGTTAAATAGTGGGAAAGATGGAGGAAGGACACAGCTCTGTTAGATTCACAGCTCTTTATTACAGCAGTTAGACCTGCTCCTGGAGTCAGACTCAGTTCAGCCTAGCTGGCTGCTTTATATAATACTAAGTAACTTGTAACAGTAACAACTCCCAACTAGCTAACGAATCAGAGAGCGACATTTGCATACTGGCCTTCATTTGCATACTGGTGGCCCTGGGTGAGAACTGCAGCTAATCTTATTACATAACACACATATTAGGAGAAAAATGCACCAAATGCTGGTGAATTTTCATGGATTCAATAATCATTCACAAGTCACTGCAAAAATGTGGAGAACTTAATTTAAGACTGGGGGGGGGATGAGAAAGAAGAAGAATGGACAGTTCTGTTCTTCCCTATTAGATTAGGTTGCAGCCAAGAACTAGGACTCCATGGTTCTCAGTGAGAGGAATGGATCCCAATGGGACAGGACTAGCTTCCAAACTAGCTGTTTTCTTTGGAAATGATATCACCATTTGGACAGGGAAATAAGTTAGCATGACTGCCGAAAGCATTGCACTGGCCAGGAGTGGGGATCCTCAGGCCCAAGGGCTGGAGGTGATCTTTCAAACCTTTCTACCTGGCCCCGAGAGTGTAGGTTCAAGAGACAAAATGTAAGTATTAAAAAGGAGAATTCCTGGATGCTAAGATCCAGGTTTAGGGCAAGTACTCTTTGGTGAGGGAACCCCAGCAGAGATTTGAAATCACTAAATGTACCGCGAGGTGAAGTGTGGAAATATAGGCTGTTAGACCAAGTCACACGTTGAGCTTCTCAGGTAGACAGAGGGAACAAAGGCTTGATTGCCTAGTCTCTCCCGAGGTGAACTAAACCTGGCAGGACAGCTTACTCTATGGTTTTAACCCCTTCATGCATTAACTAGAGTGAAGCATGTTGGTTATATGTTATCCCACAGACAGCACTCTCCAGAAGCCAGACCCCTCACTGGCCCTGCTTTGCCCCATACCTGCTTGCCTGGGGCTGATGGGAAATGTAGTCCAAAACATCTGGAGGGCACCAGGTTGGCAAAGGCCCTTATAAAGCACCGTCAGCTTCTCCCTTAACTGACTCTTTAACTAGATATTTCCTTCACTGCGGCCACAACGTTACCGAATCAGCTCTTGTCATATTTTGTACTCTGCCTATAGGACCTTTTAAGATCAATTTGTCCTTTAAAAAAGAAGTATTAAAAAATAACAGTTGCACTATTTTGGGGGGGGGGGAGAATGAAAGAGTGATTTCTGGTAGTGGAAGAAGTGGGAGCTCTGCTGAATTGGAATTGCTTCTGAATGAACAAATATTAAGAACCAGCCCTTGGGAGTGGGCTTTTGGGGAGTGTGATTTGAAACACAATTGCAGGTCTAAAATTGCGTTTTATTTACAGTGGTACCTCAGGTTGCATACGCTTCAGGTTACATACGCTTCAGGTTACAGACTCCACTAACCCAGAAATAGGGCTTCAGGTTAAGAACTTTGCTTCAGGATGAGAACAGAATTCGTGCTCTGGCAGCGTGGCAGCAGCGGGAGACCCCATTAGCTAAAGTGGTGCTTCAGGTTAAGAACAGTTTCAGGTTAAGAATGGACCTCCGGAACGAATTAAGTACTTAACCTGAGGTACCACTGTACAGGTCTAGTTGCTGCTGAATGACAAACAGCAGAGAGGCCATGTGGTATAATGGCAATTGTGCTAAACTAGGACATGGGAAACCAGGGTTCAAATCCCTTTATATAAATATAATAATATTTTTAAAAAAAAACATTAAAAGGAGTTAGTGAGGGAATAACTCCAAACGCATAAGGAGTTAGCAGAGGAACAGGAGGACTGGGAGTCAGCCGAGTTGCTATATTTTTCTCTTGACAGAAGCTCTGTGCCCAGCTGACTGGTAGAAATTCAACAGAAGCAGCTTCTCCCATTGCTGCTTCTCTATGTCAGAGTTCAAGCTGCACCTGCTGAACATCTGCCTTGAACTACGGAAGAAGCAAAGGAGATATGTGGCACCCCTAAAGTCCTCCCCGGGTCTGGGGATTCGAGAGAGGGAGGACATTGACAGATACCTGGTGCTTTTCATGCAGAACCTCTTCTTTTCTCTTTCTCTCTCCTAACAGCTGGACTGCATTATACGACTGTCACAAAAGGCAATAAGCTTTGGAGAGTCACATTTCTGGTTTCGTGGTGCCATTTGAATCGGGAAGGAGATACTATCCAGATGTTAAACTGCCAAGTGGTGATCCAGACACACTGGCAGCCTCCATTACACCCGCAGCCAAATAAAACAAACTTCAGAAAGCACTTGTGCCTGTGTTTACACTCACTGTTAAGAATAATGGGCATGTCTGCAGTCTATACTAACAAAGCATTCATCAGTTTGATGGGCCCATAGCATATATCGGTCCCTCCAAACGACCTGTTTATTAAGCGCTCCTCCTGATTTGCTTGCACAAAGCTTACAGGGAACTTGGATTGCATATGCCGGCCTTCATTTTGAGTTGTTTACAGAGGTTATACAACAATAAGAACCCCGGTTTTCTTGTGGGGTGTATACACCGTTTCTCGTTAATCATTCCTCCCTCCCACACTTTTCAAGGCTTTGCGTGTGCAGGCGGAGTCCCCCAAACCCTGGGCGGCCCCCGTGTGGAATAACGACTCAAGACAATGTGCTATGGGGTTAAAAGTGGCTACAACTTTATTATGTTTCAGATGGGGGTAGACCTTGGCTCAGGCATTGGGCGTTTATCCCTCCCAGTCCCGTCCCCCCCAGGGATCTGGGGAACATCAGGGTTATCCAGTGTGTGGGTTGGATGGGCTGGCTCTGGAGAACATATGTTCAAGCAAAGAGAGCCCGTCCCCGTTACGCCGCTGTCGCAGGGGAGAGCAATGACGACCTCTAGGCGTACGGCCATTGCCTCCCCTCAAACAACCCCTTTAACGGGGAACCCTGGTATCGCCACCGTGAAGAGGAGAGGGGCGTGGGTCACCACTGAACACCCACCTCCCCATTCAGGGAAGATAAACTAAAGGATTCCGTCCAAGGCCTGATAACGCCAAAGTTGTGATGTTTTGCTATGGGAAAGGCAAACCTGCCAATGCAGGAGAATTCCTTTCCGGCCCTTCAACAGCGACCTTGATGTAGCAGCGCCTGCGTACCTGTGGAGAAACGGTTAACCTGCAAAAGAAGTCTTAACTGAGGGTGGGTAGGGTGGGAGAAGCTCTGGATTCCCAGGTAAGATCCTTCCCCTACTGTGTGGGCAGGTAGTCCCTCCCCCTACCTGGCCTGATCACCTTGGCAATGCCTCCCCAGGCAGGATTGGGCAACTGGCTGAGGTAGGTGGAGACCTCCAGGTGTCCCACTTGGGGGGAGGCAAAGCCAAGCCTGTGCTAATGGTGCCGCATAGGGTCCAGGGGGCTGCGCACGACCACACAAAGGGAGCCCCCCATTTAATGTGGGAAGCGGTCATTCCCCCCTTCACTTTCCAAACCACAAAAAGTCTCTCTCTCTTTAAAAAGTGGGTTTGTTGAGCTGGGGCAACAGAGCACTATAATTAAAAGGTTAAGGTAAAGGGACCCCTGACCATTAGGTCCAGTCGTGACCGACTCTGGGGTTGCGGCGCTCATCTCGCTTTATTGGCCGAGGGAGCTGTTGTACAGCTTCCGGGTCATGTGGCCAGCATGACTAAGCCACTTCTGGCAAACCAGAGCAGCGCACAGAAACACTGTTTACCTTCCCGCCGGAGCGGTACCTATTTATCTACTTGCACTTTGACGTGCTTTCGAATCGGCAGTTCAAATCCCCGCAATGGGGTGAGCTCCTGTTGTTCGGTCCCTGCTCCTGCCAACCTAGCAGCTCGAAAGCATGTCAAAGCTGCTTTGCTTCTCAATATTCTCTGGTTGGTCTCTGTTATTTTCTCCTACCGATAGAGAACCTAGAAAAGGACTCTATATGGGCTCTTGGGTACCCCATATGGGAGCAGTTTTTTTCTCATAACACCTCCCCGCCCTGCCCCCGGCTACCTATGCTACTGGCCATGTAATGTTTACCAAAATACATATACCAGGGCAGAGTGTGCTTAAAAATGCATAAATTTATGAAAATAACAGACAAAAATGATTTATATCAAGGGAAAGTGCTTTGCAAAAAAGTGTGTAAATTAAGCAAAAGTACATACAAAAAGGCATACATTAGGAAAAAGCAAACTACAATACTGATGACTTAAAGAAGAAAAAATTACATGCTGATGTGGAAATGGGGAGAGTTGAACTTATGATTGGAAAAATAAGAAACTGAAACTGATAAAGTTGCCCCTTCCTGTGTGGACATGACCTTAATCTTGAACTCACTTTGCTGTAAACATCTTTTTCCGAAGAACTGACTTGGCTGAAGACCTGCATGGATTTGGCCTCTTCTTCGGGTCAAAATATCTGCAGGTGAAGGGCGTTTCACACTAAGCAGGGCCCAAGCTACACATTCTGATTAAGGCACACACTGCTATGCAATCATGTTTGTTTTCCTAAATGAAAGAACTACAGGCACGAGGGACTGGTGGTATTCAGAGCTGCAGTTCGCAGGAATTGGGATTTCCCCCTGCAATTTGTTAAAGGGACAGCAGCAAACGGGGCATTAAGCCTAATGTGTGGTTTGTCCCCAGGGGCAGAACCCAGAGCGTAGATTTAGAGCTTGAAATATGCCTGAAAGAATATTCTCTGAAAAGTGAATCCTGGGACTGGAGTCTCATCCCTTCAAACTTTGCACAGGCAAACATTGCCACAAACTAGTTGACATTCGTTTTCTTCGCTAGCTCAGAATTTTTAGCGCATTGTGGCAGCAACTCAGGGCTGACCTGTTGCCCTGTTCTTTCCAGGCACATGTTAACGCTCCATGTTTGAGCTCTCTTCTTTTCGCTCCACAGCTTTCCCCATGAAAACTGCTCTTTAAAGCTGAAGAGCAACAAACGGCAGTTCGGGGATTTCCACTGATTGCCGTTTGCTCTGATTCAGCAGTAAAAAGCAGGTTTCTGAGGGAAAGTTCTGGAGCTTTCAAGGGTGGTCTTGTGCCTGGAAAGCACAGAGGAAAGGTAAGTGTGGATCATAGCTGTCAACCGTCCCTTATTTGGCGGGAAATTCCCTTATCCCAGCACTGTGTCCCGCTGCTGTCCCTTATTGATGATGTCCCTTAAATTTCCCGGGTTTCAAAGGAAGCTGCTCCTCTCCCTCCCTCCCTGCCGGCCAAGGAGGAGGGAGGCTCCAACTGTGTTGCTTGGCTGCCCACCCCACCCCACCCCTCTGGCCTCCTCTCAGCAGCCTCGGCCCCCAGGAGCCCCTCCCCGCCGGGACTAGCTTCTCCCATAGATTTGTAGTGGTAGACTAGCATAGATGGTCTGATCTGCAGGTTTACTTTGGGCCCTATTTCCCCCCACCCCTCCTCCCGCCCCGCCTGATGGAACTGAGAGCTGCAGATGGAGCACGAGAGAAAAGATACAGAACTGCAGCAGCATCTTCGTAGCTTGGACTTCGTTTTGCGCGAAAAGTGGTTGCTGCTGGTAGTTATTTAATTGCAGTGTTTCATCAGCTGGTGTCTTGAGCAGCAACCTCTGGAAACGAAGGGCTAAAAACCGTCGCTGCTCTCCCAAATTATCTGGTCACTTTTAACTTCATATTTCAGCTGGTTGACTAAAATCCCTTATTTTGGCTGCTGATCCCTTATTTTCGAGGCTGCTGGTCCCTTATTTTCAAATCTGTAAGTTGACAGCTATGGTGTGGATAAGCCCTCAGGCTCTCTAGTTTCAGGCAAGGATCTTCCCCAGCCCTTGAGGAAAAGGGCAAGGGAAATTATCCAGTTGCATTCTATAAAATGAAGTAGTCACAGAATCATAGAACTGTAGAGTTGGAAGGGACTCTGAGGATCATCAATTCCAACCCCCTTGCAGGAAGATGCAGCTGTCCCATACAGGGATCAAACCTGCAGCCTTGGCATTATCAGCACCTCGCTCTAACCAACTGCACCAGTGTAAAAATAAAACCTAAATTCCTAGTTGTGGACATAGGTTTGAAGACATGGAGCCAGACTTAGAGAAGACCCCAGTTGTTCTGTAAAAGGTTGCTAGAAACCTGCAACTGGCTGAGTGGATATAAACAATATGTGAGATACAACACAAGCAAACACAGACAGACTCCTTGCTTTTTTGTCTCCCTTGTCTGTTAGAACTAATTGTACATAACTGTACATAAAACGGCCTCAGTCCAGGATACCTCAAGGAGCGTCTCCACCCTCATCATTCTGCCCAGACACTGAGGTCCAGCGCCAAGGGCCTTCTGGTGGTTCCCTCATTGCAAGAAGCAAAGCTACAGGGAACCAGGCAGAGGGCCTTCTCGGTAGTGGCACCCACCCTGTAGAACACCCTCCCACCAGATGTCAAAGAGATAAACAACTACCTGACATTTAGAAGACATCTGAAGGCAGCCCTGTTTAGGGAAGCTTCTAATGTGTGACATTTTAATGTATTTTTCATCTTTGTTGGAAGCAGCCCAGAGTGGCTGGGGAAACCCAGCCAGATGGGCGGGGTACAAATAAAAAATTATGATGTTGTTGTTGTTGTTGTCATAATAGCAGGAGCCACAACTGGAAGCATTCCCTTGTTGCAGTATTGATGCTCCTCGTCTTCAAAGGGAGGGGGAAGACCCAGGTAACTACCAACTGGTGAGCTTGACATCGATACCAGGGAAGGTCCTAGAACAGATAATTCAACAGTCGGTCTGTGAGCTCTTAAAAAAAGATGCTGTGATTACCAAGACCCAACATGGGTTTCTCAAAAATAAGTCATCACAGGCGAATCTCATTTCTTTGTTTGAGGGAGTTACGAGCTTGGTGGACCAGGGGAATGCTGTGGACATAGTGTATCTTGATTTCAGTAAGGATTTTGACAAAGTTCCCCACGATGTTCATGTGAGGAAGCTGGTAAAATGTGGGTTGAATGAGGTAACTGTAAGGTGGATTTGTAGCTGGTTGACTGACTGAACTCAAAGAGTACTAAAATGGTTCCTCATCAATCTGGGGGAAACTGACAAGTGGGGTGCTGCGGGGTTCTGTCCTGGGCCCATTGTTGTTCAACATCTTTATAAAAGACGTGGATGAAGGAATTGAGGGGATGCTCATCAAATCTGCAGATGACACCAAACTGGGAGGGGTAGCTAATGCCGCAGAAGATAGAATCAGAATTCAAAATGACCTTAATGGATTGGAGAACTGGGCCCAAGCTAACAAAATGAAGTTCAATAGGGATCAATGTAAGGATCTCCACTTAGGCAGAAAGAACCAGATGCACAAATATAAGATGTGGGACACCTGGCTTACTAGCAGTACATTTGAAAAGATCTAGGGGTCTTGGTGGACCACAAGCTTAACATGAGTAAACAGTGTGATGCAGCAGTAAACAAAAGCTAACGCTCTTCTATGCAGAAGTATAGTGCCCAGATCAAGGGAAGTAATAGTACTACTCTATTCTGCCATCAGACAACACCTGGAATACTGTGTCCAATTCTGAGCACCACAATTTAAGAAGTATGTTGACAAGCTGGAACTTGAGAGCCAGTGTGGTATAGTGGTTAAGAGCGGTAGTCTCGTAATCTGGGGAACCGGGTTCGCGTCTCCACTCCTCCACATGCAGCTGCTGGGTGACCTTGGGCCAGTCACACTTCTCTGAAGTCTCTCAGCCCCACTCACCTCACAGAGTGTTTGTTGTGGGGGAGGAAGGGAAAGGAGAATGTGAGCCGCTTTGAGACTCCTGAAGGGGAGTGAAAGGCGGGATATCAAATCCAAACTCTTCTTCTTCTTGTGCAGAAGAGGGCAACCAAGATGATCAAGGGTCTGGAAACCAAGTCTTATGAGAAATGGTTGATTGAGAGAGCTGGGTATGTTTAGCCTGGAAAAGAGGAGACTGGGAGGAGATAGGATATCCCTCTTCAAATATCTCAAGGGCTGTCCCATGGAGGAGGGAACAAGCTTGTTTTCTCCTGCTCTGGAGGGTAGGACTTGAACCAATGGCTTCTATTTAAAAGAAAGCAGATTCTGACTCAACACCAGGAAGCACTGTTCAACAGTGGATCAGTCTGGTGGTGGACTCTCTTTCCTTGGAGGTTTTTAAGCAGAGGTTGGATGGTCATCTGCCCTGGTTGCTTTAGCTGAGATTCCTACATTGCAGGGGGTTAGACTAGATGACCCATGAGATCCCTTCCAGTTCTACAATTCTATGATCCCTCCCAGTGGCGCCACCAGAGTAAAACTTTAAGCTAGACATCCAGGGCTCCACTTAGCAGAGGGGCTGGCTTATCACATTTCAAAGTCCATTAATACACTAATGCATTTGTATGCCATTTGTATGCAGATCTGCATATTCCTTATCCTCTCTGAATAAAGGAAGGAAGGAAGGAAGGAAGGAAGGAAGGAAGGAGAAGAAGAGGAGGAGGAGGAGGAGGAGGAGGAGTTTGGATTTGATATCCCTCTTTATCACTACCCTAAGGACCCTAATGTTGGGAAAGATTGAGGGCACAAGGAGAAGGGGACGACAGAGGACAAGATGGTTGGACAGTGTTCTCGAAGCTACCAGCATGAGTTTGACCAAACTGTGGGAGGCAGTGGAAGACAGGAGTGCCTGGCGTGCTCTGGTCCATGGGGTCACGAAGAGTCGGACACGACTAAACGACTAAACAACAACAAGAAGGAGTCTCAAAGCAGCTCACAATCTCCCTTCCCTTCCTCCTCCACAACAAACACTCTGTGAGGTGAGTGGGGCTGAGAGACTTCAGAGAAGTGTGACTAGCCCAAGGTCACCCAGCAGCTGCATGTGGAGGAGCAGGGAAGCGAACCCGGTTCACCAGATTACGAGTCCACCGCTCTTAACCACTACACCACATTGACTCTCATTGTGGATCATTGTGGCACCTCTCCCTTTTCTATCTGGGAGATTGTTGTGAACGGTGGTTGATCAATAAACACAGGAAGCTGCCTTATTGACTCATCTGGCTCAGAAGAGACTGGCAAGGGTTTTCCAGGGCATCAGCTGGAGTTGTTTTCCAGCCTTATCTAGACATGCTGGGGATGGAACCTAAGGCATGTTGCCTACTAAGCTTGACCCAGAGGTCCAGACTCATTGAGCTATGGCCCTTCCCCAGTTGGGAGTTGGCAGTCAGGTTTTCCCCAGAAATCCTATCTGTCTGCCAATAAGTAGGAGGGAGTGGGCTGAATAGATAAGAGGTTCCTGTGCAGGCTCAGCTATTTAACAAGCTGGGTGAGGAGCACACTGCAGAACATCTGCAGAAGATGTGTTCCCTTCTCTCCCCCAACACCCATCTTCAAAGCATGTTTCTGCTCTCCCTGCTCTTCTGCCTGGACAATGTGAGTGGATTCCTCCCCAACCACGAATCGGGGGGTATAGATCC
This sequence comes from Podarcis siculus, assembly GCA_034642415.1. Taxonomy (NCBI): domain Eukaryota; kingdom Metazoa; phylum Chordata; class Lepidosauria; order Squamata; family Lacertidae; genus Podarcis; species Podarcis siculus. The sequence continues at coordinate 1,476,692 of JAXCMG010000065.1, read as the reverse complement.
GGCAGTCTTCACAGATGCTGACATAACGACAGCAGGGGTGCTGCGGGCTGTCGCCCGTTACATGGAGAGGAACCCGTTGCCTGGGAAAACACCGGTGGCCCCAGGAGAGCTGGAAAATATGAAGCCACTGGATGCTACTCGGCTCTTCAAGGCCTTCTACAAAGGTAAGCTCAGAAGGCATGGGCGTGAAGACTTCTCCTTGCCCGATGCAACTGGACCTCGTGGCTTTTGCAGAGGATCGACCCTGCGCAGCCTTGCTAGGAATCTGACCTCATTTGCTTCCCAGCAGAACCAGGAGACTTGGATCCACAAATGCTTAGTCTCATTGCTCCCGTCTATGCCAGCTGACAGAGTCCAGGAGTCTTTGCGAACTGCTTTAACGCAGTAGACCTCCTGGCCCCTGGTAACAGACCTGGGAGTCATGGCTGCCAGTCTGAGCCTTTCCTCTTAAAAACCTACCCACCCACCCACCCTAGAGATCTAAATAAATCCTGGTTCTCAGCTTCCCACCTCTAAGTAGTCACTAAACCCTATTTACCTTAGGGGAGATTTGGGCATGTGGATCTATCCACCCATCAGATGTCAAGGAGATGAACAATTATACAACTTTCTGAAGACACCTGAAGGCAGCCCTGTATCAGAAAGATTTTAATACAGTGGTACCTCGGGTTAAGAACTTAATTCGTTCTGGAGGTCCACTCTTAACCTGAAACTGTTCTTAACCTGAAGCACCACTTTAGCTAATGGGGCCTCCTGCTGCCGCCGGAGCACGATTTCTGTTCTCATCCTGAAGCAAAGTTCTTAAACTGAAGCACTATTTCTGGGTTAGTGGAGTCTGTAACCTGAAGCGTCTGTAACCTGAAGTGTCTGTAACCCGAGGTACCACTGTATCTAATGTTTCACTGTGTTTTTTTGCATTTTTTTGAAAGCCTCCCAGAGTGACTGGGGAAACCCTGTCAGATGGGCAAGGTATATGTTAAGAAATTATTTCTATTACTATTACTAGAAGGCTGTGTGAGTGCCTATAATGTCCCCATCCTTCTCATCCTATCCTTTTCCCCACTGTCAAACCTTAAAGCAGGGGTCACTTTATTATCTTATCTGTCTGGTCTGCATGCTGCCAAGCTCATCTTTTCCCTCACCCAGTTTCCTCTGTTCCTCCCCTGCTTGTTCTCTCTGTGTCACCCCTTTCGCCCTTCTGTTTTTCATTCTCCATGCCATCCCCTTTTCTTTATCTCTGCCACCTCCTTTCCCTTGTTTCCCACCCCACCCCCGTTCCTTGGTAAAAGTAAAGGGGCCCCTGACCATTAGGTCCAGTCGTGGCTGACTCTGGGGTTGTGGTGCTCATCTCGCTTTATTGGCCGAGGGAGCCGGCGTACAGCTTGTGGGTCATGTGGCCAGCATGACTAAGCCGCTTCTGGCAAACCAGAGCAGCGCACGGAAATGCCATTTACCTTCCCACCGGAGTGGTACCTATTTATCTACTTGCACTTTGACGTGCTTTCGAACTGCTAGGTTGGCAGGAGCAGGGATCAAGCAACGGGAGCTCACCCTGTTGCGGGGATTCGAACCGCCGACCTTCTGATCAGCAAGCCCTAGGCTCTGTGGTTTAACTCACAGCGCCACCCGCATCCCCTCCATTCCTTGGTATTCCCATCAAATTAGGCTGAGGTCCACATGCAGTTCAGGGAGCAGAGCATATCCACCACTGCTTGTGTGGATAAGTGCCTCGGGGGTCAGGACCACTTCAAAAAGCAGCTGCATTTTCATGTGAGGATTTGTGTGGTTCCTACGTAATGGGACCTTCCCCTTTTTTCTTGCACAGCTGACGTCTCTCCCAGTCGGTTACTCAAAGCCATGCAGGAACTTGTCGATGCGAACAATCAAGTGGAAACCGACCACAAGAAGGACAACAGCTACTTCTTCTACTGCGAAAAGATTGTCCAAAGTAAGAGGCGGTGTGGGTTTTGTGGGGCGAAGGTGCACGGAGCGATGTTTGGGGCGGTGTCTTGGGAGAGCAGATCCCCACAGAGAGCAGGATTGAACCCTTTGCTTATCAGCCGACGAGCAGGACGTTCAATCCTGCTGGGTCCTGCTTCACCCATGTGTTTCCTGCAGGGAACACACTGGAAAAGCAGACCCCTCTCCCCATCCCCAGACTTTGGCAGGTGATTGACAGGGGTGTGGCCCTGCCCACCTACCCAAGCGGAGACCCTGCCCCCAGGCCTACAGCCTCTTGACCCACCCAGATGCCAGAACTGTTGAAATTACAAATCACCGAGCCTACAGCCAAGCATACCTCCAGTCTTGAATCAGAACAGGGAGGGGTATCCTGTGGCCCGTCAAAGGTTGTTGGCCTCTACCACCTACCAGCCCCTGCCAGCACAGACAGTGCTCAGAGGTGAGGGAAATTGGAGTCTCAGCAGCATTTGAAGGCCACAACGTCACCGTCTCTGGAGGAAGAGGCTCCAGGGAAGAGGGAACAGCATCCCGTTGGGAATCTGGTGTTTCTCGGGTTTAATAATAATAATAATTTTTATTTATACCCCGCCCTCCCCAGCCAAGGCTGGGCTCAGGGCGGCTAACAAGCAATAATAAAAACAAGTTGAATGAATACAACTTCAGGGGACACAGGATTAAATTGGGGCTTTAAAATTCTTCTATTTTATTTCTTTTTATTTAATGTTGATTTAAAGCATTTTTCTTTTTTTTCCAAAGAATTTTTTTCATATAATCCTTTTTCCAACAATCCTTATTATCACAGTATAATCCCTTTGACTCTGCCGAGTCTTGACTTCCCTCCCTCTCAGCAGCTGGTATATACGTCACATACTTATTGTGTACATTATTGTCATAACTCTACCATTTTACATTGAAGGTATTATTCCAGTCCTGCTAGTGTCTTTAAGCTTTTACAGTTCTCCTTTAAATATTCAATAAATTTACTCCAATTGTTATTGCATCTCTGGTCCTCTTGGTCCCGGATCTTCCCTGTCAATTTGGCAAGTTCCGCAAAATCTGTCATCTTCACCTGCCACTCCTGGATGGTTGGTAAATCTTGTATTTTCCATTTGGGGGCCAGTGGGATTCTCGCGGCAGCTGTGGCATACATAAACAAATTCTGATCTTTTATTTTAATCTCTCTTAAAATTCTTCTGATTGCCAGGTATAAGCCAACTTCGAAACCTACAGAACTCTATGCTGGCCAAACTGAAAGTCCCCGTGAGCTCGTCAGCTTTGGAATCAGCTCGCCGAAGCGCCGGAAAAGCTCTCCACATCCTCCAGAAATTCTACAGTAACACCAACTGGGTTGAGCTGGGAAAAGACAAACCTTATGAACACCTGTGTAAGTCCCAATGGCGATGCAAAGATATCAGCTGGTGGGTGTCACCTCCCTCCTTGGGCTGGATGTTGATTTCAGATGGGAATTGTCATAAAATCTGTTGATTAAAATTTAAGGTTGCCAGGCGTCCCCATTTCCCAGGGACAGTCCCCAGATTTACAAATAAGTTGAAAAGTGTCCCCAGATTCATTGGAAAAAAATCTGGTAACCTTAGATTAAATCTAAGACAACTTAAAAGGTAAAGGTAAAGGGACCCCTGACCATTAGGTCCAGTCGTGACCGACTCTGGGGTTGCAGCGCTCATCTCGTTTTATTGGCTGAGGGAGCCGGCGTACAGCTTTCCGGGTCATGTGGCCAGCAAGACTAAGCCGCTTCTGGTGAACCAGAGCAGCGCACCAAAATGCCGTTCACCTTCCCGCCGGAGGGGTACCTATTTATCTACTTGCACTTTGACGTGCTTTCGAACTGCTAGGTGGGCAGGAGCAGGGACCAAGCAATGGGAGCTCACCCCGTCGCGGGGATTCGAACCGCCGACCTTCTGATCGGCAAGCCCTAGGCTCTGTGGTTTAACCCACAGCACCACCCACGTCCCTATAAGACAACTTAGAAGGCTCAAAAGAAGCTGATGATACTGAACCTTCCAAAAATTAAATTATTCCAATCATGGTAAAATTACTCTCTCTCTCTCTCTTTTTCTTCTCTTTTTTTGCAATCCTTAATGCTGTTGTTTGACCCTGCCCAGTTTGACCATCCTACAGAGTTAGACAAATTCATTCCAACTAGTCAGTGGGAATCAGCCAAGGGATCCAAAGAACCTTTTGCATTTTTTACTGAGCAAATTTTAAAAACATATAGCCTGCTTTTTCCACTTGTGGTCTCAAATCAGTTTACGGAATCGTGATAAATCTGTCTGAGCTGCTGAATTACAGCTTTAAGAGGAGTTCCTCGTTGTTGTTGTTGTTGTTTAGTTGTTTAGTCGTGTCCGACTCTTCGTGACCCCATGGACCAGAGCACGCCAGGCACTCCCGTCTTCCACTGCCTCCCACAGTTTGGTCAAACTCATGCTGGTAGCTTCGAGAACACTGTCCAACCATCTCGTTCTCTGTCGTCCCCTTCTCCTTGTGCCCTCCATCTTTCCCAACATCAGGGTCTTTTCCAGGGAGTCTTCTCTTCTCATGGGGTGGCCAAAGTATTGGAGCCTCAGCTTCAGAATCTGTTCTTCCAATGAGCACTCAGGGCTGATTTCCTTAAGAATGGAGAGGTTTGATCTTCTTGCAGTCCATGGGACTCTCAAGAGTCACCTCCAGCACCATAATTCAAAAGCATCCATTCTTTGGCGATCAGCCTTCTTTATGGTCCAGCTCTCACTTCCATACATCACTACCTGGAAAACCATAGCTTTAACTATACAGACCTTTGTTGGCAAGGTGATGTCTCTGCTAAAACAGCATCTTTCCCCCTTTCCTGTGTGTTCTACAGTAAACCCAGCCAGTCCTGTTTTCCCTGTTGCTCCTGCTTCTAAGAAGACCTGTGAAAACTGCAAAAGGCTTCCAGGGTAAGTCTCATGTTCTCCCCTCACCTACTTCCATGGGCTTTGCTATGTACTAAGCTTGGATCCTAGAACAGTAGGCAGGTAGGATCCTAGAATGATACAACTGATTGGCTTGCAGGAGAAGACCAATCAGGCTCCAGGAGGGAAGCAGAATCAGCCAATCAGACGGGACTCATTGTGTAAATAATGTCTATGAAAGCCTGAGGTTTGGGGGGAAATTCCATCACTGTTTTACAAGCTGCAATAAAGTGGATGAAATCACTACAGGACTCTATTTCAGGCTTACTGGTGGGATGGAGGAGAAGGAAAAGCTGTTGCCTATTGTTCTATTGTTGGTGCATGAGCTGGTGGCAACAAAGGAGCATTACTCCCTGTTAAGTTGTGGGTGAACATATCAGACGACACAGCGATTCTTCAAACAGCTCTTATTTATTCACAGGCCAGGACAGAACTGAACTGAAGGGTTCAGCCAGCCTGCTTATATAGAGCTCCAGTACAATGTACCGTAACTGTAACAATTTTCTAAAACTATCCAATCACTGAACGTCACTTTCGATCCCTTATTTGCATAACTATCTACAGTATCCACCTGCTGGCCCAGGGTGAGAACTTCAGTACATAACACTCCCTGTGTAACTCTGTGGCACCTCAATTTTTTCCCTCCTTTCTTTTGTGGTCTCCCACTGAGAGAGAGGGCTCATCCATACTTCCTTTTGTGCTGTGTTTCTAAGTGGAGAAACTCCTCTGTTTATGCTCCTCAAACCCAAAGAGATGCTACGTCCCTTACCCGTTTGTACCAAAAAAAAAATAAAGCAGAGGAATTCAATTTGTAACTATTGTCTAAATAAACTCTACTTTTTAATCTTCCAGATATATGGTAAAACCAAGTTATACTTAATGCGTCCCATGCTCCTAAAGTAACAAAATGACTTCTGCCGTGTCATAGAATGATAGAACTGTAGAGATGGAAGGGACACCAAAGGTCATCTAACCCAGGCTTCCTCAACCCTGTCCCTCCAGATGTTTTGAGACTACAATTCCCATCATCCCTGACCACTGATCCTGTTAGCTAGGGATCATGGGAGTTGTAGGCCAAAAACATCTGGAGGGCCGAGGAAGCCTGATCTAGGCCAACCCCCTGCAGTGTCAAGAGGGCTTTTTAAAAAGTATTGTATTTTCCCCCTGAAAATTGTGGTGTGTTTTTTCTTGGGGGAAACAGGAAAAAATTGTGGCCCCCTCCCCCATGGCTTCATTTTTTCATCTGCTATTAAGACTCCAACTCCTGCCAGGCAGCAAGGCCAGTGGTCAAGAATGATGGGAGTTTAATCCAACAAAGTCTAAGGATCACAAGTTCCCCATCCCTGCCAAAAACTCTGGCATATATCTTCTCTCAACTATTTAGTACTGTATTTTCTGGTGTATAAGACGACTGGGCGTATAAGACAACCCCCAACTTTTCCAGTTAAAATATAGAGTTTGGAATATACTCGCCGTATAAGACTACCCCTCTTCCAACGCACACCAAATAATCTTTTTTAAAAAAACAGTCTCCAGTCCGGCTCAGAAATCCACTCCACTTCCCAGTGGCCGGGGGTGCGCTTAATGCTGTTGTTGGTTCCCTGCCTTTGTTGTGAGCCTTTCCTTTTCTTTTACTGCGGGGGCTGCTTGGGCTGAGGCAGTGGCCACATGTCTAGTTACTGGGGCAACACAAGGCCGCCATTTTGGACCACGTGGTCTACTACCGGGAGCGGTTAGGGTTATTCTGTTGCTGGTGATTGGGGGGGGGCTTCTGGGGCCAATTTCCAAGCGTATTTCTGCTTCATCTAGAGCACGGGTGTCAAACACAAGGCCTGCAGGCCGAATCCGGCCCGCCAGACCTCATAATGTGGCCCGTGTAGCCGCCGCCGGCCGCCAGCCTTCACCTTTTATTCTCGCTTTTTTTGTTTTTGACACAAGAAAGCCGCCTCTTCAGCGCATGCGCGGCAGCCTACAAGCCGGAGAACGTCTGCCCTCTAGCGGCGCCGGCCGTTCTACACAGGAAACCTCCACTTTACATGCATTCAGGAAACCTCCACTTGTTTTTACAACCGGCCCTTTGAGGGTGACCAAACTGCTGATGCGGCCCCCGATGAATTTGAGTTTGACACCCCTGATCTAGAGAGCTTGGTGTCCTTTGATTTAATTTGCTGTCGTTTTGTCCTTTGGTGGGGAGTTGCTGCAGGAGCTGCTGCTGTAGCCGGCGTATAAGACGACTTTTAAGAAGATTTTCCTGGGTTAAAAAGTAGTCTTAGGTAAAGGGTAAAAGGACCCCTGACCATTAGGTCCAGTCGTGACCGACTCTGGGGTTGTGGTGATCATCTTGCTTTACTGGCCAAGGGAGCCGGCGTACAGCTTCCAGGTCATGTGGCCAGCATGACTAAGCCGCTTCTGGCGAACCAGAGCAGCACACGGAAATGCTGTTTACCTTCCCGCTGGAGCGGTACCTATTTATCTACTTGCACTTTGACGTGCTTTCGAACTGCTAGGTTGGCAGGAGCAGGGACCGAGCAACGGGAGCTCACCCCATTGCGGGGATTCAAACCGCCAACCTTCTGATCAGCAAATTCTAGGCTCTGTGGTTTAACCCACAGCACCACCCGTGTCCAAAAAGTCCAAAAGTAGTCTTATACGCCAGAAAATACAGTATTTGGAAAAATGAATCCTAGTGTACAGCCCTTGGTCTGTGATGATGATTTTATTAATCTTTAGAAAGTATATTAAATGTGGTTTGGGGTGAGTGGTCATAGGGCTGAGCAACCTTCCCCTCCTCTCAAACAAATTACCGGTAGTCAAAAAACAGTACATTTACCAACTTCCACATTGCTTAACAGAGGCCAGTTCTCATGTGATGGAAACATTGTGGTGAATGACCTGCTCACAAGTGGGTACAAAGCTGGACAGTGCACGTCCAAACCCAAAGGTAAGGCCAGAGATCATTGCTGGAGTTTATTTTGTTTTGTTGCCAGTTGTCCCCCTTTTTTACTTTATTTTAACACATGCACGATAGCTCTAGTACTGTACAGTGGTACCTCGGGTACTTAATTCGTTCCGGAGGTCCGTTCTTAACCTGAAACTGTTCTTAACCTGAAGCACCACTTTAGCTAATGGGGCCTCCTAATGCCGCTGCGCTGCCGGAGCACGATTTCTGTTCTCATCCTGAAGCAAAGTTCTTCACCTGAAGCACTATTTCTGGGTTAGTGGAGTCTGTAACCTGAAGCATATGTAACCCGAGGTACCACTGTACTGGAAACCAGACGGGCAAATTCCAGATTACTTTAGCCCCCGTGATATGGTGGTTGGGGGAGCGGTTATAGTTATGATTTATATATAATATACATAATATATCTTATTATGTTAGGTTGGGGGGGGTCATTTCTAAGAAAAGCCACAAATTTAGAGAAACTTGATAATAAAATTTTAAAAAATTGTCCAGTAGCACCTTAGAGACCAACTAAGTTTGTTCTGGGTATAAGCTTTCGTGTGCACGCACACTTCTTTGGTATCTGAAGAAGTGTGCATGCACAATACCCAGACCAAACTTAGTTGGTCTCTAAGGTGCTACTGGACAATTTTTAATTGTTTTTATTTATTTTGTCTGCGTCAGACCAACATGGCTACCTACCTGAATTGATAATAAAAAACAAATTAAAATTCCAACTCATCCATTAATAGTATCAACATACAGAGACATATTTTAGTGGTCTTATATTTGCATTTTATATTTCTTTGGATTTTAAAGATTTATTGCGGATTTGTTTTTATTGTGTATATATATATACACACACACACACACACACACACACACACACACACAGTGGTACCTCGGGTTAAGAACTTAATTCGTTCCGGAGGTCCGTTCTTAACCTGAAACTGTTCTTTACCTGAAGCACCACTTTAGCTAATGGGGCCTCCCGCTGCCGCCGCGCCGCCAGAGCACGATTTCTGTTCTCATCCTGAAGCAAAGTTCTTAACCTGAGGTACTATTTCTGGGTTAGTGGAGTCTGTAACCTGAAGCGTATGTATCCCGAGGTACCACTGTATATGTATAAACTTAATATAATACAATAAAATAATATAAAATATTATGAAAATATTATAAATATTATTTAAAAATATTAAAATATATATATGCCTGATGTACATAGAGGCAACATTGCTCTGATCCAGTCCAGCTTATTATTATTTCCTGTATTCCCTTTGTAGGCAAATGTGGACATGGTGGAAGAAACGATCCGCTGCAATATTTCTCTCCCACGGGGGGGATCAACAAGGAGACAAATGACCCCCGCCTCTCCCCACATCATCAGCTGCATCAACAAGCAGCCGAACTGGCCATACAAGCCACAAGGGACTTCTTTGTAGGAGATGGTAAGCCCATAGTCAAAACCATAGGGGCACCCACATTTAGTGGCAGAGCTTCATGTTCCAGCACCAGGGAGTGGAGAGCAGGCAGGGGCGTGGCCGGCGCGCATCCTGGGGGCGTGGCATGCCACCTGCAGGGGCGTGGCACCCAGCATGGGGGGGGCAGCCGTGATGGCACCCCACCAGGATCGCGCTGCCAGGGACAGTGCGCTCCCCCTGCCCCCCTCTTCCTCCACCAGTGCCCGCATTGTTGTCTTTTCAGCACAAAGCTCATACTTTTTTCTATCTTCCAGGCCACTTATGATCTTGCTGTTATTTTAGTCCTTGTAGCATGGTTGGTGCTTTTAGCTCCTGTGGTATTTGGTGCTTGTTTTTTTCAGGTGTTGTGTTTTGTTTCTGTCCATATGTGTTGCCCTTGTATTTATGCTTTAGGGATTTTATCCTGGGTCGGATTTTTTTAAGATATATGGGCCCCTTTTGTATGTCACCTTAAACTATGGTTAAAGATAAAGGTAAAGGGACCCCTGACCATTAGGTCCAGTCTTGGCCAACTCTGGGGTTGCGGTGCTCATCTCGCTTTATTGGCCGAGGGAGCCGGCGTACAGCTTCCGGGTCATGTGGCCAGCATGACTAAGCCGCTTCTGGTGAACCAGAGCAGCACACGGAAACACCGTTTACCTTCCTGCCGGAGAGGTACCTATTTATCTACTTGCACTTTGACGTGCTTTCGAACTGCTAACGGAGCTCACCCCGTTAAACCATGGTTAGCAATGATTAAAAGGTGAACAAACATCATGATGTCCAAAATAAGGGTGTAACTTACATAGAGGTGAACAGCATACAGACGTATCACGAAAGTCAAACAGAATCCATTCCGGAAGTCAGTTCGACTTCCAAAGCGCGGCTTCTGATTGGCTGTAGGAAGCTCCTGCAGCCAATCGGAAGCCACAGAAGCCCCGTTGGACATTTGGCTTCCAAAAGAACATTCGAAAATCAGAACACTCACTTCTGGTTTCTGATTGTTCGGGAGTCAGAACGTTTGACTCCCAAGGCATTCAGATGCCGAGGCATGACTGTAATGTCCTGGCAACTGCTACTACTTAGGGGTTTCAACTGATACATGTTTTAAAAAGGTAAAGGTAAAGGACGCCTGACAGTTAAGTCCAGTCACGAACAACTCTGGGGTTGCGGCGTTCATCTCGCTTTACTGGCCGAGGGAGCCGGCGTTTGTCCGCAGACCGTTTTTCCGGGTCATGTGGCCAGCATGACTAAGCTGCTTCTGTCGAAAGCAGAGCAGTGCACGGAAACACCATTTACCTTTCCGCAGGAGCGGTACCTATTTATCCACTTGTACTTTGACATGCTATCGAACTGCTAGGTTGGCAGGAGTAGGGACTGAGCAACGGGAGCCTACCCTGTCGCTGGGATTCCAGCCACCAACCTTCCAATCGGCAAGTCCTAGGCTCTGTGGTTTAACCCACAGCGCCACCCGCGTCCCTATACATTTTTACTTACCTTTAACATATTGTTACAACTGTTCTTTTATAGTACAGAGGAACAAGGGACAGAAGGAATCATGAGGGAAGTGGTGACTGGCCTCACGGCCACATTGTGGTGTGTGTTTTTTTACATAGCACACACAAACATTGTGATTTGCAATATATCACCATGTTGAATATTATGAAACCATGATCTGGACTTCAAACCGATTTTTGACAATGCATCCATACCTTGCCCAGCCCTACTGTGTTTGTGTGTGCGCGCTATACAAAAAATAGCCAATGTCTCTACATAGCTCCATCCTTATTTCAAATATTTTTCTGCCGATATATCACAATGTTGAAAACCAGCTCTAGACATAACCTGTTTTCACTCTGCATTTCACTAGGGTACGGCCTCCTGGACAAGGTGGGCAGCGATACCTTTAAGAAGTTTTTCAGCCTGGAAGGCTATTCGCTCACCTTTGTAATAGACACAACCGGCAGCATGTCAAATGACATAAAACAGGCCCAAACCACCTGCATTGAGCTCATCCGAAAGTATTCCAGCTCCCCAGACGCACCCTTTAACTACATTCTTGTTCCGTTCAATGATCCAGGTGAGGATGCAAAGCGAAAGAGTTTATTTCTCCCAAATGAGTCCACTTGGTCTCATAGCTATCAACTTACAGATTTGAAAATAAGGGACCAGCAGCCTCGTAAATAAGGGATAAGCAGCCAAAATAAGAGATTTTCAGAGCACAGGTATGTTCAACTTCTGAGCCCCTCTGAGGCAAAGGCAGAAAGCCCAGCCAGCAGCCAAACAAAGCCTCAAGCGGTGGTTCCCACAGCGCAGCAACCCGGCAAAGGGGATGCAGCAAGGAAAACCACCGTCACCTCTCCGCTGGGAAGTGCTGAGCAAAGGCAAGTCCCCAGGCAACGCGGCCGATTTGATCGGCACAAGGCATGCAAACTCCACCCCCCCAGTCGTTCTTAGACTCCTTATTGGGTGAGCAATGCAGCCAAGCAACACAGTTGGAGCCTCCCTCCTCCCTGGCTGGCAGGGAGGGAGGGAGAGGAGCTGCTTCCTTTGAAACCCAGGAAATTTAAGGGACATCATCAATAAGGGACAGCAGCGGGACATAGCGCTGGGATAAGGGACTTTCCCGCCAAATAAGGGACACTTGACAGCTATGCTTGATCTGGAATTGCCATCCTTTTTGCTCACTCTTCACAGTGAACCCAAACAGTGTGTGATGGCCCACAGGAACTGTGGCCCTCCAGGTTTTATCAGAGACTCCCATCATCCCTCACCATTGGCCCTTGGTGGCTGGGGTGCTTATGGGAGTTGGAGTGCAACGAGAAGGGGAGGGTCGTAGGTGGTGGCGGTGGCTGCATTTATATCCCAAACGTCATCTTGAAGGAGCCCAGGGAATGATAAATTTGAATAATTGATATGCTGTCCTTCTATAAATAAATAAAAAATTCAGGACAGCTTGCGAACGGAACAATGAGAAGTGTTATAAAAACAACCATGACATCGAAAGACCGGAATCAAAACTGGTACAAAGCAGTACAGATCAAATGTGAAGTTACCCTGTAATCAAAAGTTTTCTGTGTTGCCTTCCTGTTTCTCATAATTGTTTTGTGGCACTGTTTTATAATAATAATAATAATAATAATAATAATAATAATAATAATAATAGCAGCTCCAACCCCAGGCTGTCCAGTGCAGACTTCCTGAATTCACTGAGGCTTTTCAGGACAACTGAAGTCGAAGCTTCTTCCTTTCAGCTTTAGCTTCTATCATTGCTCATAGATAGAAGGGGGTGCGGCACTACTGATATGCCCCTGAATTGCCCCATAATTGTGACAGGTATTTTTAATGTATACAGTCATACCTTGGGTTACAGCTGTTTCAGGTTGCGTTTTTTCGGGTTACGGACCGCCGAAACCCGGAAGTACCGGAACGAATTACTTCCGGGTTTCAGCGGTCTTGCATGCGCAGAAGCGCTGAATCGCGCTTTGCGCATGCACAGAATCACCGAATCGCAACCCGTGTGTGCTCAGACACAGGTTGCAAACGCTGTGTGTTGTGAACGTGCATCCCGCACGGATCACGTTCGCAACCCAAGCGTCCACTATATTGTTTCATTATTAAAATGTTATTGACCCCATGCTCCCATAAAGGGGAAGGATAGAAAGTGAACTGAATAAATAAAATACTAGAGAGCAGGGATAGCCAACTTGGTGCTCTCCAAATATTTTTAGACTACAACTCCCGTCAGTCCTAGCCAGCACAGCAAATGGTCAGGGCTGGTGGGAGTTGTAGTGCAACGTGGCGGGTGTAATATTGGCTACCCCTGGCTTAGGGTATGTCTGTATCTGCAGCATTCGGTTCATGTCTTCACAACTCTGTCCCTCTCATATGTATCCCTGCAGGTGTTGGCCCAGTCCAAGAGACTCATGACGTGGACGAGTTTAAGTCCTTCATCTCTAGGCTCAAAGCTGATGGCGGTGGTGACTGCCCAGAGATGGCACTAAGCGGTCTGAAGTTGGCTTTGGAGCACAGCTTGCCACGGTCTGCCCTTTCTTCCCTTATTCCTGAAACAAATCCTCTTGTTACCCTTGTTCCTCCAGTCCTACTACCACCTTGGCTTGAGAACCCAGAAGTCTGATGCTCTCTTCAATCCCTCGTGCATTGGATTTCTTTCTTTCTTTCTTTCTTTCTTTCTTTCTTTCTTTCTTTCTTT
>JAXCMG010000065.1:1361226-1463155 GCA_034642415.1 Podarcis siculus | reverse complement strand
TTTCTTTCTTTCTTTCTTTCTTTCTTTCTTTCTTTCTTTCTTTCTTTCTTTCTTTCTTTCTTTCTTTCTTTCCAAACTTAGGTTCCGAAGTGGTAAATGTTTCTGAATTATTTGTACAGAAACACTGATGTCTTGATTAAGCCATATGGTATAATAATAATAATGGTATTATTTATACCCCGCCCACACTCTGGGCGGCTCCCAACAGAATATTATTGACATCTGATGGGAGGGCGTTCCACAGGGTGGGTGCCACTACCAAGAAGGCCCTCTGCCTGGTTCCCTGTAACCTCACTTCTCGCAATGAGGGAACTGCCAGAAGGCTCTCTGTGCTGGACCTCAGTGTCCGGGCAGAACAATGGGGGTGGAGACGCTCCTTCAGGTATACTGGGCTGAGGCCATTTAGGGCTTGAAAGGTCAGCACCAACGCTTTGAATTGTGCTTGGAAACGTACTGGGAGCCAGTGTAGGTCTTTCAAGACCAGTGTTATATGGTCTCAGCAGCCGCTCCCAGTCACCAGTCTAGCTGCCGCATTCTGGATAAGTTGTAGTTTCCGGGTCACCTTCAAAGGTAGCCCCACATAGAGCAGATTGCAGTAGTCCAGCTCGAAGCATGTAGCTTAGACCTCCTTACTGGTAGTATTCACATGGTACCATGGGAAGAACCAAGGCTTGATAACCGTTTCTCCCCAGGTTAGGAGGAATGCCCTAGGTAAGCCTGGCAAGGCAACTTACACCATGGTCTTAACCCCTTCATACGTTTATTAGACTTAAGCATGTTGGTTGTATAATAATAATAATAATAATAATAATAATAATAATAATAATAGTAATAATAATAATAATAATTTATACCCTGCCCTCCCCAGCCAAGACGGGCTCAGGGTGGCTAACAATCAATAATAAAAACAAGTTGATTAAAATACAATTTAAAAGATTAAGATACAACATTAAAACATTAGGATGCAGCCTCTTCGCAGGAGGAGAAAGGAAAAGAAAGAGAGGGAAGGAATCAAACTGATTCTAAGCCAAAGACCAGGTGGAATAACTCTGTCTTGCAGGCCCTGCGGAAAGAAATCAGATCCCGCAGGGCCCTGGTCTCAAGAGACAGAGCGTTCCACCAGGCCGGAGCCAGTGTTGAGAAGGCCCTGGCTCTGGTTGAGGCTAATCTGACTTCCTTAGGGCCCGGGACCTCTAGGGTGTTGCTATATATGGACCTTAAGGTCCTCCGTGGGGCATACCAGGAGAGGCAGTCCCGTAGGTGCTTATCTAGGTCAGTAGTGAGGCGGCTCATCCCACAAATTGCTCGCCTCCCTGTACAGCATACTGCTAACTTGTTCAACCCTCTTCCATAAGATCCCTTTTCATCTTCTCCAGGTCTGAGATCTTCATCTTTACTGATGCTGGAGCTAAAGACGAATACCTGAAAGATAAAGTCACCGTCCTGATTGATTCCTCTAAGTCTGTGGTGAACTTTGCTCTCACGGGTTATTGTTCCAGCCGGAAACGCAGAGGTACGTAAATCGTGGCAAGTAATATGTGTCAGCTTCGCTTTGAGCCGGTGCCAACGACTGGGCTCAACCTCTTCTGCCCCGACTGGGCCAGGTGAGCTGGGAAGCACTTCCAGAGACCTTCCACTGCAGGAGAGCAGGTCTAAGTGCAGTGGACTCACAAAGCGTGTTCTCCTTCATGGAGAGCACGTGTTGCGGTGGGGGCCGACAAGACACTCCAAAGTTGTGGGGCGGGCTAATTGGTCGTTGGCCACTGTTGTGATTGGGCTTCCCTTGTTGTTGGGAAGAAGTTAATGTTGCCATTTTGTGACTGACAGCCAGAAATGTTAAAACTCCCTGCTCGAAGCGTAGAGCTTCCTTTTCTCGCTCCGTGCATCGAATTGCCTGTCCCCCCTCCCTATATTTAGGGTTGTTCGCGTTGACCTTGCTATGCCTGTCATGGGGTCATCTGTTCTTGGGGCAGGGGCCCGGTCGAAATTTTGTCCATCTGGCTGATTGGCTGGTGCCATTTGGTTTTTGCCTACTGCGTAGCAAATCGTCACAACTTGTAAGGTTGCGGTTAGGCATTGGTTTACGGTTTGGTTGGTTGAGGGGCATGGATTGGCTGTGCCTGCCCCTCTAATGCTGCTGCTGCAAAGGTATTCCGTTAAAGGAATATAGGGGCTCACCATTGCTTTTGTCCCAACCCTGTCAAGGGGCTAGGGCCACGCAAGAGCCCCTGGTTGCATTTGGGGAGGGCTGAGGGCAGGTTCCCTGCTCTGTCGCTATCCCCAAAATGTATTCCCCTTTTCTGGCTTTCGCAAGCTTGCGGAATGTCAGTCTGTCCCCAGTGGGGGGCAGATAGTCGCAACCAATGCCTAAGCAACCACTCACATTTTTTGTATTTTCATAAAGTTGTGGCCAAAATTATGCCAAAAACCTTAAACAAAAATTACGTGTGATGTGTGAGTTTTTGGGGGTGGCTTGGGGACCTCGACACGCAACTTTGAGCTGTGAGCACCAAAGTCAGCACCAAAGTCAGCAGAGCACAGCAGAATATGAATCACACGAACGACGGCTCTGAAGCGTAACTTCTTTATTCTATTACAGCTACTGCAAACCAAAATAAACTAAAGACTAAAGACTAACGGAGGCCTCTGGACTGCATGAGTGTTACAGTTTCTTATGCAGCCATCTTATCTCTACACAGATAACACTCAGACTCCCACAGAGTCAGGCTGGAGCGGAAGAAGCAATGAGCAGATTCCGCCCCCTGCTTTCTGAAAACATCATGAGGTTCTCGCAATGGGAGGGGTGAAATATCCACAATATGAACAGAAAATTGGGGAGGAAATGAGGTGGCCTGTGGCCCAACAGCCATGTTAGTGAAGTGGGGACCACTCCTTTGTGATCAGCCCACAAAAGTTAGGTAAAGGTAAAGGGACTCCTGACCATTAGGTCCAGTCGCGGACAACTCTGGGGTTGTGGCGCTCATCTCGCTTTATTGGCCGAGGGAGCCGGCGTACAGCTTCCGGGTCATGTGGCCAGCATGACTAAGCCGCTTCTGGCGAACAGAGCAGCGCACGGAAACGCCGTTTACCTTCCCGCCAGAGTGGTACCTATTTATCTACTTGCACTTTGACGTGCTTTCGAACTGCTAGGTTGGCAGGAGCAGGGACCGAGCAACGGGAGCTCACCCCGTCGCGGGGATTTGAACCACCAACCTTCTGATCAGCAAGCCCTAGGCTCATGTACCTGGAAACCCAAAGATACTGCTCTTTAAAGAGGGGGTGCTCATCCCAGATAGGCTGGTGAAAGGGCAGAACAGGAGGGGTGTTTTTCTCTTCCTTTGTAGCCAGCACTGAAACCAAGTGGGCAGGTGGAAGAAGATTGGAGAGATCTGCCCCTCCTTCATCTTCCCACCAACTTGCCTGCATGGAATTCCTGGTCTGTGATGGCTATGGGGAAATTTGTTCAATACAAGACCATCTGTGTGATCCAGTCCCATGCTGCCTCCGTAATATATGAAGCATGGATAAGGCAGGGGCATGTTGAAGATGTTGTTCTTTTTTTCTCTCGCAGGGAACCTGTGGCCCTGCAGATCTTGCTCAACTCCAGCTCCCAGCAGCTTCAGCCAGCAGGGACAATGATCAGGACTGATGGGAGATGCAGACCAGCAACATCTGGAGGGCCACAGTTTTCCCAGCCATGCTAGAGCAACCAGAGCGAGCTGGAGGAACGAAAATTTCTGCATGTCCTCCAAGTGAGCCAGGGCTTCATATACAGGAATATGTGGAAGCAGCCTTATGCAGAGTCAAATCACTGGTCCACCTGGCTCAGGTGTGTCTTCACTGACTGAGAGCAGCTTTCCAGGACTTCCAGAGGAGCCCTGCCTGGACATCCCAGGGACTGAATTTCAGGCCTTTCGCACGCAAAGCATGCATGTTCTGTTTTGTTTTCTGGTCCTTTTGCAATACAGTGTGTTATGTACTGGGTTGACATTCAACTCCGAGTATATTTCACGGTGGAACCTTGGTTCTCGAACGGCCTAGTTGACGAACAAATTGGCTTCCGAACACCAGAAACCTGGAAGTAAGTGCTCCGGTTTGCAAACTTTTTTCAGAAGCCGAACATCCAATGTGGTTGTCGGCTATTGTTTCAGGGGCACCTGCGCCAATCGGAAGCCACACCTTGGTTTTCGAATGTTTTGGAAGTCGAAAGGATTTCTGGAACAGATTATGTTCGAGAACCAAGCAACCACTGTATTGGGCCAGAGCTGCCAATTGTTTCTGTCATTGTTGTTGCCAGGTTTATCATTATGGTTTGTTTGTATCTTGGACCACTTCCATATGCCTGCATTCATTCATTCATTCATTCATTCATTCATTCATTCATTCATTTTTGCTTTCTTTTTCTTTTTTTGTGGGAGGGATGCCTACTAGTTAAGAATCTTAAGTGGATTTGATGCTATGGTGCCAAAATAATAATAATAATAATAGACTGCTTGCAGTAAGGAATGTGGGAGCATCTCAAGTTATCTGGAAGTTGAGCCTCAATGTGTTTTTAAATTTTCTTGTTTTCTGTTGCATTGGTCGCCATCTAGAGGATTATTGCATGAAGTGACTGATATATAGTGTCATGCTCATGCACAATGCAATCTGAACGCTGAGATTTAAGGAGTTCCACGGCATACCCTGGGTTGGTTTCCTTTGAATGAGGCTAATTGGGATTGTTTGTGTGGCTTGTTTGCTTCTTTACACATATACGCAGGCTGAGCATATAATGCAAAGGTTCACTGCATTCACATAACAACAGATCCTGCTCTCCCATTGGGTTTCTAGTAAAGGTAAAGGGACCCCTGACCATTAGGTCCAGTCGTGGACGACTCTGGGGTTGTGCGCTCATCTTGCTTTAAAGGCCGAGGGAGCCGGTGTTTGTCTGCAGACAGCTTCCGGGTCATGTGGCCAGCAGAACAGCACACGGAAACGCTGTTTACCTTCCCGCCAGAGCGGTACCTATTTATCTACCTGCACTGCGTGCTTTGAAACTGCTAGGTTGGCAGGATGGGAGCTCACCCCGTCACGGGGATTCAAACTGCCAAGCTTCCGATCGGCAAGCCCTAGGCTCTGTGGTTTAGACCACAACACCACCTGCAACCCATTTCTTTTGTTGTTTAGTCGTTTAATCATGTCCTACTCTTCATGACCCTATGGACCAGAGCATGCCAGGCACTTCTGTCTTCCACTGCCTCCCAGTTTGGTCAAACTCATGCTGGTAGCTTCAAGAGCACTGTCCAGCCATCTCGTCCTCTGTTGTCCCCTTCTCCTTGTGCCCTCCATCTTTCCCAATATCAGGGTCTTTTCCAGGGAGTCTTCTCTTCTCATGAGGTGGCCAAAGTATTGGAGCCTCAGCTTCAGGATCTGTCCTTCCAGTGATCACTCAGGGCTGATTTCCTTCAGAATGGATCAGTTTGATCTTCTTGCAGTCCATGGGACTCTCAAGAGTCTCCTCCAGCACCAGAATTCAAAAGCATCAATTCTTCGGCGATCAGCCTTCTTTATGGTCCAGCTCTCACTTCCGTACATCACTACTGGGAAAACCATAGCTTTAACTATAAGGCTTCGTTGGACAGCCACTTTGTTTTCTTGCATTTATCCCATTTCTAGGGTGCTACAAATGAAGTCTTACGTCTTTTCTCCAGACTCAGTGCCAGGAATCCCTGTCTGTTGCCCTCTTTTGTGTCCACACAGACATCTCAGTGATATCCCCTCCCACAGGGGAGGGGAAAGGAAAGGAAAGCCTGCCCCCTTCCAGATGGATCCACAACTATTTGCTCCAGTGACAACAGATCTCCTGAACCTGACCATATTTTCAGATGTGCAAAAGCCCATCCTTGCAGCCAAGGAGAATCTGCCAGACTCATGAGGACAAAAGAGCTGTGCTGTCGGGTCATGCAGATGGCTCATCTAGGGTAGCATCCTGCTCTCACACTGACCAACCAGATGCCTATGGGAAGCACACAAGCAACAGTACCTTTATTACCTATTGCGATTCGGAACAGCTGGCATTCAGACACATATTGCCTCCAACAACGGGGGCAGTACATAGCAACCATGACAATCAGTCAAGGTCCAATTTGTTTGACTTTCTTTAGCGGCCTCTTTCTACAACCAGTGTCACAAAATTTGGGCAGGACCTTTGGGAGATCATTCAGAACCAGACCCATCTTATATTGTGTAATTATTATAAGCAACTGCTGCCAAAAGCTGTGGTTTGCCTTTCCTGTTTGTGGGATGTGAAACACAAGAGCAGTCAAGTACAACATTCCTAGAGTGAACATGTTTACACAAGGGGAGGAATGTTTGTCCAGCCAGCAGGTAAACTTCCTGCTTCCTTCTGGGCTGGGACAGACTTCCTCTGCATGTGACTAGAGGTGGGCGTGGCCTCACCTGTGCAGGTAACGACAAAAGCACAGGGCAGGGCAGCCATCTATCTCTCTTTGACTACATGCATTGAAGAAGCAACATCTGCTTAGCCAAAGATGCTCTCTTGGCCTCCAGCCAAGAGAGGACAAAGGAACTGTCTCCTTATGAGATAGTTTCCAGGTATATGTTACTTTTCTAAGATAAATCTGCCTTCTGGGATCTGATTGTGAACAGAATGTGAGTGAGTAAACTCTTTTTATACTTTTACAGAAGACTGTGTCATGTCTTATCTTTTATGAGGGAATAAGGGGGAAATACCAGAACAGTTATTATAGAGGCTTTAGCAAGCCTGAGCAAACGCATCCGCTGTGCGTTTAAAAAGGGGAACGTTACTCTGGTAAATTGTGAACTTGTTTACACAAGTTGGAAAAGCTATAACCAAACAGTATATCCTCTCCTGCATCCCTGAACATTCCCACACTGCTGTGAACAGAGAAAGGGAGGAGACCAGGTTTCAAGACAAAACTCCATCCTTCCTTTCCACAGGTGCTGCTGAGGAGGCTTCCGGGAGAAGTTATGCTAACATCTATGAACAACTAGCTGCATATTCCGGAGGCTTCTATGTGAAGACCACCAAAGGCGAACTCGGCCGGGTCTTGGGCATCATGGAGCTGTCTCTGAATGCTGCCCCTGTCAAAGTGGTCCATAAGCACTTGGATGGATCTCAGCTCTCTTTCCCTGTGGATGAGACCCTCACAGAAATCACAGTCTCTGTCAAGAGCTTAAGGGCCTCAGGATTCACCGTTTTTCTGCTGCAGCCTTCAGGTATGATGTGTTGTAATGCAGAGGATGAGAGCTTTCCTGCAAATGTATAACTGAGGGCAGGGGCTAGAATTCTGATTCCTCTACATCAGGAATGGGGAACCTTTTGCAGCTGGAGGGTTGCCCTTCTAAGCCACTGTCATGAGCAAGCCAGAAGTAAATCGCACCAGGCAAGTTAACTCTTTATTAGCAAAAACAGGAGTGTCAGGCCTAATGAGCACAGCAACTCACCTCCGGTAGGTCTTGCCCCCCAAGAAGCAATCAAAGACTGTGCCTAAAAGTCACCAATCTCTCCTCCGCTCTTTTCATGCTTCTCCTGGTTCTGGGAGACCAGTGGGGAGGGGAGTTTGTTGCAGCAGGAAGGGGAGACACCTGTGCCTCTTCCCCAGCCAGACTCATCTCTGCCTCTCTGCCTTCCTCCTCTCCTGCTTCAGTTTCTGCCTCTGATTCTGGACTTCTCTCTGCCACAGACTCTCCCAGCTCACCAATCCCTGTTACCTCCTCAGCTTCCGACACTGCCTCTTCCCAATCTTCTCCCTCTGCACCACTCATCATGGTCCCACCACCTCTCCCCAAGCTCTGAGCCTTCTTCCCTTGGGGGTTCCCTGACTGGTTCTTCCCAACATTCCTCTGTGTCCAACTAGTCCATGACAACAACATAGCTGTCAACCGTCCCTTATTTGGTGGGAAAGTCCCTTATCCCAGTGCCGTTTCCCACTGCTGTCCCTTATTGATGATGTCCCTTAAATTTCCCAGGTTTCAAAGGAAGCAGCTCCTCTCCCTCCCTCCCCGCTGGCCAGGGAGGCTCCAACTGTGTTGCTTGGCTGCGTTGCTCATCCAATAAGGAATCTAAGAACGACTGGGGGGTGGAGCTTGCATGCCTTGTGCCGATCAAATCAGCCGTGTTGCCTGGGGACTCACCTTTGCTCAGCGCTTCCCAGCAGAGAGGTGACGGTGGTTTTCCTTGCTGCATCCCCTTTGCCGGGTTGCTGTGCTGTGGGAACCACCGCTTGAGGCTTCATTTGGCTGCTGGCTGGGCTTTCTGCCTTTGGCTCGGAGGGGCTCAGAAGTTGAACATACCTGTGCTTGGAAAATCCCTTATTTTGGCTGCTGATCCCTTATTTTCGAGGCTTCTGGTCCCTTATTTTCAAAACTGTAAGTTGAGAGCTATGGACAGCAACCTTCAAAGGCCTACATAACAATAGTGTGTGGAGCAATGAGTGGAAATGTTACCTTCATACGGCAGCCTAGTCAATCATACATGCCTCCCTATCTTCCAACCAGACCAGCAAGGGACATCATCGCAGTTCAAGGACATATTCCAGCCAGGCCCAAACACTCAAGGCAGGTGCAAAGCAGGGGCAGTGAGGGGTGTTGTCTGAAGAGAAGGGAGTGGCTGGGGAGAGCTCTGAGGGCCAGGTATCTCTCCATCTCCTGCAACCTTGTCTGTCTTGGTGTCATCCTGTGGCAGGTGTCTCACCATCCACTCAAAGAGTGATCAACACAGCCAGCCACAAGATTGTGAAGGTGTCCCCCATCCCTGAGAGGGGCATGTGGACCATGACTGTATCTCCCAGCAGCTCCTACGAGGTGGAAATCGGAGGCAAGAGCTTGCTTGACTTTTCCTACCAGATTATGCAGAAGCAGAAAGAGTACGTGCTTCCGGTCCAGGGAAAACCTGTGAAAGGTACGTTTTGGGGGATGTGAAGCACCCACACTGAGGGCAGAATTATCTGGCGTTGCTGTTGTTTTTTAAGACTTAAGAAAGCACCTATCCTTTTCCAAGAGTTGTACAGAGAATTACTGAACGAATTTTCTCTCAAAATATACATTTTGATAATGCATTGGAACCAATCAAGAATCCTGCAAACTAGCTTCTGATCTGCACTTTAGTGTTGGAAAAACGCCCTGGGGGTACCGTATTTTGCGCTCTGTAAGACGCACCAGACCACGAGACGCACCTAGTTTTTGGAGGAGGAAAACAAGAAAAAAAATATTCTGAATCTCAGAAGCCAGAACAGCAAGAGGGATCGCTGTGCAGTGAAAGCAGCAATCCCTCTTGCTGTTCTGGCTTCTGTGATAGCTGCGCAGCCTGCATTCACTCCATAAGACGCACACACATTTCCCCTTACCTTTTAGGAGGGAAAAAGTGAGTCTTATAGAGCAAAAAATACGGTACCTGAAAGCCCCCGGAACTCTGAGCGTCCTCCGATGTGTGCAACAATGGAAAAGGTATCTCCCTTCTTCTCCTGGGCGCTCCAGCAACATAAATCAAATGATTTATGCACACTATACTTCTAGCGTTACCAGTGGCGTAGCGTGGGGGGTGCAAGGGGGGCCGGCCGCACTGGGCACAACTTCTGGGGGGGGCGCGCTCGCTGCCTCCAGAGTCGCCCAGAGCCCCATGGCAGCGGCTCTCAGCGCTCGCCGCGGAGGGCGCGCCAGGCCGCCCCTCCTCACCGACGGGCAGCGTTCGCCTGCGGGGCTCGGCCAGCGTGCAGGGCTGGCCGCGTGGAGTCGCCGGGGAGCCGCCGCCTGCCATGCCGCCCTGGCTGCTTCAGCCGCATCCGACAGCCGGCTCGAGGCTCCTTCCGGCCGGGTCTCCCGATGGGGCGCTGCGGATGGAGGCTCCGGCACCAAGCGCCACGCTGCCCACCCGCCCCAACGGGGCCCGCCCACCCGCGCCAGAGGCTGGCCGACGCACTGGCCCCAGAGGCGCCCCCTCCCCGCGCCAGAAAGAAGCCGCGTCGGGGCTAGCTGGGCCGGGGAGGGAGACCGAGAAGGCTGCGCCACGACGCCCAAAGATGCGCGTCTTGGCGCAAAAGGGGCCCGCGGCACCCAGACGCGGAAGGGACCCTCTCCCCCTGACCCGCCACTGAACTGCAATTCCCAGCTCCCTTGGCAAATCCCAGTGCCTAATCCCCAAGATGCTTTATTTGAGGCAGGGGTCCTTTAATTGCAAAAACAACACCACGGAGGGCAGTAGTCACCACGAAGTTTGCCCCAGAGTAGAGCCGTCAGTATTAATGACCATGGTTAGGGGTTAGGGGGCGCAAATTACTTGCCTTGCCCCGGGTGCTGACTACCCACGCTACGCCGCTGAGCGTTACACAGCAAGAAGCGTGAGACATCATAGATCTAATCTACTATTTATTTACACACTATATACAGACCAAGGCGTAATGGCGTCCGTTCTCTCCAGCTCCGAGAGAACAAAACAGACAGAAATAAACGCAAAAGTACAGTGAAACAGTACCCGCAGCGGAAGAGATAAGATGTTCTTCCTTTCCCAGACTTGTCCCAGACAGGCATGTGATCTCATCTGCAGCACCGGCTGCATGAAATACTAACATTTAGTCCAAAAGATGCAGATGATCACCATTTGCTAGAAACCGCAGGAGGGGAGAGCGGCTGTTGTGCTCAGGTTCTGTTTGCAAGCTTCCTGTGGGCCTCTGGTTAGCCACTGTGAGAACAGTACAGTGGACCAGGTGGGCCCTTGGCCTGATCCAGGAAGGCTGTTCCTGTGTGCTTCACATTGGACTTCACAAAGGTCAGTCATCCCCGGTTTGGCACAAGGGCCTTTCCCATCACCTACAACCAGAGGTCCTTCAAACTGACAATGCCAGGGATGAATCCTTCTGTATTCGAAGCAGAACATCTACCACTGAGCTGTGGCCTTTTCTGCTCTCATTCAGTTGACAAAAGCTTCTGAGCCTGATCACCTGCTATCTTGGTCTTACTCACCACAGGTGACCAGCCAAGTGGGTAGTCTAAAATCTCTGCTGTTGCTGCACAGGAAACTACAACAGAGATGTGGTACAAAGCAACCACACATTATATCCAGTAAAGAAAATTCTGCTTTCCAGACTGTGAAAAATACAGTGGTACCTCAGGTTACAGACACTTCAGGTTACAGACTCTGCTAACCCGGAAATAGTACAGTGGAACCTCAGGTTACATACGCTTCAGGTTACAGACGCTTCAAGTTACAGACTCCGCTAACCCAGAAATAGTGCTTCAGGTTAAGAACTTTGCTTCAGGATGAGAACAGAAATCGTGCTCCGGCGGCGCAGCAGCAGCGGGAGGCCCCATTAGCTAAAGTGGTACCTCAGGTTAAGAACAGTTTCAGGTTAACAGACCTCCAGAAGGAATTAAGTACTTAACCCGAGGTACCACTGTACCCCAATTAGCTCAGGATGCGACTATAAGCCCTAAGAGGGAAAACCCAGGAACTCAGTGGGGACATTGCATTGATAGCGGAGGAAGAAAGAGGATCTCCAGTGAAACTAAACTGACTTTCTGCATTTTTGTTGCAGGCTCAAATTACACTGTGTCCCTGAGGCTGATGGAAGATACTAAAGGTGCTAGGATCCAGCGCCTGGTCCCTATCTCTGGATCAGGGAAGCCCATAGATTCCATCTCTCTGAAACAAGCCTTTGATGCCCTTGAAAGCCCCTGGGCGATTGCCCCCGTTTCCTTAGATAACCCAGTAAGTTCTCTCTCCCATGTTTTTAGCTAAAGCAGGGATAGCCCAGGGTCTGATCACAGCCCTCCAGGCCTGAAGTGCGTTGCCAAGGCAACACTGCTACAGACACTGACAGGAGCGCTGACTTGGGCTCCAGGTTATGGGCGCCCAGTGGTGCCCATGACGTAACGTGACATCATGACGTCCTGACGTCATGTTGCATCGGCAGCATGGCAATGCTTCCAGGGCCTCATTTCCGATATCTCTCACACGACTTCCAGTTTCTACCATGTTCAGAGGGTCTCGGATGTCGCTTCTGAGACGTTGCCAGGTCTTGGAGGTCATGTCCCAGGCCTTGCAAGACCTCCAATGTGACTCCGGTTTCTGTTACTATGTTTTATTATTGATGCTCCATAAAATGGGTTCTTTTTAAAATATTTTGCTTATGATGTTCAGGTTTATACATTTCAATACAGCCATTTTAACATTCCAAAACTTGACTTCCTTCCCCCTCTTTCTGCGGTTCCTTAAATTTATTTTTTAATATTTTCTGCATATCCAACTTAACATAATTTGTTCATTTATTTATCTCCTCTAAATACATACTCATAAAACCCCAGGTTATTATTTTGCCAGTGTTCTTGACTGTTTACAATTTGTTTGCAAATATTCAATAAACCATTCTATAAAAATGGGTTCTCTAATGTTGCACACCACCCTGGGATCTTTTGATAAAGGGCGGTATATAAATTGAATTCATCATCATCATCACCAGAGAATAGCAGGAATGGGAGAACCCTCCAGATGCTACCGGACTACAACTCCCATCAGCCCCAGCCAACATGGCTCCAAAGTCAAGGGTGAGGGGAGATGTAGTCCAAGGAATTCTGGAAGGCCACAGATTCCACAGCTGTGCTGTACAAGATCCATAGCAATTGTTCTTTCTCCGTTACCTTTTAGACTACCCTGCTGACTGTGGAAGGCCTGTCCCCCAGGAACCTCCCCTTTTCACGAGTCACCAGCTATCCCATCAGCACAGAGTCCGTGCAGATTGTGCCCCTGCCAAACCAAGAGAGTGAGCGTGGTTCTCTCCCCCTTTCCCATTGCGATGGAACAAGCCGGTAACAGACAGAATGTGGTAACACTGGAGAAGCATCACAGGACCGATAATAAAGCAGAATAGATCCAAAGCAATCTGCAACATACACACACCCCAGGTGCTTCCTCGCAGCAGCTACTACCGGCGGTGGTGTTTCCTTGCTGCTACCACCACCCAAATGCTAATAGCTGTCTACATTACTATTGCAGATATTAATATTGCACAGCTTTGAAGCAGTAGGATGCATAAAAACTGACTCCTCTTTGAATAAAAATGGTCCAGGCCCATAAATATGATTCAGAAGCTTTAATAGACAGAACTTGCTTCAAAACAAACAAAAGAACGAATAACGATACATTCAGATTAGTTGTATAATATCATGTGCACGTCCAGCATAGGTTCCACCTTCTTAAAAAAATGAAATAATTCCAAACAGACCTAAAACCAGAAGTCTGTCTCTCACCACACAGACTCCATTAGCCCAGAGCTGCTTTCTCTTCAGGAGACCACATCCTTTGTTCTCTGTGGCTTCCAGAGAAAAACTCAATGGCCGACTCCCCAAAGTGGCGATTTGCAACTGAATACCTCTCTCACATGACCTAAAATTAAACACCAAGTGAGAGCTAACAGAGAACATCAACAGTTAATTATTAACCCATCTACATTCTCAGAGAGCTCTTCTTAGCTTCAATATTGACCAATAGAATTTTCCAGCTAAACCTTCAGCAATATACATACAGGCATTTTCCATTTCAATGTCAATTACACCATTATACTTAACAATTACGAACATGTCTTCCTATGTCTCCAGATGCAATGTTGCCTGGTGGGAGCCTGGAGGTCTCTGTCATGGTGGTGAACAGTGGGCAAGCGGCTTCATTCTCTTTTGAAGTCTGGGATGACCAGGGTCTCCTGAGCAGCTTTACACCACCCCAAAAATTCCTAAACCCAGGAGAGAGCACCCTACTCAACGCAACCTTCAGAGCAGCTTTAGGGAGT
This sequence comes from Podarcis siculus, assembly GCA_034642415.1. Taxonomy (NCBI): domain Eukaryota; kingdom Metazoa; phylum Chordata; class Lepidosauria; order Squamata; family Lacertidae; genus Podarcis; species Podarcis siculus. Next base: position 1,449,356 of record JAXCMG010000065.1, on the reverse strand, counting down.
GACAGCTTTACCTCCAGGTAGGATGGCATTGCCAAAATGGTTGGAATGAGAGTCTTGAGTGGTCTGGGAGATGATAGGAGTGGACGTCTGGAGTGGGGAGAGAGATGAGGTGTCAAATTTTGAGGATTCTCTGGGTAGGTAGCAGCCCTCGGAAGACTTGGAATTACTGCACTTGGTACCAATTATAAGCTGCCTTATACTAGGGTTGCCATATATCAAAGTGAAAATCCGGACACAAAAGTTTTTGAGCTTGCTTTGGGAGGGGGCAAGTTGTTGCCGTTTTTATGAATATGTCTTGCTCCAGGAGGTTACCATTGAAACTGCTGTTGAAAGGGAGGAGGGAAATCTCTATTTTAGCAGTGGCTGCAGTGGATCCCCCCTTTTTGTATTGATAGTCTGTCCCAGTGCTGTTCTTTGAACCTCTGAAAACCACAGGCACAACAATCAATGCAGGGCTGCACATCATTTTGAACCTCAGAAAACCAGCAGCCTGGGGCTGTTTGCAAAAGGGCTTTCAAACAGCCCTGCACTGCACTTTGAAGTCCCAACAATTGGTGCTTCAAAGCACAGCATCACCTGAACAGCACAATTACATCAAGTGACAGATGGGAGATCCCACCCACCTGTCCAATTTGGCCCACTAGGGTGGGGAAATAAGGAGATAAGGCCCACCAGCCAGAAAAGCTTTGCCAACCCTTATCTAGATGAATATTGTCTACACCAGGGGTTCCCAAACTGGTCTGTGGATCACAAGTTGCTTCATTCAGCTGTCCCGTGGAACGTCCACATTAAATATACATATTGATTTCTAATTGTGTTCTTAATGCTCCTTTTCTTTCTAACGTTGTATTTTATTGTATTACAATATAAAAAATAAAAGAAGCAATAGAAATACAATGAAAAAGCACTTCACATTTCAATTGCTACAGAAGGCAGAAAAATCATTAAGTGGTCCACCAACAGCATCACAATTTTTAAGCAGTAAATGTACGGAAATGTTCTGGGAGCCACTAGTCTACATTAACTGCCAGAAGCTCTTGAAGGTTTCAGACAGTGAACATTCACAGCCCTAAGAAGGGGGAGCAGAGGAACCTGGTACCAAGAATCCAATGTTTTCTGAGCAAAGAATTAGGAATTGGTGGATCCAGATGACATACTAGTAGGATACGATGATGCAGCACAGCTAAGCTGGATTGCTGAGGGCAACAAAGTATAGATGCTAGACTGTCCCTTCTCATTTATACACCCACCCACCCCCAGATATACACAGTTCATAATCACTGGATGTTCTTTCAGCACTGCAACGTTCACAGCTCAAAGCTCGGCAGCTCAAAACTACTTGAAACTGCCCATCATGGTCGTTCCTGAAACTGCCCTGGTGAGTTTTCACTCCACATTGATTTTTCATGGCCACTGCTAATATCCATATACCGAATCCCAACTGAAGGAACACTCCATTAATCACTGTGTCATCAGTTTATTCGTAACATTATCTGTTCATTCTCTACCAGGCCCCGTTCATGGTGCTAGTTTATCTGAACTCTATCACACAATTCTTGGCTCAGAAAAGTATTTAATATATATTTGGCGATGAGGTATGTTTAGAAATGGAGGCATTGAGATAAAATATAGGTGAACACCTATGTAAGGTAAAGGGTAAAGGGACCCCTGACCATTAGGTCCAGTCGTGACCAACTATGGGGTTGCAGCGCTCATCTCGCTTTATTGGCCGAGGGAGCCGGCGTTTGTCCGCAGACAGCTTCCGGGTCATGTGGCCAGCATGACTAAGCCGCTTCTGGCGAACCAGAGCAGCACATGGAAACGCCATTTACCTTCCCACTAGAGTGGTACCTATTTATCTACTTGCACTTTGACATGCTTTCGAACTGCTAGGTTGGCAGGAGCAGGGACCGAACAACGGGAGCTCACCCCGTTGCGGGGATTCGAACCGCCAACCTTCTGATCGGCAAGTCCTAGGCTCTGTGGTTGAACCCACAGCGCCACCCGCGTCCCTGAACACCTATGTATTTCAGTACAAATTTTCATTGTTGTTTGGAAAACCCTTCGTGTGGAAATTGGGCTTGGCAGATTAATGAATGAACAGCATGTGAAATTGACGAAAACGGACTGAGTCTCTAGCTCATGGTTGCCAACGTAGTGCCCTTCTGATGATGTGGGCTACAATTCCCATCACCCACAGCCAGTGTGGCCAATAGTGAGGAGTTATGGGAGCTGCAGTCCAAAATACCTGGAGAGTACCATGCTGGATAAAATTAAGCACCTGCCCTAGTTGATGGTGGCATTCACTGGTGGATAAAGGTAAAGGTAAAGGGACCCTTGACCATTAGGTCCAGTCGCGGACGACTCTGGGGTTGCGGCGCTCATCTCGCTTTATTGGCCGAGGGAGCCGGCGTACAGCTTCCGGGTCATGTGGCCAGCATGACTAAGCCACTTCTGGCGAACCAGAGCAGCGCACGGAAACACCGTTTACCTTCCTGCCAGAGTGGTACCTATTTATGTACTTGCACTTTGATGTGCTTTTGAACTGCTAAGTTGGCAGGAGCAGGGACCAAGCAACGGGAGGTCACCCCGTCGCGGGGATTCGAACCGCCGACCTTCTGATCGGCAAGCCCAAGGCTCTGTGGTTTAACCCACAGCACCACCCGCGTCCCTTACTGGTGGATACTCTTTGGTATTTACCAACCAACATGTTCTCTACCCAAACAGGAAACAGACCAGATCTCACCAATCCACGTCCTCCTCGACTTTAACATGCCTTGTGCAGGCAGCATTCAGCACAGACCTACCTGCTCTCAGCACCTTTGGTACATGAGCTTTACTGCTAAGGATGCTCAAAGTGCTGTCACTGTCCGTGCCACACCAGGGGGAACTCAACTATCTTGCAACCCACAGGGGGCTGGTGGCAGCAAGGAGGTCATTTGTCACTATCGGTATGTATGTCCACGGGGCTCCTCCTGATGACCTGTTAACGCAGTATTCGTCCTGATTCACTTTGATGTTAGATTTCTGAGCCTTTACATACCGTATTTTTTGCTCTATAAGACTCACTTTTTCCCTCCTAAAAAGTAAGGGGAAATGTGTATGCGTCTTATGGAGCGAATGCAGGCTGCGCAGCTATCCCAGAAGCCAGAACAGCAAGAGGGATTGCTGCTTTCACTGTGCAGCGATTCTTCTTGCTGTTCTGGCTTCTGAGATTCAGAATTTTTTTTTTTCTTGTTTTCCTCCTCCAAAAACTAGGTGCGTCTTGTGGTCTGGTGCGTCTTATAGAGCAAAAAATACAGTATTTGTGTCGAAGGCGGAGGCCACATTCCCTGTTCTCTGTGGATTCCTTCAGTTTATTTCCTACTCAGATAACCCCCAAATGAAGGGGAAGGGAGAAAAAAACCAAGCAAGCCACTTGCAGAATGTTTTATGTGAAAAATCTCATCTGCTTATGTAGTATCAGAGAGTACACACCGAAAGCAGGGCCCTAGAGACCAGGGAGTGATTTTCTGGTCCTCCTACTAACAGGGCTGATGGTGAGGAACAGGGACAGAAGACAACTGGATTTGAGGTCCCGGCACTCCAGACCCTAATCAGATGGTCTCCTTAACCAATTATGCACCAGTGTCTTAAAAGACAGGGCCTTTTAAGTGTTGGCTCCCTGCTAATGGAATGCCCTCCCCTAAAGAGGTCACCTGGCTCCAGCATTGCCAGCCTTTAGGTGCCAGGTACAAACAGGCTTTTGGATCTCAATTTAAGCATGATGCGGTGTGAAACTGGCCTCACTTGGTGTTTGCTTTTTAGTGGAGAGAGACTCAAGGCTCATCCACGCTTCACACTCGCCCCATGATTTCTAGGCACGAGTCTGAGAGGTTGTTCTCTCGTCCCCCCACTTTCCCCCCGGAAAACCTGCTGTTTACTGCTGAATCGGAACAAACATCAGTCGCGTTTTCTGCAGAGAAACAGAAGAGTAGATGAGCCTTCATTCCATTCATTCTTTTTCACTTTTATTATTCTCAGAGTTTATTCTGTGTTGCAGATTTTAAGCATTTGGGGGACTTGTTCTGCATTTTAGCATTTTCTAAGTTGCTTTGGGATATTTTGTAAAAAACAATGAATGGATAATAATAATAATAATAATAATAATAATAATAATAATAATAATATGGCACAATCTTCCGTTGTCTTCCAAGACAGACGGATGCAAACAACAAACCAGTGGCCTCAGTTTGTTCTCATGGGAAGCTACCAGAGGTTCAACCCATGACAGGAACAACTACTGGCCATGATTCTCATCATATGTGAACACAACAAAATCAGCACTGAAGACATACACAGTTTTTTTCTTAGGTTGTCAGATGTCAAGGAAGTGCAACAGATCTCTAGCTGTCCAACAGCCCCCTCTAGAGCTTAATTTGGGGAAACTGAACAGAAATGATACATACAGTGGTACCTCTGGTTACGAACTTAATTCGTTCCGGAGGTCCGTTCTTAACCTGAAATCATTCTTAACCTGAGGTACCACTTTAGCTAATGGGGCCTCCTGCTGCCGCCGCACCGCCAGCGCGCAATTTCTGTTCTCATCCTGAGGTAAAATTCTTAACCCTACTTCCGGGTCAGCGGAGTCTGTAACCCGAAGTGTTTGTAACCCGAGGTACCACTGTATTGAGAATTGTCCTGTTATCCCCAAAGCTCGTTGGGAGAGGGGTGAGACTTTTTCCCTCCAGTTGTTTCCACGGCTCCAACCTCTTATTTCCCCCCCATGCTAGTTAACATAGAGAGAGCCAGTGTGGTGTAGTGGTTAAGAGCAGTGGACTCGTAATCTGGGGAACCGGGTTCGCTTCCCCGCTCCTCCACATGCAGCTGCTGAGTGACCTTGGGCTAGTCACACTTCTCTGAAGTCTCTCAGCCTCACTCACCTCACAAAGTGTTTGTTGTGGAGGAGGAAGGGAAAGGAGGTTGTTAGCCGCTTTGAGACTCCTTAGGGTAGTGATAAAGCGGGATATCAAATCCAAACTCCATCTATCAATTCACTTCCATGCAGGAGAAAAAGCTATACACACACACCAGAAACAGTCGCAGAGTGTATACAGCTATCGCATTCCTCCCACAATCACAAATTTTCCTCCCAACCCGTGTACACTGAAGAAGTTTTTTGGGAGGGGGGGTGCTTTCGAAGCTAAATGCAGCTGTGCAGATGTAGATTGAAAAGCAAGGGTCCAACCCCCAACCCCAAAATGGAGATGATCCAGGCAGAGGACAGAATGGAGGCTCAAACTCCCTCTCCACCCCCCCCCCCGGATTCACTCCCTCCCACCCAAGACTAGAGAAGGGGGGGGGAGAGAAGGAAATGTGTCCAACTGATTCTGCAGAAGAGTAAGAATAGCTTGAGACTGGTTCACATGGAAATGCAGCGAAAGAACAAAGTGTTCAGTAAAAAATTAATAAACCAAAAGAAGTCATCATAAAAGTAACCAGATGCCCCTGCTGCAAACTAATGTTTTATTCTGTAATATGTTCTTGACACAATTATAACTTTGTCCTCCTTTTCAGGTCCAATTGCTGCACTCCTTATGCAGAGGTTCTGATCGGTGATGAAAATGGAAACACGGATGCTTTAACTGTAGACTGCAGACAGACACATCCTGCAGCAGCCTAGAAAAACGGACAACACTCCCAGGGCCCCTACTCCCTCCTTTTTGCAACCCCCTTTGTACCCCCATTTTCACCTTCGTCTCGTTTTTTCCTCCCTCCCACCTTTCCGCCCTGCTTTTTGCAACTCTCCCTTGCACACACATCCCCCGTTTCCATCCTCGCCCCCCTCCCGTTCTGCAACACACACACACACCACAATCATAAACGCTACTGTGCCTTTGAGACAGACTCAAGCAAGCAGGTCAGCTTAGAGAAGGTTAAGTTCGGCTGGTGGGTGTTGTACATATACAAGTGTTTGCTTGTTAATAATGTTATGTACTGAAGTTCTTACCCTGGGCCAGCAGGGGGATACTGTAGATAGTTATGCAAATGAAGGATCGAAAGTGACGTTCAGTGATTGGATAGTTTTAGAAAGTTGCTACAGTAACATTGTACTGGAGCTCTATATAAGCAGGCTGACTGAGCCCTTCAGTCAGTTCTGTTCTGGCCTCTGAATAGACTGGAGCTGTTTGAAGACTCGCTGTGTCGTCTGATATGTTCACCCACAACTTAACAAATAAAATACCTGTTCTAAACGACTACATTGAATCTGGAACTTCATGTTGAAGGCAATGCACAGTGCCAGGAGTAAAATGCATTGCATGGAGGGACTGTGGAGTATTTAAGGGCTCTGTGTCCATCATCTCCCTCACACAAGGCAGCTAAGGAAAGGAAGAGAGAGACGTTTGAGTATAGCAAGAAGGGAGGAACAATGAAAGGGCAGGATAGTGGCTGTTAGTACAGTCAAACCTCGGTTGTCAAACGTAATCCGTTCCGGAAGCCCGTTCAGCTTCCAAAATGTTCGACAACCGAGACGTGGCTTCTGATTGGCTGCAGGAGCTTCCTGCACTCAAGCAGAAGCAGTCTCCGAAGTTCAGCTTTCGAAAAACGTTCAAAAACCGGAGCATTTACTTTCAGGTTTTCGGCGTTCGGGAACTGAAACGTTCCAAAACGGAGACATTTGGGATCCGAGGTTTGACTGTACAGTGGTACCTCTGATTAAGTACTTAATTCGTTCCGGAGGTCCGTTCTTAACCTGAAACTGTTCTTAACCTGAAGCACCACTTTAGCTAATGGGGCCTCCCGCTGCCGCTGCGCCGCTGGAGCCCGATTTCTGTTCTTATCCTGAAGCAACGTTCTTAACCTGAAGCACTATTTCTGGGTTAGTGGAGTCTGTAACCTGAAGCGTATGTAACCCGAGGTACCACTGTAGTAGTTTTCTTACATCTCTGTTGTTGTTTAAAACCGTGGTTTTTCCTCAGTTCTCCTCCATCGCTGCTTTATTCAAACTTCTGCCATTGTTTTAAACTACCATTCCCCCCCCCTCTCAGTGTCTCACCTTTTCAGCTCCCACGGCCACAATCTGCCTTTACTTTAGGGGCTTATCCACCCTTACCTTTTACTCCACTCTTTCCAGGCAATCTTTCCCCACAAAAACCCGCTTTTTAAAGCTGAATCAGAGCAAACGTCAGTTCGGGTTTTCCGTAGATTGACGTTTGCTCAAATTGAGCTTTAAGGAATGGGTTTTCAGGAGCTTTGAAGAACGGGTTTCCGTGAGGAGAGCGCCAGAGAAAAGGCCGAGGCACTTGGACATGGAGCTTTAAATCATGGGCCATGCCTGGAAAGAGCAGAGGAAAATAAGTGTGGATAAGCCCTTCTCCGCTGCACCACCCTGACTTCATGCAAAACCAGGATTGTGATGAGACAACCAATAATTCAACCAGATCAAACATTACGGTGCTTTTCCATGTTTAATGATTCACCAGAATATACTTTACATAAAGAAGCTGCAACATAAAGAAGCAGCAACAGCACACCTTGAAATTGCCAGACTCATGAAATCTCAGTCAAGTAGGAGGGGGCTTTGGGGTGCCATTGCAGAAAATTATCACATATTTAATGAGGTTGCTTTTCTCTCCCAAGGCTTGGGGGTTATTCTGAAAAGATTGGGTAGTATTCAACTAAGTTTTACTCGGAGAAGACCCACAAAAATTAATGAACATGGTTAAGACAGGTCTGTTTATTTCAACAGTAGTGAACCTGATGCAGACTGTGGTTAAAATAGGATGAAATTCACTTTTCCTGACTGTGAGGGTTATTACTACGGCTTCTACTTTAGCAGGTAGAGTTGCTGGGTTTTTCCCCAGAACAACATCTCCATGTTGGGAAATGCAGCTCTTATTGAAGACCAACCAACTTTTTGGGAAAAAAATTATACCCACCTTCGTCGCCAGTGAAATATATTCAGCTCATAGTGGTGAGGAGGAATGGAAGTTCCCCCATAATGCCTGCTTTATGTACATTATTTACACTGCACGTGATTGGCTAATTCCGGGATTCTCCTGTAGGCCAATCAGGTTGTGGATTCACTTCCACCTGGAACTGGATTGGGTGGCTCCTGCGGACCAATCATACTGCTGCATTGTTCTAGGACCAATCAGACTGCTGCATTTTGGATCCTATTCAGCTCACTACATAACACCTCCCCTTCCCGGTTTAAAAACCAGGCTCAGGGCAGCTAACAGCAAATATAAAACATTGATTAAAATGCAACTTAAAAACAGCATAAAACAGCATAGAATACAACATAAAATGCAGCATCAGTATCAATAAAATTCAAAAATTCAGGGGTCATTTACGGGGGGGAGGGGAACCCAGTCAGTAGACATTGAATGATCACCAGGGCTAATTGGCCAAGTTGGTCCTACTAGGGCCAGCAAGGAGACCAGGGAAGAATTTAAATGTTGAGTCCCAGAAAGGGTTTCTTCATAGAAGAGGAAAGGGAAAAGGGAATAGAGTTCAAATTGAAGGACAAGCGGAATAGCTCTGTCTTACAGGCCCTGCGGAAGGAGATCAAGACCTGCAGATAACCTGCTAAACATGGTCGCAACCCTAGGAACATAAATTTTGCTTCTCGTTTTCATGCTTCTCATTTCTTATTTTCTCATTTTCAGTTCAGTTCTCCACATTTCCTGATGAGTCTGCAAGTCAGCATTTTAATCTGTGCATCTCCTAATAGGCAGTTTTGCCTCAAGCTGTTGTTGTTTAGTCGTTTAGTCGTGTCCGACTCTTCGTGACCCCATGGACCAGAGCACGCCAGGCACTCCTGTCTTCCACTGCCTCCCACAGTTTGGTCAAACTCATGCTGGTAGCTTCGAGAACACTGTCCAACCATCTCATCCTCTGTCATCCCCTTCTCCTTGCACCCTCCATCTTTCCCAACACCAGGGTCTTTTCCAGGGAGTCTTCTCTTCTCATGAGGTGACCAAAGTATTGGAGCCTCAGCTTCAGGATCTGTCCTTCCAGTGAGCACTCAGGGCTGATTTCCTTCAGAATGGAGTGGTTTGATCTTCTTGCAGTCCATGGGACTCTCAAGAGTCTCCTCCAGCACCATAATTCAAAAGCATCAATACTTCGGCGATCAGCCTTCTTTATGGTCCAGCTCTCCATACATCACTACTGGGAAAACCATAGCTCAAGCTAGCCGTCCCTAATAGAACGCATTTCCCCACAAATATATGCATTTTAACACACACTTTCTGAACCCTGATGTTTGGAATTTTTTCCAGTAGCACCTTAGAGACCAACTAAGTTAGTTATTGGTATGAGCTAACTAACTTAGTTGGTCTCTAAGGTGCTACTGGAAGGAATTTTGTTTCGACTATGGCAGGCCAACATGGCTACCTACCTGTAACTAGTTTGGAATTTTGTGCATGTTATTTGGTAGGAGAACTGCATCACAAAATTTGGGGAAGTGTGAACTTCAAAGAGAGCCCCATTTGAGTTGTCTGTTGCTTCGGGGACTGCTAATTAGGTAATTTGAATTTCTCCCTGTTTCTTCCCCTCTCTTCAAATCACTTGGTAGGCCCCAAACACAGGGCTGGTGAGCTACGCTTGAGAGGATGCAGAGGTCTGGTGAACAGCACACACTGGTGCTTCTCAACCGCTCAGGAAAGACTCCAGTGACTGCAGCCTCAAAGATTCATAATCTTTTTTTTAGTTTCTTTTCATGTTGACTGGAGTTGATGGTGTTGACTACGTTTATTAAATTTTAAATATTGTTTCCCACTAAAAGGGGGGAAGACCCAGTGCAATTTGCAACCAAAGTAAAATCAAATAACTAAAAACGTTTCACAATAATGTCTCATTAGAAAGGTAAAGGTAAAGGGACCCCTGACCATTAGGTCCAGTCGTGACCGACTCTGGGGTTGCGGTGCTCATCTCGCTTTATTGGCCAAGGGAGCCGGCGTACGGCTTCCGGGTCGTGTGGCCAGCATGACTAAGCCGCTTCTGGCGAACCAGAGCAGTGCACGGAAATGCCGTTTACCTTCCCGCTGGAGTGGTACCTATTTATCTACTTGCACTTTGACGTGCTTTCGAACTGCTAGGTTGGCAGGAGCAGGGACCGAGCAACGGGAGCTCATCCCGTCACAGGGATTCGAACTGCCGACCTTCTGATCAGCAAGCCCTAGGCTCTCTGGTTTAACCACTCTCTCTGGCCGCTTCCCTCCCTGTCCAACACATCTGCCCCCTTCCCGAGAGACAGAACGGCGAAGAGATTCCCTGTGCACACCTCGCCTTTTCCCGAGGGATCTGAGGGAAAGTCAGGCCCGTGTGATAGGAATTTTGAGGTCTTAGATATATGGTAATGTTCATAAGTGTACCAACCAAGCATGTACATAGATCAGCACAGGAAGACCGACCTGGAACCATTTTGATTTCTAAACTGAGCAAATGTTTTCTTTGCAAGGTCAAAGTGGGAAACCTCCCCATTGTCTCTTTCCTCACAAATCCTGTCTTAAGGGCACATTTAAGATATGAATAGGGTGTGAGCCTGTGATCTGGCCCAGGAACTAAGTATTTATCATTACAAAAAAACTGGCCAGGCTCCCCAGGAAATCCAATCAAGTAACCTGCCAGACAGGAGATAAACAACGACAGGAGAAAAACAACATTCAAATTTCTGTTTTAGACAGCCTTTTATGTGATGTAGGTGTGATGTATCTGAGAGGTGGTCTTAGGTTACACCCCTTCTGTGATGTATGTATGATGTTTCTGGGGGTGGTCTTGATCTACAGGGTGGCAATTTCAAAAGTCTTTATAAGGCCTTGCACACCATTGTTCTGGGTTCCTCCTCCCTCCTTTGTGTGGTGAGTTGAGGACCCTGTTGCAACAGATCAATAAAGATCAGGCTTACTAGCTGCTTTGCTTCTCAATATTCTCTGGTTGGCCTCTGTTATTTTCTCCTACCGATGGAGAACCTATGTAAGGACTCTATATGGGCTCCTGGATACCCCATAAGGGAAGAAGGGCAATTTTTGTTTACAACACCCAGTAGAACTAACCTTAGCCACACACAAAAAGCACACAGAGCTGAAAGAAGGCGTGGGAAAGGGCATCACTCTTCCAACTTAATCTGCCAACTATGTGTCCTTCTCAAGGGAGGAAAAGGCGGCCCCGCTTTGTGGCCAAGGAAGCGGATGGGGGGGCAGAGGGTGCCACTGCACCCATGGGAACCACGCTGACAACCTCTAGCCGCACCAGCGAGACACAAAAGGTGCGAACTGTCAGGAGTGCAACTCAAAACGGCAAGCAGCCGAAGACCTATGGCAGCAAAGGTCACCAACGCAGCGCCCAAGGACTAACCCCCGCCCAGACTGTGTTTCAGCCCCCAACTTCCTTTTGCCGAAGGGCAGCCTGCAACTTCCTCTCTCTCTCTCTCAGGCCTCCCACTTTGCAGCGCAAGTCCTCTCAGAAAACCTCTCCTCTCTCCTTCTCCACATGGTCTGTGCGAGTGTCAATGAGATGTGGTTTCTCAGAGCAAAAGAGGAAGTCACCTCCCCATATATATTACAGACTGAAATATCTATAGGCACACAGAGAGCGAACAGGAGGGAGCAGCTGAGGAGGCAAGACATCAGTTCAGCAGAGAAGAAGTCGAGGGGAACCCTCCGAGGAAAAGACAAAGAGGAGACCCATGGACCCCCAAGGTATCGGCTGCTGAGGAAACCATCTTAGTCCAGGAAAGAGATCGTAACTGTCCAGGGTGCAGGAAGATGGGAGGCTTGTGGTGTATCCAAAGGCGAAGACTATTATGGAGAGAGAGAGGTTTGGATGCAGGAAATGTTAGCGACCATAAAGCAGAGAGGAGCATATAACCAGCAGAGGCACCCAAGGCAGGGCAAGAGGGAATCTGGAAATACATCGGGGAGAAGGAGCGGGGCAGCAGCCTGCAAAGGAGATTGCAGCTGGGTTGCCAAACCTGCAGCTGCATCATACTTTTAAAGCACATTCCCACCCCTCCCAAAGAATCCTGGGAACTATAGTTGACCCTTCACGGATCTACGGTTCCCAGGATCCTTTGGAGGGCAGTGGGAATGTGCTTTAGGCGCATGGTGTGTACACAGCCTTCGTCAGCCTGGTGCCCTCCAGACTTTGTACTACGACTCCTATCGTCCCCTGACCGTTGGCTAAGCTGGCTGAGGCGAGTTGTGGTCCAAAACATCATGAGGGCGCCAGGTTGGCAAAGGCCGGCCTACCCTATCACACTGGGAAACAATGGGAGACAGACCAACACCACCTGCGTCCTCACTGAGTTGTGGTGAAAATAAAACTGGGAGACGTGAGAGAGAACTGGGTACATCCTTGGAGGAATATAAATATCTTTCGGGTTAACAAAACTTGGTCTGCCGTTGTTGCATACAAAAATAGGTTTTTCTGGGACCTGGGAGCCTCTGTCTGAACGATTCCTAGCAAAAATGCCTCTGGTCTTTTGGGGAAAGTTGTTTTAAACATTTTTTTAATCTCATTATAAATCATTTCCTTTAACCTTTTTACCCGCCCACCACATATGGAAAAAAAAGTCCCCTCCATTTCTTTACATTTCGAACATAAATCTGATTCTATTTTATATTACTTAGCCGGTCTGTTCAGGGTTAAATACCATCTATTAATCATTTTCATGTAATTTTCTTCCAGTGTGTAGCATGCAGTAAATTTCAAATCATTCTTCCAAAGGTTTAGATCTATATTATGCCCTATGTCCATTGCCCAGTGGATCATTGAAGCTTTTACCAGCTCATCCTGTGTTTACAATTTATACATCTTAGACAATATAGTTTATCCTTATTCTGTAATAAATCTCTTTCAGATTTGGTCCGGAAACCTATTTTTCTTATCTAGTTTAAACATATCATGTAATTGATGATACTGTAACAGGTTCGTGAATTGGCTCCTTAAATCTTCCACTGGTTTCAATCTGGATTCACTCTCTGAAAGACAATCAAAGAGTATTTTTAACAGTTGTTCACACTTTCTTTTTCCTTGGCACTAGACAAGATGGTCACAATCAAATCTCCAGTATTTAATTTTTCAAGGGCAAATGCAATTGAGGTGGGAACCTAAATCTGGTCCTAGCAACTGGGGGTGGGGGTTGACTTAAACCTTTCCCACATGCCATTTTCCTGATCTGAATTCTCCCCCTCCCTGATACTTACGTTGCTGTGCAGAGGGGAATTTTTCCCCCGGTCCCCATTGCCTCATGTTTCCATACTCGGAACTCCAACGCACTGAAGCTGTCACTTGTGCATGTGTTGTCATCTGTGCATGCGCAAGGGCTGCCCGAACTGCGCACACCTCTGCTCATCCACAGCTTCCGTTTTCTAATCGGAAGGAAGCGGGTTGTGAGGGAGCCAGTGTGGTGTAGTGGTTAAGAGCGCTGGACTCGTAATCTGGTGAACCAGGTTCGCTTCCCCGCTCCTCCACCTGCAGCTGCCTTGGGCTAGTCACACTTCTCTGAAGTCTCTCAGCCCCACTCACCTCACAGAGTGTTTGTTGTGGGGGAGGAAGGGAAAGGAGAATGTTAGCCGCTTTGAGACTCCTTAGGGTAGTGATAAAGCAGGATATCAAATCCAAACTCTTCTTCATCTCTGCTGCATCACCCATGACAACCTCTGCATAAAAACCTACAAAGAAGGAGCGCCCACAACTTCCCGAGGAAGTCTGTTCCACTGTTATGTGCACACAGCCTTATTCTGCTGAGAAAACAGCAGCCAATGCAAACAATTCGGATTTTATTTTATTTATTTTTTAAAAAAGTGTGGCTGGATTAAACCTCCCCTCCTCAGCACCACAACTCCAATCTGAATTGGGGGTCCTGCATCTCCATTCGCTGATATACAGTGGTACCTCAGGTTAAGAACTTAATTCGTTCTGGAGGTCCGTTCTTAACCTAAAACTGTTCTTAACCTGAAGCACCACTTTAGCTAAGGGGGCCTCCAGCTGCTGCCACGCGATTTCTGTTCTTATCCTGAGGTAAAGTTCTTAACCTGAGGTATTATTTCTGGGTTAGTGGAGTCTGTAACCTGAAGTGTCTGTAACCTGAAGCGTCTGTAACCTGAGGTACCACTGTATATAAATATATGACATCCAACCAAGAAGCTGCGTAAGGAAGTGGGCAATGGCCAGTTTCCAAGCTTTAGAAGAGGCAGCAAACTCAGCCCCTGTTTTCCTGTTACCTACAGAAACCCCAGAATTCTGGCCTGTCCCTTCACTGTAACTCGTGACACATTCACACCATACTTCTAAGGCCTCCCCGCAAAGGATTCTGGGAACTGTAGTTCATTAACGGTCCTGGAGTTTGTAGCTCCATGAGGGCTAAACTATCATTCCCAGGATTCCTTGTGGGGAGAGGTATAACTGCTTAAAGAGGTATCAAAATATGCTTTAAATGTCTGGAGCAGGTGTGACCAAAGAAAAAACTGTGGGAGGGAAGTTCCATTTTGAAATGTACTCGGAGTCGAGAGGGGATTTCATGCTCTTTATTCAGCTCATAGTGGTGAGGAGGAATGGAAGTTCCCCCAGAATGTCTGCCTTATATACATTATTTACACAATGGGCTGCACGTGATTGGCTAATTCCGGAATTCTCCTGTAGGCCAATCAGGTTGTGGATTCACTTCCATCTGGAGCTGGATTGGGTGGCTCCTGCAGACCAATCATACTGCTGCATTGTTCTAGGACCAATCAGACTGCTGCATTCTGAATCCTATTGTTCTAGGACCAATCAGACTGCTGCATTTTGGATCCTATTGTTCTAGGACCAATCAGACTGCTGCATTTTGGATCCTATTCAACTCAGTACACAACACATTTAGTGTAATATCTCCCCTTTCTCTCTCTCCCATCCCGAAGCATTTTCTTCAGCATGGCCAACGGTTGGGGGTGATGGGATTTGGAGTCCTCACGTGGGCTACCCCTACCTTAGAGTGTACCCTAAACCGGTGCTCCCATCCCCCAGCTTTGTAAATGTCCCCCCCTCACTTTCCCCACCACATTGTGATGCCTCAATTTGGTAGCTGCTGCTGCTGTTGTTTACCTATCCCATTTCCCTTTTGCAACTGGGGGAAGGCAGGGAACAAAAAAACCGAGTCAGGAAATTTGGGCTAAGTTCCTCTTTGGTTAGCCAAACGACACTTCGAACCAAAAGCAAAGCAGTCTACAGAAATTGAAACACATAACCGCCAGCACACATGCAAGTCAGGAAATTGTGTCGGAAAGAGGAAATGGCAGAAACTGGGAGACTCCAGAGACGTCCAACGGCCATAGCGAGATTAGGCCAGCGCCATCACTGTTCCCTTTGAGGTGTCCACTGGAAACCTTTCTGTTTCAGAAGATCTATCCAGATGTCTGATTTTGTTGCATCTGATCTTAAATTTGCTTCAGATGTTTTATTGCTTTTAGATCTACTTAACAGTTTTCACAGGACACGGGTGGTGCTGTGGGTTAAACCACAGAGCCTAGGGCTTGCCGATCAGAAGGTCGGTGGTTCAAATCCCCGCGACGGGGTGAGCTCCCGTTGCTCGGTCCCTGCTCCTGCCAACTTAGCAGTTCAAAAGCACGTCAAAGTGCAAGTAGATAAATAGGTACCGCTCCAGCGGGAAGGTAAACGGCATTTCCGTGCGCTGCTCTGGTTCGCCAGAAGCGGCTTAGTCATGCTGGCCACATGACCTGGAAGCTGTACACCGGCTCCCTCGGCCAATAAAGCGAGGTGAGCGCCGCAACCCCAGAGTCGGTCACGACTGGACCTAATGGACAGGGGTCCCTTTACCTTTACCGAACAGTTTTCACATGTTTAAATATTGTGGCATGCACCGCAATCTCCAAGCGGTGAGAGACTCCAAGGGTGGCTGTGCTTAGCCTGTGTTCAATTTCCTTGGAATGAAGGTCAACGGAGAGTGCAGTGTCTTCCAGGTCTATGGTTTCATTTACAACCTCAGCATAGGATGGAAAGGCTCAGGGCAAGACAGTTCCTGCTACCCCATTAGGTTCCAGTGTGGTGTAGTGGTTAAGAGCGGTAGTCTCGTAATCTGGGGAACCGGGTTCGCTTCCCTGCTCCTCCACATGCAGCTGCTGGGTGACCTTGGGCCAGTCACACTTCTCTGAAGTCTCTCAGCCCCACTCACCTCACAGAGTGTTTGTTGTGGGGGAGGAAGGGAAAGGAGAATGTTAGCCGCTTTGAGAGTCCTTAAAGGGAGTGAAAGGCGGGATATCAAATCCAAACTCTTCTTCTTCTTCTTCCCAGAGAGACCCACCACCACCAAGCCTTGGGGTCCAGCACAGAGCAAGACAAGCCTCTGTGTCTCCAGCTTCCAGCATCGGCCAATAGTCACACACACAGTGTCTCTTCCAGTCTATTGTCCTCCATCCTAGGATAATGTAGCATCCAGTCAAGGGGAGATAGACACGCCCCCATTTGTCTCTGTGGCAACAGAGCAACATCTTTAGACATGGAAATGGCTTTGAGGCCATTGTCTTACAGAGACTCTTCTGACTGGTTCAGCAGCTTCTTCTAGTAATAATAATAAAAATAGTAATAGTAGTAGTAGCAGCAGTAATAATAATAATAATAATAATAATAATAATAATAATAATACTGTAGTAATAATAATAGTGATTCCAAACCTCACTAGATAGCGAATCGCAGGCCTGGAAGGGACCCACAGATATGCTCCACACTGCCACCCCAACCAACCCCAATACAGTGGTACCTCAGGTTACATACGCTTCAGGTTACATACGCTTCAGGTTACAGACTCCGCTAACCCAGAAATAGTACCTCGGGTTAAGAACTTTGCTTCAGGATGAGAACAGAAATTGTGCTCCGGCAGTGCAGCGGCAGCAGGAGGCCCCATTAGCTAAAGTGGTACCTCAGCTTAAGAACAGTTTCAGGTTAAGAACAGACCTCCAGAATGAATTAAGTACTTAACCCGAGGTACCACTGTATGTTTCTATAGTTAATTATATTTTATTTCTTACCACAAAAGTGTTCACCTCCCTGGACCCCTTTGGGAGGAAGGGTGGGATGGACGTTTGATAAAAAAATATATATTGGGGCAAAGTCAGGGAGATCATAGAATCTTAGAGTTGGAAGGGACTTTTCCAGGGAGTCTTCTCTTCTCATGAGGTGGCCAAAGTATTGGAGCCTCAGCTTCAGGATCTGTCCTTCCAGGGAGCACTCAGGGCTGATTTCCTTCAGAATGGATAGGTTTGATCTTCTTGCAGTCCATGGGACTCTCAAGAGTCTCCTCCAGCACCAGAATTCAAAAGCATCCATTCTTCGGCGATCAGCCTTCTTTATGGTCCAGCTCTCACTTCCATACATCACTACTGGGAAAACTGTATCTTTAACAATACGGACCTTTGTTGGCAAGGTGATGTCTCTGCTTTTTAAGATGCTGTCTAGGGTTGGCATAATTACACCTGAAAACCAGGACATTAATGCCAACCATTAACTCTCTTCTTCACCTCCTAGGAGGAAAAGCGTTTGCAGTGTTAAAAGCCCAGCAGGAGGAATTCCTGGACACCCTCAACAAGGTAAGGTGCCCTTCATATACCTTATCTTCTCCAGCAGGGGTGGGGGGTGTTTAAGGCCAGGGGGCCACATTCCCTTCTAAACAAACTTCTGCAGGGCCGGATGCGAGTGGTGGGTAGGGCCAGAGGCCAAGGTGGGTGGAGCAACCAATGTCATTGTTACCTTTATACAATTTCTCCCATCCAGGCAAACAGACAAGACATTATCAGAGTCCAAGGATGCATTCCAGCCAAACCACACACAAAAACCCCGCAATGAGGTGCAAGGCAGAGTCAGCAAAGGGGCTTGGACTAGGAGAGGGGGTGTGGTGTGGGGAGAATCCTGGAGCCCAGATGAAGAGGCTTGGAAGGTTGCATTCAGGGTCCAGGCCTGAGATTCCCCACCCGAGTCAAGCTCTTTGACAAATGGTTCCACAGCTTTTTAGAAGAAGGCGACTATGGATAGCACTGACTGGCTAGCATATGTGACGTCACCGTATTTGCACGTGGACCCTCAGAGAGTCCAGTCGCCATAGCAGTTTTACAGCTGCTTTAAAAAAAGGTTTTTGCTTCCCCATCCTCTCAAATAAGTTAAAGTGATGAATGAGCAATTAAGCAAGGCATACAAGGGGTCGTTAAAGTTGAGGGGAAGGCACAGCTGAGTGGCAGAATACATGCTTTGCATGGGAAAGGTGTGTGGTTCCAGCCCTGGCGTATCAGGCCGGACTGAGAAAGATCCCCATCTGATGCTCTAGACAGCCACTGCTGCCAGTCAGTGCAAGCCATGCTAAGCTAGGTGGACAAACACGCTGACTTGACAGAAGGCAGGTTTCCTGTTAAATTATCTGAAATAAGCAGGCATCTGAAACATGAGGGGAGGAGCGAGGCTGACGGACGGATTAGCTTCACAGCATGCATGCCTGGTGTGCAAAACAAAATCCGGAAGCAGAGCTCTTACACTGCGGTAAAGTCTTAAATAAGCCAGTCTTCCAGGTGGAGGTGTCAGTTGCAAACCTGGCATCCAGAAATTTCCGCACGGTTGCAAACTGGACCCAAGTCGGTTGCAAAAACACGCCTGGGGAATTTCTAACATTGCCAACAACATCTGGGGACCCGGGGTTGACAAAGGGTGGCCTGCACTGACTGGCAGCGGCTCTCTAAGGTTCATTGCCCACCCTTCAGCTGGCTTGATGTTTCCTGCTGTCTTGAGGGGGTGATTCCCGTTTTCACTGGCAGCTGGTGTGCATCGTGACATTACCTACTTCAGTCACTAGGTGGCACTGGGAGCGGATGGCGCTGTGGTCTGAACTACTGGGCCTCTTGGGCTTGTCGATCGGAAGGTCGGCGGTTCGATTCCCCACAACGGAGTGAGCTCCCATTGCTCTGTCCCAGCTCCTGCCAACCTAGCAGTTTGAAAGCACGCCAGTGCAAGTAGATAAATAGGTACCACTGTGGCGGGAAGGTAAATGGCGCTTCTGGTTTCAGTCAGTGTTCCATTGCACCAGAGGCAGATTAGTCATGCTGGCCACATGACCCAGAAAGCTGTCTGTGGACAAACGCCAGCTCCCTCGGCTAAAAAAGCAAGATGAGCGCCGCAACCCTATAGTCACCTTTGACTGGACTTAACCATCCAGGGGTCCTTTACCTTTAAAAAAAACAAAAACCTTTTTTTACTGGACCTTCCTGGATCTGTTCCTACCCTAATCAATATTTCCCCTTGCCTTTCTACAGGAATTTATGGATGACCCCAAATACAGCACTGACGAAGACCTACCTGACAAATTAGCAATATTTAAGAGTGAGTGCCATCCATGGAGGACCTGAGGTTACGGAAGAGGGTGTAGGATGGGGGGAATAAGCACCATGTTGTTGCAGAAATGGATAATGAAAAAATATTTTTGAGCTGCATCTAATTCTAGCCCTGCACAGAGGAGACCCCCTGCATGGCAAGGGGTTGGACTAGATGACCATTGGGGTACCCTGCAATGCTACAGTTTTATGGTAATAGACGTGCCTAATTTAGGTCTGTTACTATGAATGGGCCTATTCTGAACATGTACCCAACCAATATTCCTTTCTATGACAACATGGTGCTTATTCCGAAGTACAGTGGTACATCGGGTTACAGACGCTTCAGGTTACAGGCTCTGCTAACCCAGAAATAGTACCTCAGGTTAAGAATTTTGCTTCAGGATGAGAACAAAAATCACGTGGTGGTGGCGCAGCGGCAGTGGGAGGCCCCATTAGCTAAAGTGGTACCTCAGGTTAAGAACAGTTTCAGGTTAGGAACGGACCTCCACAACGAATTAAGTTCTTAACCCGAGGTACCACTGTAAATACATTCAGCATCGGGGCAACATAAACAAACTCCCATTTAACTCTGGGGTCATCTAGTCATGGTGGCAGAATGATTTAAGCAAGTCCCGCCCCCCTTTTTTTTTCAAAATGCAAAACTGCACAATGCCCATTTGGTTTCTTTTTTTCCCCTCCTGCATATAACACCCAACGTCTCACAACAAATGTAACTGATCCGTAGAAAACACAACCTGAAGAAAGAGACAACACGCGTACTTTTGTAAACAAAAGAAAATATTTTATAATGATGCAAAATCTGGGTGGCAAACTGGTTTTGCTTGCTTGTTTCGTAACCGTGTGCCTGCCAGCCAGCTGCCCAAGCTAAGTAATATTTTTTTTTTAAGAAAATAAAAAAGAATTCAGGCTCCAGGCCTGTTTGCTGATTCCCAAGCCCAGGGGTCAGCAAACTTTTTCAGCAGAGGGCTGGTCCACTGTCCCTCAGACCTTGTGGGGGGCCGGACTATATGGGGAGGGGGGGGTGAATGAACGAATTCCTATGCCCCACAAATAACCCAGAGATGCATTTTAAATAAAAGCACACATTCTACTCATGTAAAAACACCAGGCAGGCCCCACAAATAACCCAGAGATGCATTTTAAATAAAAGGACACATTCTACTCATGTAAAAGCACACTGATTCCCAGACCGTCCGTGGGCCAGATTTAGAAGGCGATTGGGCCAGATCCGGCCCCCGGGCCTTAGTTTGCCTACCCATGCCCAAGCCCCATCACCTAGCACTCTCAGAGGAGTCATTTGGGGGTGCTTTGGACGGGGCAGGGGGGCTGAACTTTGGCAGGAGCTGCATCACTGTAGCCAGAGGAGAAATTAATGTCTCAATCATATGAACTGTTCAGCGCCTTGTAAGGCAGTGTTGAGCTTTCCTTCCCTGGAGGCAGTAGGGGCTGGTCCATTTTAGACTTCCTTCTTCCATTTCAGTCAAACCTCGGTTCTTGAACGGCTCCGTTGCTGAGTGTTTCGGCTCCCGAATGCGAAAACCCAGAAGTATTCCGGTTTTTTAATGTTTTTCAGAACTCAAACGGCTTCCGAAGCGCGTTCCTCTTTTCCCCCCACTGAAATTGGCGACAGCCCTTCGATTTTCGAACATTTCGGAAGTCAAACGGTCTTCTGGAACAGATTACGTTCGAAAACTGAGGTTCCACTGTATGTAGTTTCCATCTGCACCGTACATGTAAAGCAACGTCACACCACTTTAAACCGTCATGGCTTCCCCCAAAGAACTCTGGGAATGGTAGTTTGCTAAAGGTGCCGAGAGTTGTTTGGGAACCACCACCCCTCCGAATTCCACACAGAGATACAATTCCCAGAGTTCCCTGGTGTTATGTACTGAAGTTTTCACCCTGGGCCAGCAGGGGGATACTGTAGATAGTTTTCACTCAGGTCCACATATGCAAATAAGGGACTGAAAGTGACATTCAGTGATTGGATAGTTACAGAAAATGGTTACTGTTGCGTTCTAGTGGAGCTCCATATAAGCAGGCTGGCTGAGCCCTTCAGCTCAGTTCTGTTCTGTTCTGTGAATAAACAAGAGCTGTTTGAAGAATCGCTGTGTTGTCTGATATGTTCACCCACAACTTAACACTGGCGACGAAGGTGGGATTGATGGACATCAGAGCACAGCCAGATGCAGCCACCCTCTGAGCTGAGCTGAATCACTGTGCTGAAACACCGAGCGAAATCACTGAACAGAACCAATTGAGAGCTGACCGTTCTGGCTAGAGCACTGTGTTCCATTCCATCCATTTAGCGCTTCTGCGCATGCGCAACCCCTGAAACCCGGAAGTAACCCGTTCCGGGACTTCCGGGTTTCGGCAGGTCTGTAACCCAAAAAAACGCAACCTGAAGCATCTGTAACCTGAGGTATGGCTATAGACATATAACAGAATAAACAGGAATTTAAAGCAAACCATCACAATATAGTTGATAAACAACAGCATCCAGCAATGACTATGCAAGGGTGTGGAGGTTAAGATCAGAAGCCTAATAAATTAGATGTGATAAGGAAGGTAAGGGAACAGCTGAACATTGTTAAAGTAGAAGCAATGCAAGGAAGGAGAGAGGCTTTGGGAAGTGGAAGCTGGTAATTCATTCCTGCATATTATAAGCTTTGGGGATTTCAGGGCAGGTAATTAATTACATGTATTTATGAAGGAATGAAATCAACACATTTAAAGAAAAGTAGAAAGCTTTAAACAAAAAGAAGAACAAGACTGACACCAGACAAAGTATCTGCACCCTTCATTAATTGCTATTATTAATTATAATTACAATATTATTGTTATTATTATTATTTTACTTGTCCTTCACGCTAAGGTCCGAGGGCAGGTTCCAACATTAAAACACAATATTGAAAAGCAAGTTTAAAACAAGTTGCAACTTTGCTAAGCTTACATTTATACCTATTAATATTTTTTTCTGGTTCTCTAATAGTAAAATGGTTTAGCTTTATAAAAGTTGTAAAATCAATTGTTTATAGATTTTTTAAAATAGATTTTTAATGCGTAGATTGTGTATCGATTGTATGAAATAAAATTTATCTTTTTAAAGAGAAAGAAAAGAATGAGGCACGCCCGTTGAGCATATATCTAGTAACAGCTTTTGGAGAGCTAAGACGAGAACCTCCATATTTAGTCACAGTATACCTTTAAGTACTAGATGCTAGGAACCGGCCATGAAGACCAAGTCCTTTCATTGCACCCTGATTGTGACCTTCAAAGGGGTACGTAGCTGGCCATAGTTGGAGACAGGTATTTCGGACTGGACAGACTTTGCGTCCAATTTAGCAAGGCGACTATTGCACACTTACGTTAACCTGTTCGTTTTGTCTTTTCTTTCCCCCACCCAGAGAAATACATGGACTTTGATCTCAATGCACAAGGAGATATAGGTGAGTGAATTGTGTTCAGAGCATGGCTTCGTAGTTGCGTATGCACAAATTTCCGCACCAGAGACATTCCTGCTCCCTTGTTTGTTAATTTTCTTTATCTACAGCATTTTTAATGGTTTTGAAATATACTCGGAGGCAAGAGTGGATTTCATGCTCTTTATTCAGCTCATAGTGGTGAGGAGGAATGGAAGTTCCCCCAGAATGTCTGCTTTATATACATTATTTACACAATGGGCCCCACGTGATTGGCTAACTCCGGGATTCTCCTGTAGGCCAATCAGGTCGCGGATTCACTTCCACCTGGAGCTGGATTGGGTGGCTCCTGTGGACCAATCAGACTGCTGCATTGTTCTAGGACCAATCAGGCTGCTGCATTCTGAATCCTATTGTTCTAGGACCAATCAGGCTGCTGCATTTTGGCTCCTATTCAACTCAGTACATAACAGTTTTAATGTATTTTTAATCTTTTGTTGGAAACCGCCCAGAGTGGCTGGGGAAACCCAGCCAGATGGGCGGGGTATAAATAATAAATTATTATATTATTATTATTTTAGCGCACTCTATGGCAGTCCGCTTTAGTTATACAGGTTTACTGTCTCCCTTCCCCCAAGATATCATGGCCTTGAAGCGTATGCTAGAAAAACTGGGCGCAGCCAAGACCCACCTGGAGCTAAAGAAGATGATCACTGAGGTGACCGGAGGTATGAGCGAAACCATCTCCTACCGGGACTTTGTCCGTATGATGCTGGGCAAGCGATCAGCTATCCTTAAAATGTAAGTACCATTAACACACAGCCCAGTCTCAAAGATATCAGATTTTTGCCCACGCAAAACTTGGGTTTGATTTCCTTACACCACTATTATCATTATTATTAAATTTGTATACCGTCTTGTACCTGCCTCAAGGCAGTTCGCCACATAAAAATCATAATATAAAAACACAAACTACATGATAAAAACAAAACAAAGAACCCAATAATCGCCCAACACATTTCACAAAAGAGCACTGGATGTCAGTCAGTCAGCCAAAGGTTGAAGAGGAACGTTTTTGCCCGGCGCCTAAAGATTTATAATGAAGGTACCGGGCGGACCTCCCTGGGAAGAGCATTCCACAGATGGGGAGCCACTGCAGAAAAGGCCCCGTTCTCATGTTGCCACCCTCTGGACCTCTCGAGGAGGAGGCACATGAAGAAGGGCCTCAGAAGATGATCTCAGGGTCCAGGAAATTTAATATGGAGAGAGGCGGTCCTTAAGGTATTACATGGAAGTCTGTGGCGTCTTAGCGATACAGTCATACCTCAGGATAAATACGCTTCAGGTTGAGCGCTTTCGGGTTGCACTCTGCAGCGACCCGAAAGTAACGGAGTGCATTACTTCCGGATTTCGCCACTCGTGCAGTCAAAATGACATCACGCGCATGCGCAGAAGCAGCGAAACACGACCCGCGCACACACAGACGCGCTGTCACGTCTTACGTTCTGTTCGGGATGCGAACGGGGCTCCGGAACAGGTCCCGTTCGCATCCCGAGGTACCACTGTATATGGCTTTTATTATGGCATGTAATAAACATGACGACTATGTTCTACTTTCACTGCTGGACACTGAGCATAAAGTGGAAGGGCTCACAATGTTAACTCTCCAATAGATCTTGCTCCCCCCATTAGGTTTCTATGAGAGGCCCTGAGCTGTACAGTGGTACCTCGGGTTACATACGCTTCAGGTTACATACTCTGCTAACTCAGAAATAGTGCTTCAGGTTAAGAACTTTGCTTCAGGATGAGAACAGAAATTGTGCTCTGGTGGCGCGGCGGCAGCTGGAGGCCCCATTAGCTAAAGTGGTGCTTCAGGTTAAGAACAGTTTCGGGTTAAGAACGGACCTCCGGAACAAAATAAGTACTTAACCCGAGGTACCACTGTATAGCTTTGGATTCAGCACAGAGAGCAAGTCAAGTCTCTGTGTCTCTCCCCAGCTTAGTTCACGACTACCAACTCCTTCACAGCCACTGCTCCCTGGTGAACTCGACTTCAGCTATTCAAACAACCCAAAAATCTTGTGGTACCTTAATAACTTAGTGTAAGCTTTCATAGACTCAAGCCCCCTTCATCAAATGCACCTGTAGAACCATTTGCAAGAAACAGTCAGCTATCCTGGCACTGGTAATCTAATTAAGACATCCAGCATGCTTTAAAAAAAACCTTTCTCTCAATTTAACTTACAAGTAATGACTCTGCCCCACTACTGATGTTAATACAACCATCTCAGCTGTAAAAGGTGAAAGGCCTGTCTCTTCAACATACATTTAAGCTCTAATTATCACTGACTGTATTTATTTTTTTGCATCTCGTTAAGGTTCAACCTCCACCTTCCAATGTTCTCCTTTAAACACCTGTCAACCCAGATTTAACTTTGTGCATCTGACAAAGTTCATGAAAGCTTGTGTTGTAATAAATTTGGTTTGTCTTTTAAGGTGTCACAGTTGTTTTTGCTTGCCACACTGGAAAATCCAGCTGTTGAGTCTCTCTGGTCCCCCCTTTGGCCCAAAGTTAACATAATAAAGCCAAAACTTAACTTAAAGGGCCTGGCCTGACCACTTTAGCAGTCCTTTTATATGCAGAATCACGTATTAGATATGAAAAGCACCCTTGGGGTGGACCCTGAAGATGAAATCTAGAATAACCCCCAATCCTAGAGCAATTTTCCAGCCTCAGACTCTTATTATCCTCAGGTGGAGTTCAGTTGCGACCCCCCCTCCATTACATGACACACCTGGTGGATTGAGGGGGGAATTATCTGGTCCAACAGAGCTCGTTTTATTTTCTTAAATGGCCACTTGTCTGATTTAAGAAGGGGCATCTCTTGTGAATTCATATTTCCTTCTTATTTCCGCAGAATTCTGATGTATGAAGAAAAAGCCAAAGAGAAGGATGAGAAGCCAACCGGACCCCCGCCCAAAAAAATAATTGCAGATCTTCCTTAAAAAATACCTCTAACTACATGGTTGGCTCCGGCCTCCAAGCTGTTACTGGAGCTCTACGTAAACAGGAGAGCCTTTCTTTTGGAAAAATGTCCTAGAATAAGGGGTTCGTTTGAAATAGTATTTCTGGGGTCCTCCCACGACAGAACTCTGCCTCATTGCATGGTGGGGTGGGGGAGAAGGTATTTTCATTGTAAGGTCATATTTGTTGTTCTACTTTTTAATCTCTCCATTAAAATATATATATATATACTAGATTCCTCAGTTACAACTGCTGATCGTAATACTGCAATGCGCTCTACGTGGGGCTACCTTTGAAGGTGACCCGGAAACTACAACTAATCCAGAACGCGGCAGCTAGACTGGTGACTGGGAGCGGCCGCCGAGACCACATAACACCGGTCTTAAAAGACCTACATTGGCTCCCAGTACGTTTCCGAGCACAATTCAAAGTGTTGGTGCTGACCTTTAAAGCCCTAAATGGCCTCGGCCCAGTATACCTGAAGGAGCGTCTCCACCCCCATCGTTCTGCCCGGACACTGAGGTCCAGTGCCAAGGGCCTTCTGGCGGTTCCCTCACTGCGAGAAGCCAAGTTACAGGGAACCAGGCAGAGGGCCTTCTCGGTAGTGGCGCCCTCCCTGTGGAACGCCCTCCCATCAGATGTCAAGGAAATAAACAACTACCTGACTTTTAGAAGACATCTGAAGGCAGCCCTATATAGGGAAGCTTTTAATGTTTAATGTATTAGAGGATTTTAATATTTTTTTGGAAGCCGCCCAGAGTGGCTGGGGAGGCCCAGCCAGATGGGCGGGGTACAAATAATATATTATTATTATTATTATTATTATTATTATTATTATTACCAATAACGATGGTGTTTGCAATGCAGTCTCGTTCATGTTTACTCAGAAGTAAGCTTATTCCCACTGTGTGCATAGCACAGGCATAGACAAACTCCGGCCCTCCAGGTGTTTGGGACTACAATTCCCATCATCCCTAGCTAACAGGACCAGTGGTCAGGGATGATGGGAATTGTAGTCCCAAACATCTGGAGGGCCGGAGTTTGCCTATGCCTGGCATAGCACAATTGAGGTTCCTGTGTCACTTTCCCAGGTGTTGTTGGACTTCATTTCCCATCAGCCCCAAGAACTGCAATCCAGCGACTTCGTGAAGGCCAACAGCTTTCTCACCCCTTGGGTATAGCCCTAGGCTGAAAATTGCAATCCTGTGCACCAGCCTTTGCCAACCAGGTGCCCTCCAAATATCCAACTCCCATCAGCCCCAGGCATATTTCTGGACGGAGTCTAATAAATAATGGGACTAGTGCACAATTTGATTAAACACACACACACCTCTTCTACCCCACCGTGCACTCTGTGCCATCCCCAAATCTGCTCTTGAAAACCCTGGAGCATTTTATTTTATTTTTTACCCTGGCTTCTCAGATCGTGCAAATCTTTCGCCTTTTTACGTATTTTATTTCTTAAACTGTGATTGGTCACTTTCTTTTAAAAAAACCAAGGTATCTCAAAGCAACATACAATATACATTTCCAAGCACAATTCAAAGTGTTGGTGCTGACCTTTAAAGCCCTAAACGACGTCGGTCCTGTATACCTGAAGGAGCGTCTCCACCTCCATCGTTCTGCCCGGACACTGAGGTCCAGCGCCGAGGGCCTTCTGGCAGTTCCCTCATTGCGAGAAGTGAGGTTACAGGGAACCAGACAGAGGGCCTTCTCAGTAGTGGCGCCCACCCTGTGGAACGCCCTCCCTTCAGATGTGAAGGAAATAAGCAGCTATCCTATCTTTAAAAGACATCTGAAGGCAGCCCTGTTTAGGGAAGCTTTTAATATTTAATGCTGTATTGTTTTTAACACTTGATTGTGAGCCACCCAGAGTGGCTGGGGAAACTCAGCCAGATGGGTGGGGTATAAACAATAAATTATTATTATTATTATTATTATTATTATTATTATTATTATTTAAACACGCACATACATCCTAGATAGCATAAAAGAAGTGGTAAGAAGAAATATGAAATGTAATCCTAAAAAAAAAAATCAGGATTAAAACATCTCACCCACTCAAGGAGGCCACAGATAATTAAGAACCAAAGGCCTGGTGAAAAAAGAAATGTTTTGCGCACTTAAAACTGCATAGCCATATATATTCAACCAGCTCCTAGGCACCGTTTAAGATTACATCCCAGGATCACTGCCACTCTGGTCGGTTTGCCTTTGCAAAGCGTTGCGGGAATTCAAACCTCCAATCGCCCTTATTTAAATAAATACAACCACTTTCTGCTTTGCAAGGAGTGAGGGAAAGAGGAGCCAATTCCACAGATCAGGAGCTGCCCCGCTATTGCACGGATTACGCCGAATTTCCAGACTCCCTTTGCAACACCTGCCCGTTGAACTCCCTCGAACCCCCGCCCGCTCGCTCCTCTGTTTTCGAACTCCCTTCCTTCGGGGTTTTGCCCCCTTAGCCCCGCCTCCCGTGCAGCGTGTGGGGGCGTGGCTTCGCCGC
The DNA here is from genome assembly GCA_034642415.1 of Podarcis siculus. Taxonomy (NCBI): domain Eukaryota; kingdom Metazoa; phylum Chordata; class Lepidosauria; order Squamata; family Lacertidae; genus Podarcis; species Podarcis siculus. The sequence continues at coordinate 1,421,048 of JAXCMG010000065.1, read as the reverse complement.
CGCCGCCGGGGCCTGGGACCCGGATGGCCGTTTAGTCGGTGCTTAGACGCCGAGGCTGCCACATCGGGCCTTGGACAAATTACAAAGCAAGGGGGAGGGGGGGGACAGCGTAATCCGCCTCCATCCTCCGCCTAGATTTCCCTTCCGCCCCCGGGAAGCTCGTATCCGGATAGAGCGGACCGAGCCCGATCAGACGAGGTGGGTATCGGCCTGGTTCGCCCCCGGTAACCCTCCGCTTGAGCGCTCGCAGGGCGGCGCTGGTGCGAGGGAAGAGGCTAGGTCGGCTCGAGCCGGTAGAGCGCCCAGGCCTCCGCCATCTTGTCCCTTACTTCATCCTCCTCGGCCGCTCTCCCCGCAGCTGAATCCGCGTCCATCCGCCCCTCAGGCCCCTCTCCCCGCTCCCCATGGCCAGCCGTGCCCTTCCCAAAGCGCTGCCCTTGTGGCTCCTGGCGGGTATTTGCCCCACTGGAGGGCAGTCGGGCTCCCAATGGCTGCCCTCCCCGGGAGTAGAGCTGCCTACAAAGGGGAGAGTGAAGAGGGTGCTCTCTCTCCCTGACTTTCGCCTTGGACCCCCCCCCCCCGGAACCCGGGCTTGGCTGTTCACACGACGGCGGGACCTGCGGGTTGGGGGGGGTGCCATTGACGAGGGGGCGCTAACAGGCCTTTGGGGGTTTGAGGCTTCAGGTGGAGTTCAGTTGTGACCCCCCCCACCCTCCATTACCCGACACACCTGGTGTTTTTTGTGGGGTGGGGGGTGCGATTTATCTTAAATTTGGAGAGGGCCTTGAGTGAGGTGTGGAAATACAAAGGGCCAAGATGGTTCTGGAGCAGGTGGGGCTTTTTTAATGCGGGGGGGGATTATAAGGCCCAGATAATCGCCTAGTATCCATCTCTAGGGTGGTCTGAAGTATTGAGGCTGTATTTGGGGGTTTTGGGGTGCTGGGGTTTCCTTTTTCCCTCCCTAACACCACACACAACATTTTATCTGATGCCTCTAAAATATTTCCCCTTTAGAACCTATGATGAAATCTAAATTGGTATTTCAGGGGATAAAGGGCTGGTTTTTGTGTGTGTGAGAGAGAGAGAGCACAGAAATTTGAGGCTGAATCCGGCCATTCCTTTATCCCTTTGCATTTCGCCCTTTATATTTCGTATTAACTTCTATTTTGATTTTTTTGTGGTCTAAAATACCACAGGGTGCTGGTGGTAGGGACACTTTTGGACCCCAGAATACCTGCAGTATAGTACCGACATTTGAGATGTGTGGCACTATTGGAATGAGGAGGTGAAGTTGATTGAAATCCAATTTTTTAAACGTAAGGGAGTTTCTTTAAAATAAGAAAGTATCAGAAGCATCCAGATGTTTTGGGGAGGAAAGGGGAGATGTGGTTTGATAGAAACTGGTGTGTGTTTAGAGCATGATACTGTAAGGCTCTGTAGGTTTGCAGTTGTATATCATTAATTTAAGTCAACCTCTGCCTTCAGGTTTGCTGTAACGTATTAAAACATTTTTCTCCCCAGGAAAAATCCAAATGTCGGAAGGGAGGGGTGGAGTAGGGGACAGGAGGTGTGGCCTTTTTTTAAAAAAAGAGAGAGAATGGTTTAAAGGCAGCAGCACTACTATTTGAAGAGGGCAGCTAAATCATCGTCTTCATTGCCTACGCTAGCACCCCGTGGGATTGAGACGATACCCCAAATAAGGGCGATATTGAGGTAGTCATGAAGTTACAGCCGTGTTAATTGCGAGATGAACCGCTGAGTTATAAAAACCCGTTTTATTGCAGCTGCACTTAAAAAAGGAAAACCTGTTAAGCAGGCAGCTTTTATGATGGTTTGGGGGTATCGGTGAAAATCTAGACATGGTAGGACTACAGTGGCAATATCAGTAGTTGGGTGTCATTTAAATAGAAAATCTTATCTGTTTGGGGGTGATGAATACCTCTCTTTGAAGCTAGTATTGAGACTAGGGGTGTGCCTTTGGGAAAAGGGAGAGTGGCTTCTTAATGTAAAGCCTTGTTTCTTCTAGCACACTCAAACACAGTGGATTGGAAGGAAAAGTCGTCCTCATGACTTGTGTGGTTAGGAAAGATTAATGGCTTCTTGTTGTATATATTTTCCCCCTCCCTTTTTGGTATTTTTAATCGAACAGCCGGAATTAATTTAGCTTAAAAGTGGAGTTCAAATTTCCCAGCATTGTGGCGAGAGGGTGGGGTGATTTGTAAAGGGTGTATAGTGACACACACAAAAAAAGTGAGCTAATATGGCTCCCTTTCATTTCAGAACCACAAGTCTCAAAATGGGGTGGTTTTAAAAATAATGGGTGTGTTTATGCAGCAAGAAGGGGGTCCTCTGTCCCCCCTCCCACCAAAAGGCACAACACACACAAACCCCAAGAAAAAATTAGGTAGCCAAAGCCAAGGCAGCTTTTTGACGAGTGTCTTAACTGGGTCCTTGCCAGGTTTACCCGTGCACAAAAAAAGAGAGCATGGCGATTCTGAGGAAAGGGTTAGAAATGAAATCTAATTGCCAGGTTTCGCATTTCAAGACAAGCAAATTTGCTCTTCGACTGTGCCCTAAATATTAAGCCCTTTCATGCAGATTTACAGGGTTGCTGGTGCTGGTTGTGAGGAAGAGTGAGCGTGGCCCCCCCCCTTCAGTTCTCACATAGGCTTAGATCCCAGTTTTTCCATGTTCATTTTGGGGTGCTAAATGCAAGGGGGAGGGGTTGCTGAAGTGATGCCTATTTGTTTCTCTGCTTGATTCAGAACCCTCCTTTTTATAAAATGGTTGTTCGAGGAGGGCTGTACTATCTGGTGCTTCCCTGTTCCGGTGATGGAATTTAGGGGGGGGGGGGTTGGTTTTTTTTCATGGCAATTACTCCTAATTTCAGATTTATGTTTGCTAATTGAGCACATAGTGTTTTTTCTTCGTTAACATGGTTTCAAACTAGGAGTGTCTTCTTTGACTTTAGAAAGCTATTCCTCTCTAATGCAGCTTTGGGATTCTGCAGATAAATTGAATATGCTGTATTAATAATTAATGGTTGCTGATTCAGTTTTTTGGGTGGCTTTGAGGGGGGGTTTTTGGTGCCTGTGGGGGGGGGAGGGTGTTTCTTCCTTTTTCCTCTCATCAGCCAGTTTTAAAAATCCTTAAATGGAGGTTTTAATGTCTAGAATTATTAAATGTGTGGATGTATAAACTCGTTTTAAACGTGTGGATTTACAATAAAAGAATAGCCAGTCCTCAGAAGGATGGGATGCAATCCTAGCAGAATGGGGTTGGCAATCTAGATTCCAGAAAGACCGTATAAATTAATTAAATAAAAAAAATCAGCTGCAACTAGTAGGGTGTGCTATTTTTAAAACTGCTATTGGCTTGTTTTTGCTCAGGTGCCATTATATCTGGTTGTGCAGTGCTGAGGGAATTGGACATCTTAGCTATGCGTTATGTAGTGAAAGTACAAAGCGGGCGGTGGTATTATACTAAATGTCTCTCCAAAAGGCAATGCAGAACAGTTCATTAAAAGAAAATCCTACTAAAATAACATCAATTCATGATTATCTTAACTCTGATAACAGAACAGTAGTAATCTATCCTATCTGTGGTCAGAATCCTCTGCTTTTTAGCATAAGGCAGGTGAAGTGGTCCAAATGTTCTTAATAGATGTGCAGTACTGGATACTTTATAAGGTAATGTGCTCATACAAATTCATACATTTTGTTTTTTATATATGTAAGTCATTTGCAAACACAATTGCCCTGATCCAGCTAATGGGCACCTGCATGGTCATATGGGTGCTGTGCAAGTGGTCCCAGGCCTAATCCAACTATGGCTGGATATCAGACAATAATGCTGAATAGCTGTTTTGACAGAAGAAGCTTGGGGGGGGGCTACCTTTAGAGCCTCCCTCTTCCCTGAATACTTGATGGAGTGTGATTGCTGATTGCCTGACAGGCTGTGTACACATAATTGAATTATGGCCAGAACATCTTTTTACAGCATCGGTTTGGCATAAATTGACTTTAAACATTGCATGATGTTTGATTAAAATTTTCACATTTTTTTTTACACCCAAATTTTGTTGTTTTGTTTTATGAAGCATCTTTGATTCACTTTGTCATCTTTAAAGAAAACAATAAATTGTGGAAGGGAAGATTTCTCAGTACGGTGAGTTCTGCGGGAGTGTTTATAAATGACTATGATTCTAGGTGACCAATAGAGTGGCAGTCATTATTGATAGTGCCCCCAGTAGTCTGATGATAGTACAGTGCTCTTTCGAGCCTTTATTCTTTCAAGATGACACTTTACAGATAGGGCTTGTAATTAAGCATAATTATGATTTAGATGTTAGGAGGCCTTAACTGTGACATGTGCCTGGTAATGGATTAACCGCCACTGGAATCTTAAATGTATTCCTCAGTATATCTATGAACACAATGTGTCAAAGACTCCCCCTCCCCTTTTCCTGTAGCTGAGTTACATTTTTAGGATTGACACATAAAAAGCAAGAGGTGTACATCATAGCAAATATTACTCATTCTGTAAAAATGATGAGTCAAAAGATATAATCCATCAGTAGTCTTGGTGTTAATTTTCATTGGCAAACTGACTTGATAATGTTTGCTGTCCTACAAAGTAATTTTTTAGGTTATATTTGGGGAGGGGGGTGGTTTTGATGTGTGTAGGTAAAACATTGGTCTTCTCTGGTGCAGAATTCACTTTTTGATGGTAGTTTTGGTATCTAGTGGCCAGGAAGTTGAGTGTGTGTTGGACCCACTCGCCCTTCCATTTTTACCCTGCAGTATTGGGTAGGTGGGGACGCGGGTGGCGCTGTGGGTTAAACCACAGAGCCTAGGACTTGTTGATCAGAAGGTCGGCAGTTCGAATCCACGCAATGGGGCGAGCTCCCGTTGCTCGGTCCCTGCTCCTGCCAACCTAGCAGTTCGAAAGCATATCAAAGTGCAAGTAGATAAATAGGTACCGCTCTGGTGGGAAGGTAAACGGTGTTTCCGTGTGCTGCTCTGGTTCACCAGAAGCGGCTTGGTCATGCTGGCCACATGACCCGGAAGCTGTATGCCGGCTCCCTTGGCCAGTAAAGCGAGATGAGCACCGCAACCCAAAAGTCGGTCATGACTGGACCTAATGGTCAGGGGTCCCTTTACCTTTATATTGGGTAGGTGTAGGAGCTGCTTAAGTGTAGTGTAATACCACATGGCTTGGGTGATGTGTTTGAGTAGCATTACCATACCTCTTCATGAGTTTTCCCATAAATTCATGGGAACTAGCTCTTTCTCTGATAATCAATGTGGTTGTGAAGTTCCTTCAGTTTGTGGTTTCAGTAAGCTATTACAGCTTTCATTTTGTAATGTGCCCATCAGCTTTTTCTTGCTGTGATTGGCAAAAAGATAAAAACACAATTAAAACCCAGCAGCATTAAGGCTTATTGTTAATAAGGCTTATTGGCTAATATGTTAATGCTTATTGGCTAATATGTTAATGCACCAGTGCATTCCAACTCCACAATTCTATGATTATATCTCCCCTAAGTTCTATGATAAAGAGGTTGAGTTGGTTCTTCATGGACTACATGCCATTTCTGAAACCAAATAACCTCCTCATATACCATAAAAGCAGCCGATGTGTCTACTTGAGCTGTAATACACTGAACTGGTCCAAACCCTGTTGTTTGGAGTATGAAGGAAAAGCTAGTTAGACCCAGATGGTTACTCTGAAAGCGCCTTTGATTGGCCATGCTCGCATGTGTAATTCTGTTTGCAAGCTGTATTTTGACATGCCACCAAACCATAGTTTGGTGTTGGTTTGCCATGAACAAGGCCTGGAAGCTTCTCCCCTCACATGTGCAGTAATAGGAGGAGGACGTGCACAACTCGGCTCATTCTCATCAACAAGGGAAATGAATGGGGTTCACCCAAAGAGCTGATTACAGTGGTACCTCAGGTTACAAACACTTCGGGTTACAGAAGTAGTACCTTGGGTTAAGAACTTTACTTCGGGATGAGAACAGAAATCGCGCGGTGGCAGCGGGAGGCCCCATTAGCTAAAGTGGTACCTCGGGTTAAGAACAGTTTCAGGTTAAGAACGGACCTCCGGAACGAATTAAGTTCGTAACCAGAAGTACCACTGTACTCCTTCAGTATTTCTAGTCTCGGGCCTAGTACTAGATTGGGACAGATCTTAGTTGCAAATAGCCACTGATGTGTTTAGAGTTGTAAAATTTCTGTAAATGTAGAAACTATTTTTGGGGTGAAGGGACTGGGAATTTTTTGGACAATTTGAAAAAGTGCAACGCTTCTTTATTATGTACCCTATACATATTGAAAGAACTTTATTCCTTTAGGAACGTAGAATTATAGAACTGTGGAGTTGGAAGGGACCCTAAAGGTCGTTCTTCCAACCCTCTGCAATGCAGGAATTGCAGCTAAAGAATCCCTGAGAAAAAGCCATCCAACCTATGTTCAAAAACCTCCAACGAAGCCGAGTCCACCACCACCTGTGGGAGTCTGTTCTACTGTCAAACAGCTCTTACCATCAGAAGGTTCTTCCTAATGTTTAGTTGGAATCGCCTTTCTTGTAGTTTGAATCCATTGGTTTAGGTCCTCTGGAGCAGCAGAAAACAAGCTTGCTCCATCTTCCCATGCGACAACCCTGTTCTATCACCTCTCAGTCTTCTTCTGAGCTAAACATACCCAGCTCCCTTAACCATTCCTCATAGGACTTGGTTTTCTCCTCTGCACCCTACACATCAAAACCCTGGCTCACGTGCTCAGTGAGAGTCGCGTCTTTCTCCAGGAACGAGACCACACAGTAAGCCAGCTGGGTGTGGAAGACAAAATGCATTTTGTATAACCTGGTTTGGCATCCTGTGTGGTATATTAAAAGTAGTTCATTCTGACAATACAGGGGTATCCTGGTTGTCAAACTTAATCCGTTCCGGGAGTCTGTTCAACTCCCGGAAGCGTTCAGAAACCAAGGCACAGCTTTCGATTGGCTGCAGGAGCTTCCTTCACTCAAATCGGAAGCCACGTCAGATGTTCGGCTTCCAAAAAACATTCACAAACTGGAACACCTACTTCCTGGATTGCAGCGTTCAAAAGCCGATTTGTTCGGGAGCCAAGCCATTCAAGAACCAAGGTACCACTGTAATTACAAATTACATTTTATTTTAAGTTTTGGTTATAAATGGAGCTGTAAGCTGCAGTTCAGTAAGAAGTCCAGCATCTCTTTGGTTTTGCCAGTTTGGGAGGAGAAGGCATAACACACACACACACACACACACACACACACCCCGAATCAACCAACATTATAGTAAAACAAATAATTATTCGGAAAATTATGTCTTCTCCAGTCTTCCACAGTGTCAAGCAGAAATAATAATAGCTAAGAAAAGGAGGAAGGGGAAACAAAACTCAGATGAACACTACATGAAATGTAATCATTCTCTTTTTCTAAGCTAGCTCTATCGGTTTCTGTTGTTTCATATTTGTCATCCTATTTCTCTTGCAGTTCTAGAAAGGGAAGGTTTGCCCAGAATGGAACAAACTTCTCCCCTTTCACATGTCAGTTTATTTCTTGATTTGGTGTGAGTACTTCCAAAAATAGACCAGTTTCTTTCACATGCTGCAGAAGCTGAGTGAATCTGAAGTGGGTAAGACGCAAGGGAGTTTGGTTGTGTAAAAACCTTGCCACCATGTTGCAGGAGAGGTATGCTTGGCAGGATCCCAGACAGCATTCCTTGGTCAAATACCTGCAGTGTTTGAAAATACCTTTCCAACACTGAGTCCTAAGTGTGCTGCTTGTTTTGTAATCAAGGCAAGTGCAGGAGCAATGCTTTCCTCGCTTAACATTTCTGCCTTTGGGTCATGGATCCAACAGATGTGCAGCAGCGTGAATTGGATGCCGGCAAAGTTATAGTTCCCTGTACTTCCTCCCATTCCTAGTTCTTTGGAGCCTAGTCAAGAAGATCCACCAACAAGAGGAAGGCCACAGACAGAGAGGGCATTGAATCCGCCTTCCTTTTCTTGTGACAAAGGGTGTGGCCTCCAAGAGCAGAAATGCATCTTGCTCTTGCATTTGAGAGTTGTAATCTCAGTTGTAAACTCAGGACTTGTTTGTCCTCGGTGTACAGGAATTGCACTAATCTGATACCGTACATGGGCTTGCAAAAAAGTCTTCCTGTTACAGTTTTAGAAATTGGGGGGGAGGAGGGCTAAATATATGAACACCTAGTCTTTAAGAAAAATTCATCATTCATAAAGCAAATAATTTATTTTCCCATTTTTGAGGGAAAATTGGGTTTTTTGCTGGTTTTGGGGGAGGCCATTTAGAAGTTTGCAAATCTCTAATACAGTAAAGCATGTTTTGTGACTCCAGGTTTTTAAGGAGTTAAATGGGCAGCAGTGTGATATTCTGATTAGGGACATGTCTTTTCCTCTGTGACAATTGCAATTTTGCATCTTTTCAAATGTAACTTTTCAGAATTGAGCCCCGATTTTGATTGCTAATATGTAACTAGTCACTGGCAAGGCCATCTTAACTTCAGCCAAACCAAAATTCCAAGGTAAGAGTGGTGTTGAAATGCTGAGTTTTTTTTAAAAAAGTTAATTTATTCCCAACACAAACAGTATTTTGAGTTAACCATAGCTTGCATGACTTCACATTTCAAGATGCAAATGCTCCTCTTACGACATTTTAAATCTTTGCCAACCTTTGCAGTGGCGCATTTGTTTTCCTGCCTACCTCCTGACACTCAAAACATGCAGTTCTGTGTGTTTGATATGAGCTAAATAAAATCACCCAAGATTGGCAGGTTGGGGAACAGAAACTCTGGTATATCAGCTAATTGCCAAATGGCACCTTAAATCTAGGTTACAGTCACCACAATGGGATGTCTTAAATCCCTTTTTTGTGTGGGTTTTTTTTATTAATTTCATTTCTGTGTTGCTTTATATTTAAAGAACAAATCTCAAAGTGGTTTTATAACACATTCAACATCAAACAAAACAATCCAGAATACAACAAATTCACTCTTTGAGGGAAATATTTCAGATCCTTCTCTAAGCAACATTTTGCTTTCCCCAGTTGCCTACCTGGCATCCAGAGATCTCCACTTGGCCGCAGCTGGACCCACGCCTGGCTAGTTTCATAGAATTTGATGGGAGACACTGAGAATTTGGCCTGCTCCTATCTGCATTGACTGCCTTAGAGTCTCTTCCTCAGTCACACTACAGTGTGATGGGCTTGTAAGAGTGGGGTGGAACATTAGCCATTGTTCTTTCTCTAAATTGGTGACTTCTGCTCCGTTTGCATGGTTTACTTAATAGGATGTTTGCGTTCTTGTGAAAAACAGTTATTCCTACAATAGTAGCAGGCACAATATGGCAAGTAGTACAGTCATACCTCGGGTTAAATGTGCTTCAGGTTGAGCGTTTTCAGGTTACGCTCTGGGGCGACCCGAAAGTAACAGAGTGCATTATTTCCAGGTTTCGCTGCTTGCGCAGACGCTCAAAATGATGTCACGCACATGTGCGGAAGCGGCGAATCGTGACTCGCGCAGGCACGGGTTGCATTCACTTCAGGATGCGAACGGGGCTCCGGAACGGATCCCATTTGCATCCAGAGGTACCACTGTATAGACGTAGGGGAATTTGGAGTAAAGGACTAGGGGTTGTGTGAGGCAAAAGAGCCCCTGGCAAGTGGATGCTTCCAAACTGCCAAGACATCCGATAACTTGTTTATATAGAAGTTGAGAGGTTTTTATTGTTTTGGCCCCCAAAGTTTCATCCAGCTTGGAACTAGAGATCAGAAAGGAGGAATAAGAACCTCCCATGTACAGAAGCCCATTTGGCATTTGCTTGCAGACCCTGCAAATGTTGTTTAATGTGTTTCTGTCATCGTGGTGGTTAGGGTTCATTGATGGGGTTCCTATTACCTATGCCACCCTAGAAAAGATTCCACAAATTTGGGATTAGCAGAAAGCGAAGCAGAGACTACCTTACACTCGCAGCCACTGGCTTCCATGTTGATTAATTATGCTTTTTCTTCTGGGAGTGGTTTTGTTTACTCTTTAACGGGCACTTCAGTTTCAAAGGTAAGCAAAGCCCAAACTAGCAGCCGGTAGTTGCCAGCCAGCTTTACGTAGTTTCAATTTGATTGGAAAAATAAAATTTTAGAAAATCACATCATCCTGACCTTAAGTGGTCCTCAAGGCATTTAATAGCAGGTGCATGCGGCACAGATCTAGAAATGCACAACATCCCAGTTTTAAAGCACTGTTGTTACTTTTTAAAAGGCCACAGGAGTATCAACCAGTGAAGAGAGATTTTAAAAAATCAAGGAAGTCAACCAGTAATTCCAAAGTCTAGAGGCCACAGATTATTTTCTAAAAGCCACAATTTATTGGGTCTGGAATGCCATCCTAGGGGCCACGTTCCATAGAGTGAGCGCTAAAAAATGGCCCTGCTGCGCATATTTGCCAGCCTTACCACCAAAGGCTAGGATTCCAGAGCAGAGTCTCGTATGATGACCTGATCCTATAGCGCTCGTATGATGACCTGATCCTATAGCGGGAAACAGGAATCCACAGGTTCCTAAGGTAAGCTGAACCAAAACCTGCCAGGGTCAAGGGGGCAACTTCCTTTGGTGTCTTTATAATATTTTGACTAAACTGTACCGGTTATGGCCTTTTGCTCTAATCAGTAAAAATCTGACTGACCAATTACCTCTCACCTCTCTTCACAAAATCAGGGCAGCGCCTTATGGCTAAAATGCATGCATAAAAACGACAAACTCCACAATACATAATACAGTAAATTGTGCCACGTGGTTGCCAACAATCTTTCCACTTGTTCGAACAGCTCAGGGTGAACAGATCTGTCGTGAATATTACCCACCCACTTTGTGCAACTACGACATCGCTCATATGATGGCATGTCATGCAAAAGGGAGGGCAGTGGGCCAAAAATACATGCAGTTCCAAAAGGCTGCCAGACCACACTCCGTTGTAAATGCAGGATTTGCTCCAGTAACTGAAGAATAATGGCTTTGTGGGTTAGAAGCTGCTTACCCCCCTCCCCACAGTCAATCATTTAAATTTAGACATAGTTTCCTAATGGTGTCATTGTGCAGCTTATGAAGGATGTGGGGATCTTTCCCATCAAGGACTTCTTGAAGAGCTTGGTCATCTCTCTTTGTTCTGTTATCAGGGTAGACGTTCTGGCCTTGCAAACCATGAAATGTGATTTAAACATTAGAGGCTGAAAGAACATGGCTTCCTGTGGTTTGTTTCAGATGCCCTTCGAAGGAGATGGAGCTGCAGCTTAATGGAACAACTCATCTCAAACCTTGCTGGTTTGTTGTAGAGAACTGAAAGGATGCGTGCGCATACGCCACCCCTGTGTTCGCACCAGCTGCCTCTCCCACTTGCCCTTGCTTCTGAGTCATCCCAAATTCTCCTTCCCCTCAGTCTCCCCAGCCCTCCCTGTCATGCCAAAGGTCCCCTGCTCAGGCCTGGCATCTCCTGTTAAATCATCTCAGGGAGCAGGCTGTGATAAACCTGCCTGCTGTTAGGCAGGGGAGACAATGAAGGGCTGGAGAACCTATAATGGCTTGACTCTGGGCTTAGCCACACTTAAATTTCAGGCACGGTCGTCATTTAGAGCTCTAGGTCTGAGCACTTTGCCGCCAGAGCTTTTCCCCTCGAAAACCTGCTCTTTAAAGTTCAATCGGAGCAAACTGCAATCCATGGAAAACCCAAATTGATGTTTGTTCTGATTGAGCACTAAAGAGTGGTTTTTGCGTGGAATGCTCCCTCCCGCCAAAAAAAAATTCCCAGCGCTCAGACACAAGAGTTTTTAAGCACAGACCTGTGCCTGGAAAGAACGGGGGAAAGGTAAGTGTGGATAAGCCCACTGTAGAAGGCAGCTTCTGCTCTATTCTGCCTTGGTCAGACCACACCTGGAGTACTGTGTTCAGTTGTGGGTACCACACTTTAAGAAGGATGTTGACAGGCTGGAACGTGTGCAGAGGAGGGCAACCAAGATGATCAAGGGTCTGGAAACCGAGCCTTGTGAGGAACGATTGAGGGAGTTGGGTATGTTTAGCCTGGAAGAGAGGATACTGCGCGGAGAAATGATAGCCATCTTCAAATATCTAAAGGGCTGTCGTATGGAGGATAGTACAGGCTTGTTTTATTCTGCTCTGGAGGGTAGGATCCCAACAATGGCTTCAAGGAGATTCCAGCTACACATCAGGAAGAACTTTCTGACAGTAAAAACTGCTTGTCAGTGGAACGGACTCCCTCAGAAGGTGGCAGACTCTCCTTCCTTGGAGGTTTTTAATCAGAGGTTGGATGGCTGAGTGTCAGGGATTTGTTAGATGTGATCTGCCATGTATAATCTAGTTGAGATTCCTGCATTGCAGGCGGTCGGTCGAACTCTCCATTCTGTGATTCCTTGTTAAGGCTGAATTCAGCTTAGGTAGCAGGCTGGGAAGGTTGTTGCAGGTCACAGTGTGTGTACTAGGCCATCTGGATTAACAGTTTGACACTAAATCAGGCAGTTTCATTACTCTCAACCTCTTCCTTGCCCTTTCTCCGTTGTCCTTGCAAAGTGTGTGTTCCACCATCAGAGTTGTTGTGGGACTGGTTTTATTGCTGCCTTCTTCCCGGTGAAAGTGGAAGCCTTTCAATGTCCCAGGCAAGCTCCTGTCCTTGCTTGCCCCCAACCTTGTGCCCGTCACTGAGATCTTGCATTCAGTTCATTTGTCGGTTCCTCTCAACTTCACTCCGAAGAGCAAACTAAGGGCATGTTCTGATGTTGTATTGCTTAAAATGATTTGTTACCATTTGGGGGATGTGGGAAAAGAAGTTTTTAAGTACAGCACTGTGTATTATTATTTTTAAAAAGATTCAGGTTTGCCGCTGGGGGGGGGGGGGAACCCTGAAAATGGCATTTTGTTAAATTTTAGGCTTTGGGTTTTTTTTTAAAAAAAACTCAGTACATGGCCCTCTTAACAAAAGCAGTGAATCAAAGCCTCTTTCTCTATTCAGTAACATAGGAAGAGCCCTAGTCTAGCATCCTGTTTGCCTCAGCGACCAACCAGGTGGGTTTAGGAAGCCCACAAGCTGAACATAAGTTCAATGAGACAGCATAGGGGAAATATTTCACTTCTGAGGCAAGCATTACAAGTATTCTATGTAGGTTAAGGTGTGATAGGATGAAATCACTGTTCTCTCTCCTGACCCCTGTTTAGAGTCATAAGCTACTGTCGGAGCTGCTTCCAGGTCCCAGCTCACAGAGGACCAACGCTAGCCGGTAGTAATGTACAAAAGTCTTTATTGAAGTACAGTTTCCATTTTCAAGCCGCAGCGCGCAGCTCTACGTCTAGAAGCTAGACCGGCGAAGCTCCATCTGAGTCTCCGCCCCCTGTACACCAGTTTAAGACCCTAACCTTACTCCACCTCTTCCGTCTCTCCTTTCTCCTCTGGGTCCTTCTACCCCCCGGGGTCCCTTCCTTCCTGGACTCTTCTGACGCTGACCCCCCTGACTCTTCTCCCTCCTTTCGGCGGGCTTTAGGACCTGGCTCCCTATCCGGGCTGCCGACTGCGCCACCCTCTTGTACATTTGAACTTGGCGCGCGCGCCCAGTCTCCGACCTTCCTTTTGACCGTTTCCTCGCTCCCCGATGGAGGCGTGGCCAATCCTGACTCATGTCCTCCCGCTGGCGGTGAGCCGCCTGATCCCGATACCTGGGACTCCTCCCCCCTACTGCGCTCTGGTGGAGAAGCTGGTCCTGATTTCCAACTGCTGCTCTCTGAGTCCCCTCTGGCCCTTTCTTCCTGGGGTGTCCCCCTAGGCACCCCCCTTGCTCTGACCATGGGAGCCCCTTTCTGTGAATCCTCCGATTCGCTGGAAAGACTCAGAGACCTCGGACCGCTGTCATCGCTGACATTTCCTTCGGATTCCTCCCCCTCACTCTCTATTTCCTCCCTTTCCTGTGCCTCTGCTCCTGAGCCCCTGACAGCTACATAAATTCCATGCCTGGAACCTGCCTTGTGATGTTGAACCTTTGGGAAGGTGTGCGACACTCTTAACAACACTGTAACATGCAGCTCTGTCTCTTTAGTTCCTCTGCTTAGCTGTGTAGGAGCTTCAAGGGGAAAAGTGAGAGTCCTGTTAAATAATCATGGGTGTGTATGTGTTGAGTGGAAAGGGACTCATTTAATCCTAAACAATCCCTGACAGATGTTGCTAATCCTATTTATGGATGGGGTTGGCTGTTCAGATGACCAAAATATATTTGTCCAGGTGAACTGTGAAGGAAAGAGACCTAGGTCAATTGCAAAAAAAATTAGAAATTAGTTAACAGTTATGAAACATAGATTTAACAACTGTGATTAGTTTGTCACCAGCAATGTTATGCAAATATGTGTCGTCGGTATTCAAGTGGTTGAGTAGTACTTGGCTTCTTTAATTGGAACCCAAGGGGATAGCTCAGTGAATTTAAACAAAGTCCATAGCAACAGTCTCTTTAGCTTTTAAATGTGATTGTGGTTTTGAGAAGGGAGTAAGCTGTTCTTCAATCAGCTTTGAAGGTCCTGCTCATTGGCCAGCCTCCCAGGTGACTTAGGCTAGCAGGTGCTAGAGAGAGGAGGGCCTTCTCAGTGGTGGCTCCTACCTTGTAAGAATTCCCTCCCAAGAGACAAGACGTCTGAAAATGTATCTCTTCTCTGGTTTTCAACTCAAAGGTGGTATTCTATATGATGCTGGTGGTTTTTCATTGTCCTTATCATAGGTTTGCTGGGCTTAGTTATGTTTTAAATTACATTTTTCTGTAGCTGAGCATTTTGAACTGGTTGCTTTAACATGATATGTGGATGGCAGGGCTATGGCTTTTAAAAACCCCTTTTTAAAGGGCTAGTATATTGTTTGTTGCATGTTGTCCTCGGGAGACTAGACTTGAAAGGCAGTTTTGAAATACCTGAAAAATAAGTAAATGGGGTGGGGTTACCTGAGCTCCTGTAAAACTGGGGAGCATGGAGCCCCATCCTGTGTTTGCTGCCAGGTGTTGCAGTTGAAAGTGTGGGGTGTTGCCGCCTTGAAGGCATTCCTGGCTTCATGGCATGTTTGACCCAGGGAAGTATTTATTTAAAGTACTTCCACTCTCCTTTTCACCTGGAAAAGGTTCCCAGGTGTCTCACAATGATCACGAGTAAATCTGTCTTGTGTCTTTAGGCTAGCAATCTAAAAGATACAGTGCAAAAGAGATCGGGGGTCGTTCATGGGGTGGTCACCCCGCCCAGTTGCACTTCTAAGTCCAGCCTGGGTGCTCCTCCTTGTGACCATAGGAGATGTCTCTACTCCACTTGAATGGGCTGCTCTGAAATAGAAGTGCCTCTCCCCATGCTTGCTCCGGATAACGTGTAGGGTCTGTGCAGGAAAGATCTTGTTGTCACTTGGCTATTAAAAGAAGTGGCTGCCGATCGATGGGGAAGGATGGAGATGGGACTATTGAGCTTTTCGTCCTCTTACTCTCCCCCAAACCTCTTCCCAACAGTGGCACGTTTCGCAGGGAGCCAGGAGGAACCATCGTACTCAATGACCTTACAGCGCAATGTCAGATCGTTTGGGGCAAACAGCAAAGGGGAAGGATGGAAAAAAGTATTCGTCACTCAACTTGTTTGATACATACAAGGGCAAATCCTTAGAAACACAGAAACCCACAGGTAAAATGACCTCTGTGTTTTGGGGGGGGTATTTTCTTCTCAGTACCGTATTTTTTGCTCTATAAGACTCACTTTTCCCCTCCTAAAAAGTAAGGGGAAATGTGTGTGCATCTTATGGAGTGAATGCAGGCTGCGCAGCTATCCCAGAAGCCAGAACAGCAAGAGGGATTGCTGCTTTCACTGCGCAGCGATCCCTCTTGCTGTTCTGGCTTCTGAGATTCAGAATTTATTTTTTTCTTGTTTTCCTCCTCCAAAAACTTGGTGCGTCTTGTGGTCTGGTGCGTCTTATAGAGCAAAAAGTACGGTACTGTTCTCAAAGGAGGAGGCGGTTGCCATGATGAACGTGCTTAGTCTCTGATGCCCCCTTGATGGCACTCGCAGCGCCCTGAGCAGCTGCTCCCTCCTCGAGTTCGTCCGAAACTACCAATTTGGGACTTGGCAAGAAAGCTCTCGGTAGTTGCGGCAGTTGATGGGAGGGGTGGGGTCGGTAAGGGAAGCTTTGCTGGGGGAGGTGGGAGAGGGCGGAGCTTTCAAGGACTGTGCCTGACCCCGCCTCCTCCTTCCCCTGCAGTTACTCCCCGCCATGGCTTGCAGAGTCTTGGTAAAGTTGCCATTGCCCGGCGCATGCCACCCCCTGCAAACCTGCCAAGCTTAAAAGCGGAGAACAAAGGCAATGACCCCAACGTCTCACTAGTGCCGAAAGACGGGACAGGATGGGCAAGCAAGCAGGAACAGCCAGACCCAAAGAGGTAAGAGGGAGCCAGAGCGGGGCAGGATGCTGCTTTTCCGGGGGGGGGGGGGGGGAGGAGGAAGACACGTTCTCCACCAACCTTTCCTTCAACGGGCGTCTTCCTTCCTTCCGTCTCCAGTACCGATGCCTCGACAGCTCAGCCGCCGGAATCGCAGTCGCCGCCGGCTTCACAGACGTCTGCCTCAAACCCACCGAAACGACCCCCAACAGCCCCCGAGGTAAATCCAGGGCAAGAACTGGGGTGCTGCAGGCTCCCAATCAGAAGCTCTCCTCTTCTGGACAGTTGTGTGTATCAAGCTTCCGGCCTAACAGATCCTAACACTTTTTCTGCAAAGAGCCACGGTTTCCTAGCTCCAGCCCCTTCTCCCCTCTGTTTGGCCCCAGCAGAAGCACCAGTTCTCTCCCTATTTACCGGTTTTGTTTTGTTTTGTTTTTGTTTTTTTGTTTTTTGTTTTTTTGCTCCATAAGGCGCACCTGACCATAAGGAGCCCTACTTTTTTTGGGGGGGAGGGAATTAAAGGAAAAAAATATGCAGCTCTTGGGGGCTTTTGCGGGAGGTGGGGGAAGTGAAAGAGCCTCGCTCTGTCTCTCCCCCCACCTCCTGCAAAAGCCAGGGATAGCCGCGCGAAGCCTCCCCAGGGCAGTGGGATGAAGGCTCCCTGCTGCCCTGCGGAGGCTTCCCAGGCTACCCCAGAGCTGCTCGACCCAAAGAACAGGTCGGGGAGCAACAGAAAGGCTGTGCACCTCCCACCTTTCCTCTTAGAGACAGCCTTTCTCCTGCTTCCAGATTGCAGTTTCTGGCATGGGTGCGCTATAGTTCCTAACTGACTTTCCAGATTTTGCATAGGTTTTTTCCCTGGCATCAAAGCTTTTGCAGAAAGTTGGGCTTTATTGTCGCTCACTCTGTGACTGTTTCGGACATTGCGTTAAACTATGGCTTAGCATTACATGCCCAAGCCTCTGGTTCACGTGCTTCCTTCTCCTCCTCCAGCACGGCTGTCATGAGATTCTGGAAGCCTGCAGTTGAGTGTTCAAGCTTAGTGAGCCGTAGCATTAGTCACAGTTTGGGGTGCAGATCTA
Source organism: Podarcis siculus (assembly GCA_034642415.1). Classification (NCBI taxonomy): domain Eukaryota; kingdom Metazoa; phylum Chordata; class Lepidosauria; order Squamata; family Lacertidae; genus Podarcis; species Podarcis siculus. Next base: position 1,403,476 of record JAXCMG010000065.1, on the reverse strand, counting down.
ACATTACCCGTGCCTTATGAAAACAACTAGAATCATGAGACTGTTTGAAGTTGCCTTGTTTCCCTAAAACACTGTTAAGACTAATCAATCTGGGTTTGGGCATAGCGGGTAACTGTGTATAACAAAAGCTTCTAGCCTCAGTTGTGGGCACAATAGAAGAGGAGAAGGTTGCTCTTGAGTCCAAGGCCTTCTCATTAATCCAGGGGTTGGGAATCTCGGCTTCTTTCCCGGGTTGCTGCCTGCCTTGTCCTCCTTTCTCTTGGGGAGAGTGAGACCACGCACATTTGCAAGTCAGCTTAGAGGCCCAGCCACTGAGTGTGGCAGCTGAGACATGGCTCGGCCTCGGGGCTTGAGCGTGCCTGCCAGACTCTTCTCTCCTTGTAGTGTGGCTGCATCACTGCAGGCCAGATGAAACCAGACTTCAGTTGAGTCAGAGCAGACAGGACTGATCCAGCCCAGAGGCCTCCCCAGCCCTGCTTTAAACCATAGTCTAGTGCTATATCAAAACAAAACCCATGTTAACAACTGCACAGCAAGGGGCAGGGCTGCCCCATCACTCCCTAGCCAACCTTGCTACTTTCTAGAACAGGAGAAGTCACTGTGCCCCCAGATGCTGTTTGGCTCCAGCTCTCATCAGCCCTAACCATCACTGTAAATAGTTCAGGATGATAGACATTCTGGAGGGCACTGTGTTGGCTGCCCCTATTCTAAAGGCATTTGAGCCATGCTTGGGTTGATTTGTGGGACGCGGGTGGCGCTGTGGGTTAAACCACAGAGCCTAGGGCTTCCCTATCAGAAGGTCGGCAGTTCGAATGCCCGTGACGGGGTGAGCTCCCGTTGCTCGGTCCCTGCTCCTGCCAACCTAGCAGTTTGAAAGCACGTCAGAGTGCAAGTAGATAAATAGGTACCGCTCCGGCGGGAAGGTAAACAGCATTTTGGGCACTGCTCTGGTTCGCCAGAAGCGGCTTAGTCATGCTTGCCACATGACCCGGAAGCTGTACGCCGGCTCCCTCGGCCAATAAAGCGAGATGAGCGCCGCAACCCCAGAGTCGGCCACGACTGGACCTAATGGTCAGGGGTCCCTTTACCTTTACCTGGGTTGATTTAACCGTGAGATTTGTGGGTTTTTTCTTAATGAATCAACGTGAACCTTTAGATTGTGTCAGTTTTGGAGATCGCTTGACAAAAGGAAACTGGCAAGAAGGTCAGTCGGTTTTGACTTTCCACCCCTCCTCTTGTTTCAGAATCCCCCTACAGTAGCAAGCGGGGCAAAGTCCTGGGCGCAGGCCAGCGTTACCCATGGAGCGCAAGGAGATGGTAAGCTGTCTTCCAACTAATTTTGTGTGAAGCTAGGACCTCAGACTTTTGGAGAGATGAGAATCTGTATGTTTCTTCTCCCACCACCATTTATTTTATTATTAAAAAATTTATAACAGCATATATATTTTTTGCTGCCACTCCTAAAACATTGTGCATCAAACTTCTTGGAAAGACCAGCAGAGAAAGCCACACATGTATGTCCCTGGAGAAGGGTATTCCAGAAATACGGGGCCATCAACCAAAAGGCCCACCCCCTGGTGCTCAACACTCTGGTGTGCTGCCATCGCCCCAGATGTGTTAGAGGCCCTTGTAAAGGACCCGCCTGGGCTTTCTTTCTCTGTTGTCAAGGTGGAAAGGGATCAAGCCTACTGTCGCGATTCTCTCGCGAGGAATTTCCGACCCTGCAGGCGGCTGGCGACCAGGACAAAGCTGGCAAAGAAAAGGACACTACCGATGCGTCGTATGGGCCCGGACCAAACCTCCGCCCCCAGAGTGAGTGGTTTTGCTCAAGCGTCCGTTGCTACTGGGCCCCAGAGCAAGCTGGGAGCAGGGGAAGCATTGCCATTATCAACCATTGCCAGAAGATTTTCTCCACTTGGGGGAAGGAAGGGGAGGACAGACAAAACAAAGCCCCTGTTCACGTATCACAGTTAAAAATGGGTGGGGGTCAAGGCTACTAGCCACGATGGCCACATGGAGGTAGTCTCCTCTGTTGGAGGCAGTCTGCCTCTGAATCCTAGTTGCTGGGAATTGCTTGGGGGGGGAGGTGTCGCACCCAGATTCTGCTTTCAGGATTTCCATGGGCGTTATATTATCTGGTTGGCCCCTGTAAGAGCAGGATGTTGACCACTGGCCTGATCCAGCCAGACACATCTTACGTTCTTAACTTCTCTTCTCTTGCAGACGCTACCAGTTGGCGGGATGGAGGTGGGCGGGGCACTGACGGGGAGCTGGTGCCTGAGGACGGACGGGCTGGGGTTGGCCTGCAGCCCAACATCCCGCCTCAGTTCCCTCCCTACCGGGGGATGATGCCGCCATTTGTAAGTATATTGCAGAACAGGAGGTGCCAAGTGACTTTGGCCACCTGCTTCCTTGTTTGAGGGCAGGGGAAACGGAAGAGAGAGGGAAAACCCTCCAGTGACCAATTTCTCCCCTACCCCATCTCAGATGTATCCCCCGTACCTCCCGTTCCCGCCTCCATATGGGCCGCAGGGACCTTACCGCTACCCCACACCAGAGGCGCAGAGGTAAGGGATTTTTTAATTTTTTAAAAAAATGTGATAATGGCAAGTGATCTTTGTGGCAGAAGGGGAAAGTATATAGAGGGCCAGTAACGGGAGCAAGTGAGGGGAACTGCAGGAGATTGCGGTCAACTCTGCATAACTGGAGCCAGATATTTTGGGTTCCATGTACAGTCGTACCTTGGAAGTCAAACAGAATCTGTTCCGGAAGTCTGTTCGACTTCCAAAACATTCGGAAGCCCCATCAGATGTTCAGCTTCCAAAATTAGTTCACAGACCAGAACACTCACTTCCAGATTTGCAGCGTTCAGGAGCCAAAATGTTCGTGAACTAAGCTTGTAATTGAGCAGGCGGACAACGAAGGGAAGGTGTGTGGTTGGAGTCTCTTTGGGCCGAGCGGATCAATCAGAAACTGGAGGGAGCCAGAAGTGGCATCTGTGAAATAGTGGAGGATATAGAGGGGCAACTTTCCCTTCTCTGCTCACACATGGAAGAGAATTGCGCTACAGTGGTACCTCAAGTTAAGAACTTAATTCGTTTTGGAGGTCCGTTCTTAACCTGAAACTGTTCTTAACTTGAGGTACCACTTTAGCTAATGGGGCCTTCCGCTGCCGCCGCCACGCGATTTCTGTTCTCATCCTGAAGCAAAGTTCTTAACCCGAGGTACTATTTCTGGGTTAGCGGAGTCTGTAACCTGAAGCGCCTGTAACCTGAGATACTACTGTATAGACTTCCTATTGCACCATCAGAAGCTGACACTGAATCAGTAGAATCCTGATTTCTCTGCAGCATGGGATATAAATATGGCCTAGAGGCCGGTGCACCACAAAACCCTAACCTTCATGCCACCTCTCTGACTCCTGTTATACAAGGGAAGGTAGATACTTCTTCGTAGTACAGTGGTACCTCGGGTTACATACAATTCAGGTTACATACACTTCAGGTTATGTGACAGTGCGGGTGCTGCAGGAGGCCCCATTAGCTAAAGTGGTGCTTCAGGTTAAGAACAGTTTCAGGTTAAGAGCGGACCTCCGGAACGAAATAAGTACTTAACCCGAGGTACTACTGTACTTGATCCTTTGGTTCCCTTAGTGCAGGGGCAGGGAATCTGTAGCTCTCCAGCATTTCCTGGCATGGCTGGTGTTGAGGAATGGTGGGAGTTTTGGTCCTTCAGCGCCTGGAGTGCTACACTGCACTGCTCTGCTGGGTTTAGAGCAACATTATTATTTAGATCAGCAGCACGGAAAGTCAGAGGTGTGACGTTTCTGTTGATCTCCATCGACCTGTCATCTCCAGGTTCCAGCGGCTTCCAGGACCCCGCCCTTCGCAGCCTGCAGCGCGCGTGTCAGAGCCTGTGAGCCGGCCCCCCGTCCTCAAGCAGGATGACCTGAAAGAATTTGATGAGCTGGACCAGGAGAACGATGAAGGCTGGGCAGGTAATGGAGGAGCCTAACCACAGAGCTACTCACAGGAGCCGGGACTCTCGAAAGTGTTTCTTCTTATTGGATCTGTCAATCGAAAGACATCCTATTTGTCTCCCACAGGAGCCCACGAAGAAGTGGACTACACTGAGAAGCTGAAATTCAGTGATGAAGAGGACGGGAAAGAGTCTGATGAAGAAACCACTGAGAACCGGTAAGATTAGGCGGTGGTATGGCCAATAACCGAGTCTGTCCCACGCAGCTTGGTTTTGTGAGATGGGTGACACCACCCTCCCCAAGGTGTCTGCAGCTACATCACAAGAATATCTGCGCATGCTCTCTCTTTGCTCCCTGCCCCCCGCCAGCTCCGAGCAGAGGGTGCAGGATCTAAATGGCCCCATTTGACACCTCTCTCTTCATCTCTGTCCCCAAGCAATGATGAGGCTTCCGGCCCGGAAAGCCAGTCGTCGGGCGCAGACACCAAGAAGGCTGGAACTCCAAAAGAGGATCAACCCCTCGTCAAAGCAGCCTGGGCCGAAAACGCGCGTCCCCCAGAAGGTGGCAAAGAACCGCCGCCACCTGCTGCTGCAGTCCGGGCACCGCCGCCTCCGCCACCGCCACCCCCCAACCGGGGCAACTGGGGGCAACCCAATGACTTCCCGGTGAGTCTGTGCAGGCTGCAAATCCTGCTTGAGAGCGCCTGCGGTTGGCAGCTGCTATTCAGGCGGGCCAAAGTGTGGAGAACCCAGGCCCAGGTCTCCTCATTCAAGGGGCGTTCATTAGATTGCATTGGGTTTCCAGGTAAACCAGTGAAACGAATGTCAGGGTGGTGTAGTGGTTAAGAGCGGTAGACTCATAACCTGGTGAACCGGGTTCACTTCCCCGCTCCTCCACATGCAGCTGCTGGGTGACCTTGGGCCAGTCACACTTCTCTGAAGTCTCTCAGCTCCACTGACCTCACAGAGTGTTTGTTGGGGAGGAAAGAAAAGGAGATTGTTAGCCGCTTTGAGACTCCTTTGGGTAGTGATAAAGCGGGATATCAAATCCAAACTTTTCTTCTTCTGCTTGTAAAAATAGAATACTTCCTTAGCCGGAACAACGCACGTTGGCATCGTTATTTTGATTAATGCTCTGCTTTTCGGCTAAAATAAAATAGGCATTTGGGTGGCACTTGCCATTAGCCCACTCTCTCTCAGCTTTAACTAGAACTTCCATGCTGAGTTATTGAAGGGGTGAAGCCGTGAGGGAACAGAGCAGCTTCCATGCAGATGTTTCGATACTTGAATTTGGGCCTTTGGGTTTCTTAGGGAGGGAACACGGGTGTGAGCAGGGACAAACTCTGCTCTCCTCGAGGGTCTTTGGGAGCTGATCTTCCAGCTCAGGTTTCCTTCCAGCAGAACAGCTCTGAGCGAGGGCTTCTCTCTTTGCCATCCAGGACCGCTCACTGCGGCCGCTCCCCCCAGAAGACGAGGACGAAGCTTGGCGCCAGCGGCGGAAGCAGTCCTCCTCGGAGATCTCTGCCGCGGTGGAGCGGGCCAGACGCCGGCGGGAAGAGGAGGAGCGGCGCATGCAAGAGGAGCGACGGGCGGCTTGCGCCGAGAAGCTCAAGCGCCTGGATGAGAAGTTTGGAGCTCCCGACAAGCGCTTGAAGCCCGAGCCTCCCAAAGAGCCGCCGCCGCCTCCCGTCATTGTGGCCGCTCCTCCTCCCCCTCCCCCTCCAGCTCCCACCCCTGTGCCCCCCAACCCGCCGGCTGCCCCAGTCGCCCCTGAGGAGAAGAGGGAGAAAGAGGAGCCCGTGCTGGCTAGCAAACCTCACAGTGCTGTCGCAAGCAGCAGCGGCAGGAGCAGCTTGGACTCCTCCGGCGCTGGTAAACTTGGCTTTTATTTTCGGTGTTCTTATATAGGTATATTCTAAGGTAGCTAGCAACCAAAGTGAAAAGTCATCTGATTGAAAAGTACAATGAAAAATGACAAATGACAGGGGGGAAAGCCCGAAGCATGCAATACATGGGTTGCATATGCTTCAGGTTACATACGCTTCAGGTTACAGACTCCGTTAACCCAGAAATAGTACCTCAGGTTAAGAACTTTGCTTCAGGATGAGAACAGAAATCGCACTGCAGCGGTGCAGCAGCAGCGGGAGGCCCCATTAGCTAAAGTGGTGCTTCAGGTTAAGCACGGTTTCAGGTTAAGAACGGACCTCCAGAATGAATTAAGTACTTACCCCGAGATACCACTGTAAAAGGAAAACAGGAAGGCGGTAGGGACTGGGCAACGTGGCCTGATCTGCCTGCAGACATGCCACATTGTGTTTCTTGTGGCCAAATGATTCTTGGCTGATGGTACAAATCTCCCATTTTATTTATTTATTGAATTTCTACGTTGCCCTCCTGCCCCAAAGGAGCCCAGTGCTGTGTGCTGCAGCGACCATTACACACATGGCAAGCTGTCAGGTGACGTTGCTGTCATTTGAGTCAAAGGGATATAGGAAGCTGTGTCGTCTTCCTCCTGAGTACTTAGCATTGGGTCCTACTAATTCAGTACTGTATTGGCAGTGGCTCTCCCAAGATTTCAGCTGGGAGTCACTCTGGGATAAACTAGGTGGCCCAAAGGCCTGACCTGGCGTCAGGCAGCATCCCACGTCCCTGGTAACAAGGTCCATGGAGCATGACGTCTTGCCTTCTGATTTGGTGGGTGGTGCATACAGGGCTTTGGGGATCTGTGGCCCCCTCATACGATGCTAGACTGTGAACTGCCATCATCCCTGACCATAGGCCAGGCCAGAAATTGGGAGTCCCGGCTTCCCTGTGGAGGGCTGCAGGCTCCCCATCCAGGGCTCCAGAGATCAGCAAGGTTGAACCCAGAGTCCACCTGCTGCCTCACAAAGCCTGCCTTTCTTTTGCGTGTGTCTTGTGCATGTCTACTACAGCTGAGCCTGCTGTGGCTCCGCCTCCCAAGGAAGTCCCCGAAGTGCGGGAAGAGCCACCCACCTTGCCTGGTCCTGCTCTCCCAGCCGCTCCTGCCCCAGCCAAGGTGGAGCCCAAAGCCGAGACGGTCCTTCAGGCACGCCAGCCGCCTCCGGCTCAGACCCTCAGCTATTCCAAGTACCAGAAGTCATTGCCTCCACGATTCCAGCGGCAGCAGCAGGTACAGGGGGTGGAGGCAGGTGCCTGGGCTGGGCACTTGCTCCTAACAGGGGAAGGGTCAGTTTGGGGGGGGGTCAAGATAAGGAAGCAACTTGGCTGAGATTCCGTTGCAGTGATGAGTCTTTAGACTAGAGTCTCTGACACCCCCTGATGTCCTCGCAGCTACCTGAGCAACTCATAACTTCTCCATCTAGCGACACGCGTCGCAGGAAGTGGGGGTCTCTCATTAGTGTGCTGTTGAGGTCACTGAAAGAGCCCTCTCTCTTCTTTGCCCCCCAACCCCCTTTTCAGGAGCAGTTACTGAAGCAGCAGCAGCAATGGCAGCAACAGCAGCAGCAGCAGCAACACAGCCAAGTCCAGTCCCCGATGGCTTCCTCTTCCCAGCAGCAGGCAACAGGGGCTCCTCTGGCTGCCATGGGGCCCTCGGGCAGTGTCCATGCTCAGCCTGGGCCGGCAGGGCAGCAGCAACCCCCAGCCCCGCCTCCAGCACAGCAGGCCCCGCCCAAAGGCATGTACCCCGGCTCCATTGGAAGGCCACCCCCCATGCCGCAGATGAACTTTGATCCTCGCTGGATGATGATTCCGCCTTACATGGACCCACGTGTGATGCAAGGGCGGCCCCCCATAGACTTCTACCCCCCTGGGGTCCATCCTTCCGGTAAGTAGAGCTGAAGAAAAAGAAGTCCAGGCTCGTCCAAGTGCAGTTGAGCAGACAGCCTTTTAGAAGACTGTCGGAGCCGGTAGGCCTGACTCGCAACGGGTGTGTCTTCTGTTCACCCCTTAGGTCTCCTGCCCCGTGAACGATCAGACAGCGGGGGCTCCAGTTCAGAGCAGTTTGAACGCCATCCTTCGATCCTCCGAGAGCGTGGCACTCCGCCGGTTGATCCCAAGCTGGCCTGGGCTGGAGATGTCTTCACCAATGCCCCTTCCGGTGCAGACTCGAGGTCTCAAACGGCATCCCTTCGGCAGCAGGAAGAGGAAGAGAAGGGCTTACGGTGAGCGAACGTCTGGCGGGAGTATGTTGGGTTGGCTGGGAGCAAGATCTCATAGCGGGGGGAGGCTGAGCTTGTCCCATGTTTGTTTTAAAGGTCTTTTTGTTATTGGAACCACGTAGCAAGTCATGGAGTTGAGGACCTTACAGTTTCTTGACTGCAGTAATGACAGTGGGATGGGCCCATGGTCTTGTGTCCTATCCTAAGAGGCTAGCGGTTGAGGCTCTCAGCGGATGGCCCCAGAATAGAGGACCTTTCAATCACCCTTGCTCTCCTTCCTTTAGGAGCGAGACTCCTCCGGTTCGCCTGCGTGAGGCCATCACTCCCCAGCCCTACATGGGGAACTACCAGGGTTTCTCCGAAAACGGCAACCCCGCCACAATGCACCGCTTCCCAGTGGATGAGCCACCGCGAGCGGGTCCCCCTTGGCAGGCCACCATGGCTCTGACGGCACCCACAGAGGTGAGCAGAAACGGGCGCCCTGAGCCACCAGTCCAGCTGCCCCGCAAGAGTGAGGAGGAGCCCCAGCTGCTGCATCGTGACGCCCCAGAAGAGATCAAGACGGTTGAGCCTCCTGTCATTCGGCCAGTGGTGGCTAAGAAGCCTCCCTCGGAGCAGCCCAAGGAGGAGCCTCTGGTCAAAGAGGAGGTCCTGCGGCGGATGGAGAAGCCCCCGCGGCAACAGCACGAATTCCACAAGCAGCCGCGGCGCGAGTCCAAGACGGAGACGCGCTGGGGGCCCCGCCCTGGCAGCAGCCGGAGGATTGAGGAGATTTCCGGGGACAAGGCCCCGCGGCGAGCCGGGCCCATCAAGAAGCCGCCGCCTCCCCCTAAGGAGGCAAAAGACGAAAGCGAGGAGATGCGCTCCGCTGGGAAGGCCAAAGAGGGGGCCGAGGCAGCGGGCAGCAAACCCGAGCTCCCTAAAGAGCCTCCGAAAGCGGGCAAGGAGAACAAGGCCAAGCCGGTGGTGAACGGCGGAACAGTGATGCCACCCAAAGAGCAGCAGCACACTGGCACACTGTCGCCAAGCCGGCGGCGCCGGGAGCCCCCCTACGAGCGTGGCGGCTACGCCGGCCGGGGGCGGGCCAGGGGCCGAGGAGAGTACTTTGCCCGAGGGCGAGGTTTCCGGGGTGCCTATAGCGGGCGCGGGAGAGGGGGGCGCGGGAGAAGCCGGGAGTTCCGCAGCTACCGCGAACCCTTCTACCGGCTGGATGACGGCGTGGGCAAGGCGGCCGGGCCAGGCTCCACCTTCCGCCCGCGCAACGCCAGCGAGACACGCAGCGAAGGCTCGGAGTACGAAGAGATACCCAAGCGGCGGCGCCAGCGGGGCTCCGAGACGGGCAGCGAGACGCACGAGAGCGCCAGCGACGTGGCCCACTCGGACAAGGAGGTGACGAAGGAGCCGGCCCCCAGCCATCGCAGCCGGGCCCCTCCTGTGACTTCTGCCATGGCCCCCTCCTCCCAGCACCCTGGTTTGCCTCGCTTTGCCGACAAGCTGCCTCCGCGCCTCTCAGACCCTGGCACCCGTGGTGGGCGTGTCTTCACCCCTCGCGGCGTTCCCTCACGCCGGGGCCGAGGGGGTGGCCGGGCGCCCCCTGGAGGGTGGAGCCCTCCTTCCAAGCCCCAGCCCAATAAGAAGCCCGAAAAGCAGCAAGAGGCGGTTCTGGAGCCGCCGGGCAAAGAGAAGGCGCCGTCAGGCCCTCCGGCGATGGCCCCTGAAGAATCCGGTGGTTTCCAGGCCCCCTTAAAGCAGCAGCCACCTCCGCCGCCTCTTGGCCCTGGCTCGGACCGTGGCTTTGACCGGCCACCCCGCCGCCGGCGCCACGGGCGTTCGCAGCAGCAGGACAAGCCGCCCCGGTTCCGGAGGCTGAAGCAGGAGCGCGAGAACGCGGCCCGACTCAACGGCGAGCAGAGGGCCGGCCAGCCGTTCTCCCCGGCCCCTGCCGCCCCGCTCCCCGAGGAATCGGCTGCCCGGCGCGTGGCTGGCACAAAATCTCCCGACTTGTCCAACCAGAACTCGGACCAGGCGAATGAGGAGTGGGAGACGGCTTCGGAGAGCAGCGACTTCACGGAGCGCCGGGGCGGCGGGGAGAAGGAACCGGCGCCTGGCGGGCCTCCCCCCACCGCCTTCCTCAAAGGGGGCTGCTCTGGGGCCCCTTCGGTGGGCGGGCGGCCCTCCAACAACGAGCTCAGCTTAGCCCAGAGGAAGGAGATGTCGAAACGCAGCTTCTCCAGCCAGAGGCCTGGCATGGACCGGCAGAACCGACGCTCCAACCCCGGCCCAGGAGGAGGAGGCAAGGCTGGCCGCGGAGGGAGCGGTGGCGGGCGCAGCGGAGGGGACAAGAGGAGCTGGCCCTCTCCCAAGAATCGCAGGCAAGTACTCAGAGGAGAAAGCCCAAAAGATGGAGGGGGGCAGGGGGTGGGTAGACAAAACTGGAACGGCGGAGAGGTAAAGAGAAAAAAGATGGAAAAGAAAACACAGGTGGCATTTGGCTAATAATAATTATTATTATTACTAATATCCCGCCCTCCCCAGTCAAAGCCAGGCTCAGAGCGGCTAACAACAGTAAAAATAGCACAGTTTACATAAAATCACAGTCAATTGAAATGCATTCTAAAATCAATTCATTCTAAAATCAATTCAGAATCAAATTAATGGCAACCATTGGGCTAGAGTTCTGTGAAGAATTATCAAAGGAGGGGGTCAGGCTGTGCCTTGGCCAAAGGCCTGGTGGAACAGCTCTGTCTTGCAGGCCCTGTGGAAAGATGTCCAGTCCCGCAGGGCCCTAGTCTCTTGTGACAGAGCGTTCCACCAGATCGGGGCCACAGCCAAGAAAGCCCTGGCTCTAGTTGAGGCCAGCCTAACCTCCCCGTGGCCTGGCATCTCCAAGATGCTTTTGTTGAAGACCGTAAGTTCCTCCGTGGGACATACCAGGAGAGGCGGTCCCGTAGGTACAAGGGTCCTAGGCCGTATCAGGCTTTAAAGGTTAAAGCCAGCACCTTAAACCTGCTCTTCTACTCTACTGGGAGCCAGTGCAGCTGTTATAGCACCAGGTGAATGTGATCCCGCAACGGGGACCCTGTAAGGAGTCTCGCCGCGGCATTCTGCACCCGCTGGAGTTTCTGGGTCAGTCTCAAGGGCAGCCCCACGTAGAGTGCTATGTGAGGTATTATTTCACCCAACAAAGTCCACCTCTGCAATGTGACTTTCCTCCACCTAACTTTCCTGTTCCTCCAAACCTCCAGAGCAGATATAGGGATTGGGGAGTCACGACACGTGAGTTGGCCTCGTTCTGTGCATGCAAAAACTTGTGTATATTCTGTCCCTTGTTTCCCTTCTCCGGAAGTATTCTTTTAAAGCATATTTGTGGAACGTTATGCCCCACTGTCATTTGGCCACAAAAGTTAACAAATCTTCAGCCCTTTAGTGGTAAAAAACATAGGAAGGAATCTAGTTTGACCATGGGAAGTTGGGAGCAGACAGAAGACAGGGCAGTCCTACATAAATTCCATAAGTGAAATGGTCACCATCAAAAACTGGGAATTTTGAAGGAGTTGACTTGTTGATGGAGAGGGAGAGAGAAACAGCCAAGGAAATCCCCGGTCCGCTGCCATGATGTTTCCTGCTTCCTCCTCCAGCCGGAACACCGATGACCACTCTCCGGGCCTGAGCCTTCCCCCAGCCCCCACCACCAGCACAGTGTACCGTTTGGACCGCGTCATCCACAGCGACCCAGCTGGCATCCAGCAGGCTCTGGCTGAACTGGGCAGCCGCCACACAAAGCCAGCCTCCCCTGGCCCTGCCCAGCCTCCCTTCCTGGGGCCTGGAGGCAGCAACTCCTCTGCCCTCCCACTGCGACGCTTCGAGAGTAGGAACAGTGGCAGCGCAGGTAATGGGCAGAGTCTGTGCTTAGTAACCAGGGGATCCGGATTTCTTTGTCTTGGAAGAGACTAAATTCATTCTTGGCGATCAATTGCCGTATCTTTCCGTCCATTAGATGCCCCCTGTTTTGGGGCACTCCTAATTAGGAAAATGGGGGGTGTATTTGTGTATAAGACACCCCCAAATTTTTGACATTATTTTTAAGGGGGGGAACCTAGTCTTATACAGTGGTACCTCGGGTTACAGACTCCGCTAACCCAGAAATAGTACCTCAGGTTAAGAACTTTGCTTCAGGATGAGAACAGAAATCGCTCGGTGGCGGCACAGCGGCAGCGGGAGGCCCCATTAGCTAAAGTGGTACCTCAGGTTAAGAACGGACCTCCACAACGAATTAAGTTCTTAACCCGAGGTACCACTGTACATGAAAAAATACGGTAATTTGCCCATTGGTCATTATCTTACTTGGCTCAGTTGACAAGTGTGATGGGACACATGACCAGTATCTGTGCTGAGTGCGTTAATCAGCTCTTCCATTGCTCCAGGGGGCTGCAGTTATTTCAGGATGCCCGTCCCTCTCCCCACTCCTCCACAAGGGACTTTCTAGGAGCTAACAAGTGCTGCATAGGTTCTCCCAATGCACTATACGATCTTACATTTCCAAAGCTAAGCAGGGCCCAGTATGGTTTCAGATTGGATGGGGGGCTGCATGTTGAAATTCCTGCATTGTCGTGGGTTAGGGTTCCTTCCAACTCTTATGATTCTAAGATCGGCTGCTAATGGGCTTTGGCAGGTCTTGTTGAACTGCATTTCCAAGTGCTTCTGGTCTCAGGGGGTACCAGATGCCTGCTCCTTCCCCACTGCAATCCCATTTTGCTTTTTTTTTCCATCCCCCCAATTCAGACTCTTGCTTCCTGGACAAGAACCAGCTGCTTCTCTCCAGCAGTGCCCCAGGGAAGGAGTCTAGTGCATTGGGTGGCTTTTCTGCAAAGCGCCGGGAAAGGCCCCGGAAGCAAGACCTGCTCCAGCAGGTAAGCAATTTTCTCTTTTTAGGTAATCGTGTGGCATGAAGCAGAAGGAAGGTTGCAACTGCAGCAGCTCTAATACTCCTGGCCAAGGGATGGAAAGATCAGGAGGCTCCAAAAATAACAGATCGGCAAATTAAATTAGAGGAATTTGTGGAGATGGCTCAATTTACTAGCAAACTCAGAGGAAACTCAACGCAAAAATTTGTGGGGAAATGGGGTGGTTATAGAAGACATGTTCAAAAATACAATAATAGTTTTGACTCCGTGCTAGCATTCGAGTGATGAAGTAAAAGGAGGTGGATAACAATTAAGGATTTATTATGTTTTCTGAATGTATTGTTAAATTTATATAGAAAGCTTTATTGTTTCGTGTACATTCAATTGTAAGATAAAACATGTGAAGGACTTGGCAGGAAGTCAAAATATTTATTTTCATTATTATTTATTTCTTATTTTTTTCTGTGTTTGTGCGGGTGTGTGTTTTGTGTGGAATGTTTGGGAGGAAATAAGACGGTAAATAACAAACAAAATATTGATGTATGTAATTTTTATTTGTCAATTATACTTTGTGGTAGTATGGTTGTAATGCTTTTTGTAACATAAAATCATTCAATTTTTTTTATTTTTTTTTAAAAAGGAAGGCTGCCCAGCTTCTCAAGGTCTTACATATGTGTCTGTCCCCTGTCTCTCTCAGGAACCCATTCCCTTCCCCAGTGGCCCTGGCTTCTCGGCCCCCAAAGAGGAGACCCCCGGCGAACCTCGCAGCAGGAGCGTTCCGGTGTCCGAGGGGCTCGCCCCACAGATCTGGAACCAGCTGAATTCCAGTGAGTTACTGCAAGCATGCGGAGAAGAAGGAAAGGCCATGCTCCTGAGGCAGGCTGGGAAATCAGAACTGGCAACGAGAGGGAGCAGCTTTTGGGATCAGGGAAGAGAGAGCAAACATTCCTGGTTCAGAGGTGCCCCTGTGTTTTGTTTCATCAGACTCCTCCCGAAAGAGCTACCGCCCTGCCTCTGTGGAGCCCTGGATCGACCCTCTGAATGCCTTTGAAGAGGTTGCTAGTACGGAGGTGAGGTCCGTTGAGATGGGATGGATCAGGTGCATGCTCTGCAGAGGCTCCCTTTCCAGGGCGGAGCCGGAGTTTGCCGATGAGGGAGCTTTCCGGGCACAATTCAAAGTGTTGGTGCTGACCTTTAAAGCCCTAAACGGCCTCGGCCCAGTATACCTGAAGGAGCGTCTCCACCCCCATCGTTCTGCCTGGACACTGAGGTCCAGCTCTGAGGGCCTTCTGGCAGTTCCTTCACTGCGAGAAGTGAGGTTACAGGGAACCAGACAAGAGGGCCTTCTCGGTAGTGGCGCCCACCCTCCCTTCAGATGTCAAGGAAATAAGCAACTATCTTATTTTTTAAAAAGACATCTGAAGGCAGCACTGTTTAGGGAAGATTTTAATATTTAATGCTGTATTGTTTTTAACACTTGATTGGCTGGGGAAACTCAGCCAGATGGGCGGGGTATAAATAATAAATTTTTATTTTCTCTCCCCTAACCCTGTTTGCTGACTCTGCTTTGCCCCTTGCCCAGATGAGCCTGTCTGACAGCGGGGTGGACCTCAGCAGCGACTCACAGGTCTCCTCGGCCACCTGCAGCCAGCGCAGCTCTCCCGACGGGGGTCTGAAGGCCACACCGGATGCAGGGGCCAAGCGCAGCGGAGCCATCGGCAAAAGCACGGAAGATGCAGCCGCTGCCACTGCAGCCGGACCGGAGGGAGCAGAGCCAAAAGAGCAGAGGAGGCGGCCCCCGCCATCCAGAGACTCCAGTCTGCTGAAGGAAAAGAAGGTAGACAAGTAACTCTGGGGTGTCTCCACATCTTGAGTTAGCACTGATATAACGCATGGTTTCCTTAATGCAGCAGTGGCCAAACTCAGCCCTCCAGATGTTTTGGGACTACGACTCCCATCATCCCTATCTAACAGGACCAGTGGTCAGGGATGATGGGAATTGTAGTCCCAAAACATCTGGAGGGCCAAGTTTGGCCACCACTGGTTTCCTTTACTGGATTGGTTCCACCCCCCACCCTGTTTTACTGAAACAGCTCTCCCAAAGGTTTCTGGTATGTGTGTTGCGCTGACTGAGGTGTCCTCTTTTGGCTCTTCCACTGCCCTTCCCGTGATTGCCACCTCTTGACACAGTTGATTCTGCCATCCTGATTGGGCTTCTGAAATTGCCTCTTCTCCTGACTCAGCCACCTCATTTCTCTCTTGAGCTCTTCTAGTCATTTTTGTTCCAGTAAGGACTTGGTCCTCTGCCTCGGTCCGGCATTACAAATGGGGATCTGTGAGAACTGCACGGCTGTTAGGAGGATTCCCACCTTCCAAAGATGCTTTTAGCAGCAAAGAAAGCATCGCCCCTTTACAGCCACAACAGCTGCATCCTGCTCCGCTTTTCCAGAACAGCTTCCCCTGCCCTCTTCTTGCTAGAAAGGAGTCCACATGTTGGTGGTTTCAAGGAATCTTGGTGTGGGGTGCGTTTGTAGCTAACACGGACCGTGCATCCCAAGTTCTTCTTGATTTGGGATTCTTTCAGGCAACTTCCCTTCCTCTTTCTGAAAGTACCGTATTTTTTGCTCTATAAGACTCAATTTTCCCCTCCTTAAAAGTATGGGGAAATGTGTGTGTGTCTTATGGAGCGAATGCAGGCTGTGCAGCTATTCCAGAAGCCACAACAGCAAGAGGGATTGCTGCTTTCACTGCGCAGCGATCCCTCTTGCTGTTCTGGCTTCTGAGATTCAGAATATTTTTTTCTTGTTTTCCTCCTCCGAAAACTAGGTGCGTCTTGTGGTCTGGTGCGTCTTATAGAGCGAAAAATACGGCATATTCAGGAGGGGTAGCATAATTGAAGGACGTGCAAGTCTCTGGACTTAAAATTTTATCCAAGCAAAACTAGCCCAGGCTTTTCACCAGATTGAATTCCATTATATACAGAAATGATTTTCACATATTCTAATCTTGGGGAACTGGCAATAATCCAGACAGGGAATGTAAGCTTCCACCCCCTGAAATCCTGCACTGATTTTGAAAATAGTACCAGGCATAATTCTCCCCCTTACATACCTTCATGCCTGTCTTTGCACTCATAAATATGTGTTGTTGTTTTTTAAGTGCTTTCACTTCAGCTGCAAGCATCAGTTGGTGCTAAATAAATGTGAAGTAACAGCCGCAGCAGTTCCCCTCAACCCGCCTGCCCCCTCCAAAAAAACGCCTCTGGAAAGTGAGCCTGGATACTGCCCTCTGGCTAAACTGTTTGCCACCCGCATGGTCTCAAAGGGCCCATGAGTTTCACCACCCCTCCTCCTCCTCCTGCGACAGGTGAGCAGCTCCCCTGAGCCGCTGCCCCGGGACCACCCTCCCCCTGGTGCTATTGGCACAGAGCGTTCCCAGCGAGTGGAGAAAGCAAAAGACAACAGCGCAGAGGGTCTGGGTGCGATGACGTCCGAGCCAAACCCCCAGCTCGAATCCCCCGGGGCCTGCCCCCCCATCCAGTTTGGCGCTAGCGATAAGGTAAGTGCCAAGACGCATGTGCTTTGCAGTCCCTTCTCATCGGAGTCCCAGACTCAGATTCCAACCCCCTCCCCCTGGTTTTCGCCCCCTTCAGGATGCTGACCTTCGCTTCATGGTGAACGAAGGGCCGAAGCCAGACAAAGAAGAGCTGCACCAGGGACTTGCCGAGGGGGTAAGTGAGGAAGACATACCAGTGCTGATTTGGGGCTCCCTCTTCTCTTCCCACCCCCTTGAGTTCAGCTTGGAGGGCTGCAAAAGAGCTTGGCTTTGCTAGCTGGGCACTGGGTGACCTTGCATTCCAGCTGTGGGGCCTGTTGTAGTTTCTGCATGTCTCTTGGATCAAGATGCAAAATCTGGATTAAACTGGCTTCTCTTTTGAAAGGCCAGTCTTGGCCAGATTCCTGGATGAGAGCAGGGCCATCTCTCTCTCCCCCCTTGCTGTTGCTGCCCATCAGTCCCCTGCATATTACTAATATTCCCCTCCCCTCACCCTAACCTTTATAAAGATGTATCTGAAGAAGTGTGCATGCACACGAAAGCTCATACCAAGAACTAACTTAGTTGGTCTTTAAGGTGCTACTGGAAAGAATTTTTTTTTTGTTTTTCTTTATAAAGATCTGAGGAATGAGATCATTACCCCACCCTTACTTACCTTCCCAGGCTGCCCATCTGCGGCCACATTGTTCTTTCTTTTATCAGATCAAAATGATCAGACAACCGCAAAGGTTGCTAGGTTTATCGAGGGTGCAGTGAGATTAAGGGCCACTATCTGAACGATAATCTTGGTCATTTGATTGCCCTTTTAACCCATTGTTGTCTTTTTAATTGTATGTATTGCTTGTTTTATGTTGCTGTGGCCGTTGGCTAATGCGAATAAAGTTTTATCTATCTATTATCCCCTCACCCTAAGGTGTCGGGGCAGGTTACAGCATGCACCTTTTTAAACCATGTATTCCACGGAAGATAAAATCAGAAAAAATACTGATGTACAAGCGATATTGGGGCTTGATTTCTGCAACCTGTTGTGCATGGGTTTGCCCGTGGCTGTTTCCCCCAAAACCTCTGCGAGTTAAAAATGCAGCTGTTAGACCTGGGTGATAGGGAATATATTTTGCCAGATTTACTGTCATTGCAGTGCAGGGGGTTAAACTGTTAATATGATTTCTCTATTAGTATATGTTTGCACATGGCAAGGTAGAGTTTAAATCT
Organism: Podarcis siculus; assembly: GCA_034642415.1. NCBI lineage: Eukaryota > Metazoa > Chordata > Lepidosauria > Squamata > Lacertidae > Podarcis > Podarcis siculus. Next base: position 1,385,685 of record JAXCMG010000065.1, on the reverse strand, counting down.
GTACGAGGGAAATAAACATTTGGTCCGTTTAGAAAGGAAGCCTAGAGCTTGGTTGCCTCCAATGACTCCCCTGCCTCCTCCCTCTCCGCAGCTGACCTCGGCCCCCAGGGAGTGGGAGCTGCTTCCGCCGGCCCCTCCCAGCCACCGAGCTTCCCCCGAGGCGCCTCCTGGTCGCGGCTGCGAGGCCCGGCCGTTCCCCGTAGCCCCAGCATCTTGCCTGCACAGCCTCCCAGCAGACACTTCCGTGTTCTCAGGTATGGAGGGGCATTTGGAACGGAAAGGGAAGATTGCTCACGTTATGCAGCTCCCAGCCAGAGCAGTGGTTGACTGTGCTTCTTCCTCCCAGCAGGTGAGAGGGGCCAGGGTCAGCGGCTGTACCCGGAGCTGTTTTACGGGAACCAGGTAAGATTGGGCAGAGGAGGGGCGCCTCGTGTGTTGCTCTGGGGCCTCTGGCACAGCTCAGGGGGAATGGTTTTAGCTCTCCCACCTCCTCTGAAAGGTTCCTTGCATCCTCTTTCTGCAGGTCCAGACTGCCCAGCTGGAGTCCCAGCTTCATGGCGCGAGCGGGGGCAGCAGCTACCGACCGAGCACCCCTTCTCTGCACACCTACAGGTAAGGGCAGGGAGCATATGGGGTTCTGAGCTCCCCTTGTGGCAGGGATGATAATAATAATAATTTTATTTATTTATTTATACATACATACATACATACATACATACATACATACCCTGTCCATCTGGCTGAGTTTCCCCAGCCACTCTGGGCGGCTCCCAATCGAGTGTTAAAAACAGTACAGCATTAAATACTAAAAACTTCCCTAAACAGGGCTGTCTTTTAAAGATAAGATAGCTGCTTATTTCCTTCAGATCTGAAGGGAGGGCGTTCCACAGGGCGGGCCAACTGCCGAGAAGGCCCTCTGTCTGGTTCCCTGTAACCTCACTTCTCGCAATGAGGGAACCGCCAGAAGGCCCTCGGCACTGGACCTCAGTGTCCCGGCTGAACAATGGGGGTGGAGACGCTCCTTCAGATATGCTGGACCCGAGGCCTTTTAGGGCTTTAAAGGTCAACACCAGCACTTTGAATTGTGCTCGGAAACGTACTGGGAGCCAATGTCGGTCTTTCAGGACCGGTGTTATATGGTCTCTGCGGCTACTCCCAGTCACCAGTCTAGCTGCCGCATTCTGGATTAGTTGTCGTTTCCGGGTCACCTTCAAAGGTTGCCCCACATAGAGCGCATTGCAGTAGTCCAAGCAGGAGATAACTAGAGCATGCACCACTCTGGTGAGACAGTTCGCGGGCAGGGAGACACCTCAGAACCTCTGCAGCATGGCATGCATTTCCACCCTGTCTTATGTGAGAAGCACTTTGGGTCTGGTCCACAAAGGTGATACTATACCCAGCTTCATGCGGGCCACCGCGTGGAACATGGAGCAAGCTTGTTTTCTGCTGCTTCAGGGGGCGGGACCCGAACCAGTGGATTCAGGTTACGGGAAAGGGGAGATTCCGACTAAACATCAGGAAGAACTTTTTGGCAGTAGGAGCTGTTTGACAGTGGAACAGACTGCCACAAGAGGTGGACTCCCCTTCCTTGGAGGTTTTGAAGCAGAGGTTGGATGGCTGTCTGCAGCGATTCTTTAGTCATGTATAAACTAGTTGAGATTCCTGCATTGCAGCTGGAGTCCCTTCCAACTCTGCAATTCTATGGTAAGACTGAAGGCAGCTCAGGTAGCAAGCTGGAAAGGTCGTTGCAGGTCACAGTATGTGCACTAGGCCAGCTGGGTGACACCACATCAGGCAGCTTCAGAGGTTCATCAGCCCAGCGTCTTCCTCCTTGGGAAGGTGGTGGACTTAGGAGCCAGTGTGGTGTAGTGGTTAAGAGCGGTGGACTCATAATCTGGGGAACTGGGTTCGCATCTCCGCTCCTCCACATGCAGCTGCTGGGTGACCTTGGGCCAGTCACACTTCTCTGAAGTCTCTCAGCCCCACTCACCTCACAGAGTGTTTGTTGTGGAGGAGGAAGGGAAAGGAGAATGTGAGCCGCTTTGAGACTCCTTCGGGTAGTGGTACAGCGGGATATCAAATCCAAACTCCTCCTCCTCTTCTTCTTCCTTTGTTGGAGGTTTTTAAGCAGAGATTGGGCGGCCACCTGTCAAGGATTCTTCAGCAGCGAATCCCTGCATTGCAGGGGTTGGACTTCCATCTCTGATTCTGACCTGTGGCTTTCTTCCTTCCCTAGGTCCCAGCACCTGTACCTCCAGCCCAGCCCAGCCCCCACTTCTCCTGCTCAGACGGCCGGGGGCGCTGTCTTGCCCAGCTCCGCCTTGCTTTCAGGGGTGGCCCTCAAGGGGCAGTACGTGGAGATATCGGCCCTGCAGGCGGCGGAGCTTCCCAAGCTGCCAGCCACAGGCCTGCTGTACCAGGCTCCCCCTCCTTCCTTCATCTACAGCTCAGCCTTCTGCAGCAGCCAGCTGGCTCCAGAGCAAGCCCTGCTTCAGGTACTAGGCGTTGTGGTGGGCGAATTAGCTGAAGGGCAGGTCTTCTGGGAACTGGGGGTGCAGAGGAACCCCGGATTTCTGGAGGCAGGTTGGAGAGGATGAGTTTACGATGCGGCACAAATGGGTGGGAGCTGGGAGAGAGAGCAGGGCAATGGGGAATTCAGGGAGCAGGGTCATGTTTTAGGAAGCCAGGAGCTCTCCTCTCATGCTGTGTCTATAATAGTAGGCAGCTTGGGACGCGGGTGGCGCTCTGGGTTAAACCACACAGCCTAGGGCTTGCTGATCAGAAGGTTGGCAGTTCGAATCCCCACGATGGGGTGAGCTCCCGTTGCTCAGTCCCTGCACCTGCCAACCTAGCAGTTTGAAAGCACCTCAAAGTGCAAGTAGATAAATAGGTACCACTCCAGTGGGAAGGTAAACGGCGTTTCCGTGCGCTGCTCTGGTTTGCCAGAAGCGGCTTAGTCATGCTGGCCTCATGACCCGGAAGCTGTACGCTGGCTCCCTCAGCCAATAAAGCGAGATGAGCGCAGCAACCCCAGAGTCGGCCACGACTGGACCTAATGGTCAGGGGTCCCTTTACCTTGACAGTCCCTTTACCTTACTCTTCATAGGCAAGTAGCTTTGTGCCTAGGAGCCAAGCGTTCTTTTCAGTTGGCTTACTCTGCAGCTCCAGAGCCACAGATGTGAGGAGTGTTGCCATTTACTGAGGATCGTGGACCGCATGCTTCTAAATACTGGTTGCTGCAGATCATGAACAGGAGAACGTTCCTGCCCTTAGGTCCTGTGTCACGGACTGGTTGGATGCAGAGGATTGGTGGGAGGCCCCAGCTGGGGGACCCCCAAAGGAAGAAGGCTCAGGGAGTGGTGGTGGGACAACAATGAGTGGTCGGAGGGAGAAGACTGGGAAGAGGAGTGTTGAAGAGGTAACAGGGAGGAGAGAGAATTGTTGGCTCAGAGAGCTCCAGAACCCAAAGCAGGAGAGGCAGAGAGGTGTCAGACTGGTGAAGCCAGGAGGATCTTCCCCTAATTCTACAACAGACACGTTGGTCACCCAGAATCAGAAGGGGTATGAAGAGGGAGGAGCAGAGGCAGATGTGTCGACGTAGTCTCAGATTGATTGGGAAGGACCCAGGGAAAGAGGACACTTAGGGAGCTGTGGGAAGGCAGGGACCTGTTGTCTACATAACTGCCTCCTAGGAGCAAGACTTATTGAAGAGAGTTGCTGTGCTCACGAGGCCTGGCACTCCTCAGCAGATCCTGTTCTTCTGATAAAAATCACTCTGTGTGATTTGCTGACAGCTAGCCTCGTGACACCCTGCTTGTCGGTTTTCTAGAGCCATTGGCTTTATGCTGGACCTTGGAACTGATCCAGGAAGGCTCTGACGATGAGCTTGCATTCAGAAACCTTTGATGCAATCAAAGTGGGCCTCCTCCTCTGGCCCTTCAAGAAATGGACTGTGTTGGGAGTTGCCATCATCGTGTCCCTTCTCCCTTGCAGGTGCGCCAAGAACTTGCATCCCCCTCCGAGTTCTACCCAGCCGCCCTGGGGCAAGGCAGCCAGAGCAACTTCCTGACTGCCCCAGGCCCTGGCCAGCAGGTGAGCAAAGCGCCATCTCTTTCAGCCCAGCTCCTGGACCGAAACGGTCCCAGGATTGTAATGCAGCCCCTGTCTTTCTCTCTCTCTGTCCCCTCTGTCCTGCCCCAGGTCCTGTTGCCCGTGGTGGAGCCGCCCCAGCTGCCCCCCGTGGTGAACTTTGGCTCCTTGCAGCAAGCGCCACCTTCTGCCCCTGCCCCTCCGCAGCCGCCTCCCCCCATGCCCCTGGTGTCCGTGGCCACCCAGGCTCTGCGGGCGCCCGGGCAGCTAGCCGGCCGCCTCGTCCCTCCAGCTGTGCGAGCCTTTCCTCACGGCGGAGTGGGCCGTAGCGAGGTAAGGAAGAGGGCTGGTGGGCTGGACTCTGCTCCATGGGAATGGCCTCCCCACCCGCTGGTTCTGATGTAGGGTTTTTTTGCCCCCCGCCAGCTCCACGCTCTGGAAATGAAGCCGCTACAAGATTACAGGAAACTCAATGGCCTGGGGTCTCCAGGGGCCCGGCCCCCCTCTGGGGGCAGGTGAGTGTTCTGTGTGGGGCAGAGCTTTGGAGACAGAGGAAATGTCCTGGAAACAGACTAAGGCAGGGTTCAGCAAACTTTTTCAGCAGGGGGCCGGTCCACTGTCCCTCAGACCTTGTGGGGGGCCGGACTATATTTTGAAGAAAAAATGAACAAATTCCTATGCCCCACAAATAACCCAGAGATGCATTTTAAATAAAAGGACACATTCTACTCATGTAAAAACACCAGGCAGGCCCCACAAAATAACCCAGAGATGCTTTTTAAATAAAAGGACACATTCTACTCATGTAAAAACACGCTGATTCTCGGACCGTCCGTAGGCCAGATTGAGAAGGCGATTGGGTGGATCTGGCCCCCGGGCCTTAGTTTGCCTACCCATGCTGTAAGGTCTCCAGTTATCAAGACTGCCCCCCCCCCCCATGCTGCCTGGGGGTGCTGGCGTCCAGTTAATATGTAGCAGACTCATAAAAGGACGACGACTGGACCCATCTCACATTTTGTGGAGTGGACCCACATTGCCTTGAGTCAGCCAGGAAGCATAGAAAGGCCTTTCCCTAAAGCATCATCCTGTTACTGGTGCCTTCTCTTTGCAAGTTCTCAGAAGTATCGTTTCCGTTAAAAGTAGTAAATGTCGGAAGATGGTTCCTGAGCAGCGAGAGAGAAGTGAAAAAACGGCCCCTTTGGCTGCCTCATCACGGAGACTTTCTCTCTCCCTTCAGGCCTTTCTCTGGAGGCTTTGGTGCCAGGCTGAAGTCCCCTGGTTCTGCCTACGGTGGTATCTTCCGTGCCCAGCGCTTTGAGGTCTACCAGCAGGTGAGGCCGCCATACAGGACTTGGTGGGATCGGGATTGAGAAACGAAGCCCGCTTTTTAAGGCAATTATTTGGGTGGGGGTTTCAGGAACGCAGCGACCTTCCTCCTCTCATCGGCTGTGTCTGTTCTGCTCCCCAGTCGGACGTCCTGCGCTGGAATCCCCGCTCTTGGGAGCGAGCTGCTCCACCGCGTGACGGCACCCCAGCCCGCCGCCTAGAGCCAGACGTGCGCTCCCACACTGACAAGCAAGACCCCAGTCTCTCCGGCCACCACTAGCCCAGGATGCTGAACCCTCCCCTTTTCGATTCTGTTAACTTCCTCCCCCCTCTCCTCCCCAAGATCGCGGGAGGGCTGTTTGCAGGGGTTTGTTCCTCTCTCCCCCCCCCCCTTTGGTGTATCCTGAATACGGGGTGTCTCCTTAAACTCCTTTTCTGTTTGTATGGGGGGGTGACACTGGAATTTGCCCCTTGGAGTAGGGGTGTTAGACACTTAGTGGGTGCTCAGAGTGTAATTTGGGAGGGGGGCAAGGATCAGGATTTTGGGAGGCTCCCTGCTGAATGTATTTTTGCTTATTTCCTTTGGTTTCACCTGAGTTTATTTTTCTGGTAGGGGGCTCTGTTGCCCTTTGATCTGAGGGGGGAGCAGCTCTGAGGTTTGGAGTGTAAATATATATAAATATGAGCGTGTCGGGGGGGTCTCTCCTCTTCCCTCTTCTATTTATGGGGGCGGGGGGAGGTGAGACTGGGAGCTTGTCTCCTCTCCTATTTCCTCCCCCGAGTTTGAAATAGGAAGCATTGAGTTTTTAAAAAGGTGGTCGAGCTGGTTTGTTTAATAAATAAAACCAAAAAAGTTGTTTAAAAAAACCAATAAAATAAAAAGTCAGACTGTGGGTTTTTTGGATTGTCATCTTACCTGCCGACTTCCTCAGCGTGCGGAAACTTTTCACTCCGTGGAAAATGAAGCCTTGTCAGGGGAAAGAATTAGTTCTCTGTGCTTTGTGAAAAATATTGTCTTGGCAAAGCGCTGGTAGTGACTGCTTTCCATATTATCAGAGGCACGAAAGATTACCGTATTTTCTGCACCATAACACTCACTTTTTTCCTCCTTAAAAAGTAAGGGGAAATGTCTGTGCATGTTATGGAGGGAATGCCTACGGGTGGCATGCCTACGGATTTTCCTCCTCTAAAACCTATGTGCGTGTTATGGTCGGGTGCGTGTTATAGAGCAAAAAATACGGTATATAGAAACTGCCTACCACCCCTTGTAGGCAGCTCTGCTTCTTGAGCGCTTCCATTCTCCCAATCCCTACTGGTGGCGGGGGGGAAATCGAAATTGCAACACACAAGCCTTCAAAACCATTCTCTAGAAAAGTTTCCACATTAGGCTGGCCTGCCTCCATTTCTGTAGTGCTTAAAATAAAGGTCTACTTAGTTGTGCTGCTAGAAAAAGGTAACTTCCAAGGACGGTTATTTCCCATCACCCACACACCTAGCCTTTTTTAAAAAAAAGGATTGTGTTGTGTACCTTCCTGATAAACGCATGCTTTGCAGTGATTCTTATACCCTGGATTAAATCAGTTGTGCAGCAGCTATTCTTGCCGCAATGTGGATTGTGGCTCTAAAGCAGACTTGGCCCTCCAGATGTTTTGGGACTACAACTCCCATGATCCCTAGCTAACAGGACCAGTGGTCAGGGCTGATGGGAGTTGTAGTCCCAAAACATCTGGAGGGTCGAGTTTGCCTATGCCTGCTCTAAAGTATTAAGGGTATCAGTGGGTACCAGTCCGGGTGGCTAAAGTGCCCCTCTGCCAGGACAACCAAATGCCTCATTACCAGCCACTAGAGAAGAGCATCACACCTGGGCTCTTCAGAGGCTCCTAGAAGAACCTCCAGGCCATGAGCATGCCTCTACAACGGAGCGAGGGAAGAACAGGAGCAGCTGGACTGAAGGTCAAAGGATCTGTTGCAGGCACATTCTCCAGCCACGCCTACAAAAGGAAGACAGTTCCATTGGTTCACGGGCAATAAGTGACCGATTGACAGATGGCCTACATTGGTTGGCAGAATCAGCTGTGCTGGGCAACAACATTTGGCACTTAAGCATTTAATCTATTCCCGAAGAGAAGGAAACTGCAGGGATGTTGGTTGAAGAAGAAAATCCAGTCTTACAGCCCGTTTTTCACGTTGCGGAATCAGTTTGCTGCTTGCTTTTTAAAAAAGGTGTCTTTATAAAAAAAAATATTGGCAGAATTCTTGGGCAGATTATTCCCTAACACGCATGTTCTTGTATGCATTTCCCCAATACAAAAATGTGTGTTAAGTACGTTTCCCTTTTTCTGTGCTATTTTTCACATATACCGCTTTTATCCATACTTTCCCCTCATACACACATTAATATTATCTGCTTGGAGGCAGCTTTTCTTTAAAAACCTCTAACTGAACCAGATGGGCCTATTCCAGCAGGCTCTTTTTAAGTTCTTACAAGTTCTCTTCGGTTCCTCATTGCCACGTTTAGACCACGCACAAGACTGAGGCACAAAAACAAGTTCAACATACAGTGGTACCTCGGGTTACATACACTTCAAGTTATATACTCTGCTAACCCAGAAATAGTGTCTCGGGTTAAGAACTTTGCTTCAGGATGAGAACAGAAATCACACAATGGCGGCGTGGCAGCAGCAGGAGGCCCCATTAGCTAAAGTGGTGCTTCAGGTTAAGAACGGACCTCCGGAACGAATTAAGTATGTAACCAGAGGCACCACTGTACTACTTTGCTGTGAGTTTTAAAAGGAAAGACTTTTAAAAATCTGGTTTAAATGGAAATGAGATTTACTTTTTTGAAAAAAGGCTATCTTAAAACAATAGGTGTTAAAACATTATTTGAAAAGTAACCTGGTACCCCAGTGTCGCCAGAGGTTTGGCACAAGTGGGGTGCAAAGGGAAGAGGTGCCTGTCCACCCCCAGCATAGAAATGCAGCACTCATCCTCTGGCAGCACCCAGCATGCCAAAGTTTACTACTTTTACTTATTTATATCCCACCTTTTCCCCCAAGGAGCTGAGGGTGACATACATGGCTCTCTCCTCACCCTGAGACAGGGTATGTGAGACGGTAATGGGCCGCATGGTGGCTCAGTAGGGATGCGAACCCTGATCTTTCCTACCGCAGTCCAACACATTAACCGCTATACCCCGCTGCCTTAGTCATAAAGTGTTCAAACCACACTCTTGTTAGCCCTACACGTTTTTATCTTTCACCTGAATCAGTGTTAAGGTGTAAAAGCTGTATCATAACCAATCTGACAACTTCACTCAGGAATGTTTATATTCCACCTAAAAAGAACTTCATTTTTATTTGATGCTTTACTGAGGGAGGGTAGCACTGGGCCAAGCGGCGCAGAAAGAAGAAGAAAGGACAATTGTATCGTCTCCTACATGGGAGAATGCAAAGGGACTCGCATACAAGTCTTATCAATTTGTGAACCTTGCAAACTGCCATAGGTGATAGTTACAAGGAAGCATCTATTTGGGAATAGTGTAAAGCGATTCCCTTCCTAGGTTGTTGTTTTTTAAAAGGAAAGCATGTAAATATATATATATACACACAATATACATATGAGATGTAAGGTTTGGTTGTTAAGAACGAAAGTGTTTTTTTAAAAAAACTTTCATTGGTTTTACTTGTATATTATTAACATGGCTGTTGATGCGAGATCAATGGTAAAGATTTAAATCGGCCTTTTCCTTGGCGACTTAAATTGCCGGTTTTGATCAATTCATCCTTTAATGCAGATTATTGGCCGCAGTCGCCGGGCCACGAAGCAACTCAATATCCCACCAGCCATAAGAGCATTTTGAAAACACACAAGCACCACCGGTCCCTGGACAAGTGGCTTTATTTACTGATTCAGCAGCAACTTCGAGCACTCCGCTGGGGGAGAAAGGTCACAGCAACCAGAAGACGGGGTTGGGAAGGGGGGACGTAAGTTGGGAAGGAACTTAAATATTTGGCCTGAGAAGGGAGTGGCTGGCTGCATCGTGCACAAAAAAGGACAAAGAGGTGAGCCCCAGAGAGTGGGCCTCCCTATCCAGGAGGGTTTGGGGGACAGTGACCATTACAAGTCCTCGGCCACAAAGGCTTGCTGGGCGTTGGGGAACCTCTGCGGGGTGAAGCTGGGATCAGCTTGCAGCCGCTTCTGCAAATCAGATTTCAGCTGAAAGAGAGAAGAAAAAGGAGAGTGAGGGGCAGGAGTCCGGCTGCCCCAAATCACCTGGACAGATACCGTATTTTTCGCTCTATAGGACGCACATTTCCCCCTCCAAAAATGTAGAGGAAATGTGTGTGCGTCCTATGGGGCGAATGCAGGCTCCTTGGCTTCAGCGACAGAAACACGAAGCCTCCGAAGCGCAGGGGGAGCGCTCCCTCCGCGCTCCGGAGGCTTCGTGTTGCTTTCGCTGAAGCCTGGAGAGCAAGAGGGGTTGGTGTGCACCGACCCCTCTCTGTCTCCGGGCTTCAGGCAGCTATCCGCAAGCCTTTGGAGCGCGCCCCCAGCCCTGCAAGCTCCGGTAGCAACCTTACCGCCGCTCCCGGACATGTTCTGGGGGCTGCGGTCGGGGGAAGCTCAGGCTTCCGCCAAAGTCGCGCGCAGCCTCTCCTGGCTGGAGAGGTTGCGCGCGGCTAAAGAGGAAGCCAAGACAGCCAGTGGGATGGATCCTGCTCGCTGTCTTGGCTTCTCTGCTCTTTGGGGCTGGGGGGGGGGAATAATTTTTTCTTTCTTTATTTCCCCCCCCCTAAAAACTGTCGGGAATCAAGCCCATATCAGGAGAAACTGGCAACTCTCCCAGGCACCCGGCTTGATCTCCTGTTGACCTCCCTGGCTGCATTCCCCAGCAAGATCCAGGCTAGGTCGCAATAGGCGATCCTTCTCAGTGTGAGAAGAACACACCACCTCTTTCCTGCCCCCCCGGCAGGGGAAAGAGCTAGACAGAAACATATTTTCATGCCTTTATTTCTGTCTTTGCAGCATTACAAAAAACATGACTGCTCTCTTCAAACTCCAGCAGTCTAGTAGCAAAAACTTCCTGTACTTCCTGCACAGCTCATATTACCCTCTGAGCTAATTCCGGTGCTTCGCACTGTGAACTGACTGTCCCTCTGTTTCCCACGGAACAGTCCTCACTATTCCATCATGTTTTGTTTTGAAGCTAGCAGCTCGCAGCTGCATTGCTTCTACATCGTAACAAAAACTAGGTGCGCCCTATGGAGCGAAAAATACGGTAGGTGTCATACAGCCCCCATTGGGGTATAAAAGCAAAAACTAAGGCCCCACCCACCCAACAACAGACCCCCGTCCTCACCTGCTGCCGGTAGCCCTCCTGCAGCGCTGGCTCTGCCAGGTCTGTGCTCAGGCTCTCGGCGCTCGTCAGAGGTTTCACGCCTGCTACTTTGGCCGCTTTGTTGACTGCCTCGGACAGGAGGAGCTGGGGACCATCTCCCTGCATAGTCTTCCAAGAAAGGGAAGAGACAAGTTTAGGGTTCTGCGCTTGCGATAAGGTGCTGGAGCAGCAGGTAAGCCGGAGCGGAACCTGCCTGTTACGCGATCAGCCAAAAAAGCACAGCAGAGATTCACACAGAGACTTTCTTCAGCAGTGGATCAACCCTGCTACACACACATTAGGGAAAGTTCCCACAAGGCAACCCTCCCCAACTCTGAAGCAAGAATGAATGAAAGCTCACATGACTAGAGCCCTGCATCACTAGTGTGAGTCTGGTTGTAAACATCCAGGTCTGGGATGTGCTGAAATTATGGAAGCTCAAAGCTGGGGGTTGAGAAAGCTGACTGAAAACCACAGAAAAATATGTAACACAGTAACATCATGAAAGAAGAAGTTAGAATTCCCAAGGGAAGGGGTTTGGGTGGGCATCACAAAGCAGAGAGGACTAAAGGGAAACAGAAGGGGGAAAGAAGGGAGGAGTTTCTCAAAACAAAAACCCAGAACATCTGCAATGAACTGGGGACATGTCATGTCTCCCAAACCAGAAGGAGCTCAAGTCAGATTTAAATCTGCCTCCGCTCTACACTTCCCATTGGTGAAGATTGTCCACCAGTCGGAGCGAAAAATAAATATTCGTTTCCCCCCAGAAAATTCACCACCCACAAGCAAGGCGCCTCCGTATCCCATCAAAACAAAAAAGGTTTAAAGACACTCAAGGCAAATCTTAAAAAATGTAGTATAAACACCGACAACTGGGAAACACTGGCCTGTGAGTGCTCCAACTGGAGAACAGCCTTTACCAAAGGTGTCAGGGGCTTTGAAGACACCCGAACTCAGGACAAAAAGGAGAAATGTGCTAAGAGGAAGGCACGCTTGGCAAACCCTCACCATGAACAACTCCCGCCCGGAAACCTATGTCCCCACTGTGGAAGGGCATGTGGATCCAGAATTGGCCTCCATAGTCACTTACAGACTCACTGTTAAGACTTTGTTAGTGGAAGACATGTTAGAATTCCTGCTACATGATTGCAGTCATAGGATTGTCGTCTATCACATGACGGTGTATGTTTTGACTCCACAAAGTGGGAAGTGACGGAGACAGGATGTTTGTGTTACTGTGTTCCGTGAAGTGGGACTATTGTCCTTTGTTCTTTTTCTCTTTGCTGTCTGAGAGAGAGAGGGAGCCATGTTGCAGTGCTCCGTGTGTGTTTATATGTAAATAAAGTAGATTAGCCAAAATGCTGAGTTGCTGAGGTCTGTTACGCAAGCTGCGCAGACTCTGCGGATTCCTAAGTGTGCCGATGTCTGTTGCCATCGGTCGCTGTGATGTTCGGGCAGAAGAAAGCTTTTGAAGCTCCCGAACGATGGACCAGGAGGGAGAGAACATGCCAGTCGGGCATGTGTCTCTGCCAGGATCCTACTCGAGTGAAGGACAAGACAATCATACTTGGCTACGAGTGATTGCCAAAGAAGAAGATGATGATCCCATCAAGGGAAATGGAATTGTGGACTTGCAGAATTGGAAGGGACCCATAGGACCATCCAGTTCAGCCCTCTCCCATGCAGGAAGCGCTGCTTTAAGCCCCTGGGGTTGGCCAGGCGAGGAGAACCTGCTGTTTAAGAGAGGCCAGGCTGCCTTTGTCATTTCTATGGAGCAACCCGAGCGAATCCTCCCTGGGGCAGAAGGGCCTTCTCACCTTGCGCCGCTTGGCCGGCATGCCGCTCAGGTAGGCGTCGCTGAGGGGGGGCTGCTGCTTCAGCTTGCGCTGGCTCTGGATGTCCTCCCGGATGATGGGCACCCACTCCTTGCGGACGAGGAGGAGGGAAGAGGAAAGCATTGGGGGACCCATTAGCAACGCCAGAGTTCTTTCTCCCCGCCCTCCCCCTGGTCGCCACCCGCTTCTGCCCCAGACCACTCACAGGGGGCACGGCAGCTGCCCAGGGCTCTGCGTCGGGGGCGGGCGGCTCCCCTTGCTGCGGCTCCTCGTGCTCCGGCTCCCCGTGCTGCTGGGGCATGGCCTCCTCGGCCGTTGTGGCCGGGGCCGGGGACGCGGCGCTGTCTCGCTGCGAGGAAAGGGAGGAGAGAATGGGAACGGGGCCAAGCAGGTTGCGTCTGACAGGCACATATCCCTGGTGTTTCAAGCAGAAAAGGGGCTTGGCCCAGTGGGCAGCACTGGGTGGGGGCAGCTGCAGAATCAATAATTAAGTTTTTCCCCATATACCAACAAGTTGAGAAGGGACAATCCTCTGGTTCAGAGGGGGGGAGGGAAGGCAGTCTCAGTCCTTCCATCTGCTATATGGGAACACTCCTCATCCACCTCTCAAGGTTCTTACAAGGATCACTGGCAGTAGCTCACACTAAGGGCTTTGTATATTATTTTATTTATATGCCGCCCATCCAACTGGTTTTCCCCAGCCACTCTAGGCAGCAGCAAAAAGTAAAGGCACAATAAAACACCAACTATTAAGAACTTCCCTGTAACAGGACTGCCTTCAGATGTCTTCTAAAAGTCTCCTGGAGGGCGTTCCACTGGGCGGGTGCCACCACCGAGAAGGCCCTCTGCCTGGCTCCCTGTAACCTCACTTCTCACAGTGACGGAACCGCCAGAAGACCCTGGGAACCATACCCTCTCCCAGCTCCACAGCACCCTGACACATTCAAAGAAGCCTGGGGCTCCTGCTCCCACTCCGTACCTGCAGGGTTTCGGAAGGCTGCTCTGCAGCCTGAAGCTCCATCGGCTCTTCTGGTACAGGCTGAGAGGATGGGAGAAGAGAGAGTGCATTCAGAGGCCTTGGTACCCAGCACCCACAATAGAGTCACGGCCTCCCCACATGCCTCCCCTCTGATCTCCCAACAAACACGTCCCACTGGGATGTGGTCCACAAAACAATCTGATCTGGCTCCTGGTGGCCCTACCAAGCCTTAGCCAAAGGAAAAATGAAGAAGGCAAGAGAGACTGTAAATAGCACCCTGCAACTGCTCTCTCCTTGGGTTTTGCATGGAATGTCTCGGCTGTGCACTGGCCCCCGGTGGAGTACAGGGTCAGGTTTAAGGTGCTGGTTTTGACCTTTAAAGCCCTACACAGCCTAGGACCCTCGTATCTACGGGACCGCCTCTCCTGGTATGCCCCGCAGAGGACATTAAGGTCCACAAATGACAACACTTTGGAAGTCCCAAGCCGCAAGGTGGTTAGATTGGTCTCAACTAGGGCCCGGGCCTTTTCAGTACTGGCCCCGACATGGTGGAACGCTCTGTCACAAGAGACCAGGGCCCTGCGGGACTTGACATCTTTCCGCAGGGCCTGCAAGACAGAGGTGTTCCGCCTGGCCTTTGGTTTGGACTCAGTCTGACCCTTATGTTTCCCTCCCGTTATGGTCTTGATTTATGGGCTACTATTAAAATGAGGCTGCATTTTAAATTGTATTTTAACCCGTATTTTAATAAACTGGGTTTTGTTTGTTTCCCCCTATTATGTTTTATTGTAAGTTTATTGGTATTAGCCGCCCTGAGCCTGGTTCTGGCTGGGGAGGGCGGGGTATAAAGAAAAAAAAATTATTATTATTATTATTAATTATTATGCCCCGTAACTTCAGTGTTCTCACTGCAACTGAAACTGTGGATTGTGGGACAGTAATGGGGTTATGGGCCAAAATGCTCAACACTCGGGAGACCTGGACCAGCACCTCCTCCACAACAGAGGAGCCTCCCAAAAGGCACAGGAAACTAGGGTTTAGTGCCTGATTCCACCCCAGCTTCTCTATCCAATTTGAGGAGTCTTACCTGTGGGGGGTCGCCCATCCTGCGGACATACTGTAGTATTTGATCCTCTGTGACGGGCATGTGCTCCAAGATGACCTGCAGCCGCATGCTCATCATGGTGGTGAGCCAGCTCACCAAGGAGGGGTTCATGTCTGCCGACATCCGCCTCTGCCGCCCAGGCGGGCCAAGAAAGAGAAAGAGACACAAGGCTGTCAGGACCGCGAACTCCCATTCCAAGCCAGCAGCCCTCAGTGAATGAAGCGGCGTCCTTCCGATTCATTGATGCAACCTTGAAGTTAGCCGGGGCAACAAGTCCTTTGGGACAAGTTAAGTGAGTTGGCAATATACAACTCACAAATTCAACTGTTTCAATGAAAAGAGTAAGTTACTAGTCCCCAGGCCTGAAGAAAGTGGGAGACCAGCTGAGATCTTCCGTTTGTTTTCCTAAGGTACTTCATGGCCAACACAACTCCGATACAGTGGTACCTCGGATTATGAACTTAATTCGTTCCAGAGGTCCGTTCTTAACCTGAGGTGCACTTTTGCTAATGGGGCTTCCCGCTGCTGCCACGTGATTTCTGTTCTCATCCTGGGGCAAAGTTCTTAACCCGAGGTACTATTTCTGGGTTAGCGGAGTTTGTAACCCGAAGTGTTTGTAACCCGAGATGTTTGTAACCCGAGGTACCACTGTACTGCATTAGCTGAGGCCCTGTGCAATACAGTGGTACCTGGGGTTAAGAACTTAATTCATTCTGGAGGTCTGTTCTTAACCTGAAACTGTTCTTAACCTGAGGTACCACTTTAGCTAATTGGGCATCCCGCTGCTGCCATGCCACCGCCGAGCGATTTCTGTTCTTATCCTGAAGCAAAGTTCTTAACCTGAGGTAGTATTTCTGGATTAGCGGAGTCTGTAACCTGAAGCGT
Organism: Podarcis siculus; assembly: GCA_034642415.1. Taxonomy (NCBI): domain Eukaryota; kingdom Metazoa; phylum Chordata; class Lepidosauria; order Squamata; family Lacertidae; genus Podarcis; species Podarcis siculus. The sequence continues at coordinate 1,370,089 of JAXCMG010000065.1, read as the reverse complement.
CTGTAACCTGAAGCATCTGTAACCCGAGTTACCACTGTACAGAACAAAGTATGCTGGACTCTGACTGGGGAGACTGGGATTGTTACCTATAATCCCCACTCAGTTACAAAGCACACCGGTGGGCCTCTGGTTCAGCTGCTTCCTGCTAGGCCAGCCTACCTTACGAGATAAATTGGAATGGTTGACTTCCATACTTCATTCAATCGGTTTCGTTCTCTAATTTTTCTGCACCATTTTTAACAAGATCATTATCATTGGGCAGACATCAGGAAAGGTGAAACAGACACACTTTGAACAGTGAAGGGCTTTATAAGGCCTTCCATTCGCCAGGAGCACAGTGTGGAAGCTAGTTGCTTCACCATGTTTCCCACGCCCTATTTCAACGTCTCACCCCTGGGCACATCCATATTAACTTATGCTTGCAGAATTCCAAATGGGACTTCCAGCACGCAGCTCTGCCTATGCGATCCCAATGCTGTCGTCGGGGGACGCCACAACTCGCGGGCTTCCTTTTCTCTTCAATTGGCTCTAGTACCTCCCCCACTGCCCTGAATCAGTCCTACAACCCCTGAAGATGGGGAACGTCAGCGGAGCACAACTCATCACTCACAATGCGGTCGTTGATGACAGCAGTCAGGGCTCCCTGCTCCCCGCGCAAGCAGTAGAGGTTCAGCGCCAGGCACTCGAACAGGCCCTGGTTGCACAGCTCCAGCAACCGATACCCAAAGGTATTATCTGGAAGGAGAGAGGAGATGGATGCTGGAGGGGGTGGGGAAGGACCAGGAGGAGAAGCAGCCCCCTCCGGAAAGCTCCCGGATCTCAGCCCACTCTCTTACCAGCGCAGTGGAGGATGTGCATTGCAATGCGGTTGAATTGTTCCTGCAGGAACTCCAGGTTGGTGCGGGTGATGTCAACGCCATCTTGAACTCGGACAGAGGCCTAGGGAGGAAATGGGAGGCATCAGAGAATAGGGGGTAGGGGAAGTCAGGGTTATATAGCTTTTGGGCAGCAAGAAGACAGCTCAAAGAGCGTTTCCGCCTGCATCTGTTCTTGTCACATGTTGGCTGCCTTCCATTGTGGAGGCTAGACCAGGGGTCAGCAAAATTTTTCAGCAGGAGGAAGTGGAACTTACAAAACTCTCGCGAATGTACTCCTCCAAGCCGTTGATCAAATTGTACGTGGCCATCTGGAAAAGCCAGAAGAGAGAGGGAACTGTTAGCAAGCACCACAGGAATGGACCCAAGGTGGGGAGGTTGCGCTTGGAACTAGGGGCAGGTCCACTCACCCGAACGTTTCGCTCGGTGGGCTCCTGGCCGTGCAGGTACTCCTCCCGGAAGAAGCGGCTGAGCTGGGGCTGGATCCGCTGGAGGGGCTGGAACTGCCCATGCAGCAGCATCACCATGTCGACCATGGAGAAGTTCTGGCAGATGAGGGAGAGCAGATCTCCAAAGAAGCCTAGAAAAGAGGGACACAAACCTTGCAAGCTGACCCTCTGCTTAACCCGAATGGGACGGGAGAAAGCAGCAGTGGCTGGAAACCCCGGGAGAGAAAGAGAACAGAAGGAGATATTGACGACTCCCTTGCCCTGCCCTGGGATTTCCCCAGGGAGAAAGAGCCTCACAGCACTTCTGCCCGGCTGGAGGGAAGGGAGCAATGTCAGCTGGGAGAGGAAGTCCTTCTAGCAAAAGACGCCTCTATGGGCTATTGCTGGCAAGGAGCTCAGGCAGGAGAGTGGCCAAGAGGCAGAGCTGCAACCCAGCTTGTCCCATTTCAGCCATGAGCTTCTCAGTCAGCCTAAGGCAGGGGGCAGCAAACCTTTACAGCAGGGGGCCAGTCCACTGTCCCTCAGACCTTGGGGGGGCAGACTATATTTTTGGGGGGAAAGAAAGAACAAATTCCTATGCCCCACAAATAACCCAGAGATGCATTTTAAATAAGAGCACACCTTCTACTCATGTAAAAACCCCAGGCAGGCCCCACAAATAACCCAAAGATGCATTTTAAATAAAAGGACACACTCTACTCATGTAGAGTGATTCCCAGACCGTCCGCAGGCCGGATTGAGAAGGGAAGTGAAGCTGAAAAAGGAATCTGCCCGCCTCCACCTTCTCCTCCTTGGGCAACGGTGGCAGAGCCAGGGCCCAAAAGTCCAGACCAGTGTTTCCCATCATCCCGAGTGAGCAAGATCAGTGGTTGGGGATGATGGGAATTGTAGTCCAAAAACAGCTGGAGAACCAAGTTTGGGAAAAACGCTGGTCCAGACTGTGGGAAGTTGTGGGCGACGGACATCCAAGAAAAAGGAGGAGCAAGGTTTGCAAGGGGTTCTAGAGAGGGTAGTGACCAGAGAGATCAAAAGGGTCAGCAGTTCCCTCCCTGCGAGAAGTGAGGTCACAGGGAACCAGGCAGAGGGCCTTCTCGGTAGTGGCACCTGCCCTGTGGAATGCCCTCACATGTCAAGGAAATAAACAACTATCTGACTTTTAAAAGACATCTGAAGGCAGTCCTGTTTAGGGAAGTTTTCAGTGTTTGATGTTTTATCATATTTTTAATTTTCTGTTGGGAGCCACCCAGAGTGTCTGGGAAACCCAGCCAGATGGGTGCAGTATAAATAATAAATTATTATCTGGTTTTCATCATCATGATATATGATCAGGTATATATCACGATGTCTGTAATAAGGATGGAGCTATGTAGAGGCACTGTCTGGCTTCACAGTTTTCTCTGCTTCGTGACTTTTGCACAACACACACCATGATTCGCAATATACTGCCAGGTCCAAAATTATGAAGCCGATTGCACAATATGGACTTCAAACAGGTTGTTGTTGTTGTTGTTAACCAGCAGCCCCCCCCCCCGTGCAAGGGGGGCACACCCAAGACCTTCCTTACCCAGGGCCCCTTCGGTGCCTGGCTCAAAGATGTTGCTGGTGCCGCTCAGGCGCTGGATGAAGTCCGCGATGCTCTCGGTGCTGCCCTGCTGGGCGCTGAGCGACCCCATCATGGACGACAGCACCCCTTGCACCACGCTGGTGAAGAACTCGGGCGGCAGGGAGTCTGCAGAGGCGCCGCCACGGACGTTGCTGCTCCCGCCCCCCAAAGGCGGCTCCATGCCGCTCTGGGGAGCTGAGGGTGGGGGAGGAGGCGGGGAGGCCGCTGGCTGCGGGGGAGGCGGGGCCTGCTCCGGAGGGTGGGGAGGAGCCGCCCCCATCTGCGTCGCCTGCGGAGAGAAGGGGGGGGAGTGAGGCTGGGGAAAGGCATGCAAAGGCTTCCAGGCCAGCAGATGCAGGTCAAAATGAAGGCAGGGCTGGGGCCGAAAGATCAAGCAAGGGCTTGCACATCAAGAAAACACATCAAGCAAGGGCTTTGGAGAAAGGTGAAGGTAAAGGGACCCCTGACTGTTAGGTCCAGTCGTGGCCGACTCTGGGGTTGCGGCGCTCATCTCGCTTTATTGGCCGAGGGAGCTGGCGTACAGCTTCCGGGTCATGTGGCCAGCATGACTAAGCCGCTTCTGGTGAACCAGAGCAGCACACGGAAACGGCGTTTACCTTCCCGCCGGAGCGGTACCTGTTTATCTACTTGCACTTTGACATGCTTTCAAACTGCTAGGTAGGCAGGAGCAGGGACGGGAGCTCACCCTGTCGCGGGGATTCAAACCACCGACCTTCTGATCGGCAAGTCCTAGGCTCTGTGGTTTAACCCACAGCGCTACCCGCCAGCCTTTAAAGGAGATACGATAGCCATCTTCAAGTATCTCAAGGGCTGTCACATGGAAGAGGGAGCAAGCTTAGTTTTCTCCTGCTCTGGAGGGTAGGACTCGAACCAAGGGCTTCAAGTTACAAGGAAGGAGACTCCGACTCAACATCAGGAGAAAATTTCTGACAGCAAGAGCTGTTTGACACTGGAACAGTCTCCCTCGGGAGTCTCCTTCCTTGGAGGTTTTTAAGCAGAGGCTGGATGGCCATCTGTCCTGGATACTTTAGCTGAGATTCCTGTACTGCAAGGGATTGGACTTGATGAACCTTGGGGTTCCTTCCAATTCTATGACTTTGCACCCCTAAATTACACAGCTTAAATGGGCGCCGGGGGTAACTTGGAGCAGATTTTCGTGCAGAAGGACCGAGTTTGGCTCCGTTTAAAAATGCCACGCACTTTTATTATGGTTGCGAATCGCTTCAAGGCTTTTTCTAGTGGGGAGTGATCTATGGATTCAACAGACAGAACCTGAAACCCAGTACAGTGGTACCTCGGGTTACGAAATTAATTCGTTCCTGAGGTCCGTTCTTAACCTGAAACTGTTCTTAACCTGAGACACCACTTTAGCTAATGGGGCCTCCCGCTGCCACCGCACGATTTCTGTTCTCATCCTGAGGTAAAGTTCTTAACCTGAGGTATTATCTGGGTTAGTGGAGTCTGTAACCTGAAGCGTCTGTAACCCGAGGTACCACTGTATCTCCTGAAAGTATGCCGGCAGACCCTTCCTCCCCTGAGAGGAAGGATGGAAGAGGGGCTGATCTGCTGCTACCGCCCCCCACCCCCTGCTGAAACTGCCACTGCGGGGAATGAAGCGAGGCTGGAACCAAGCTTACCTGGAGGAAGTCTGTCATGCCTTGCAGGAAAGCCGGGACACCAGGCATTGCCACGGTGATGGTGGGGGAACCCAGGCCGGCCACACCAGCCATGCTGGAGCCGGCTGCCCCCAGGATGTTCCCCAGCAGCTGAGAGAACTGGAGCTCCGCGGCGGCTGCCGTCGGGGGTTGGCCGGAGGGGATGGGCCCTCCCGGGGCACCGGCCGAGCTGCCCCCTGCAGCGGTGGTGGCGGTGTTGGTGGTGCCAGCGCTGGCCGAGGCTGTGGGAGGGGAGGCAGAATTGCTGGTGCTGAAGGTGGCTTGGGCGCTGACAGAGGAAGAGGTGGAGGAGGAGGAGGAGGAGGAGGACGAAGAAGAAGGTGAAGTCCCGCTGCCCTGAGCTAGGAAGGAAAAACGAAGAGGTCTGCTACGTCAGTGACCAGGCAAGGGCGTGGGAGCATTTGAGAAAGAGGAAGACAGAACCATCACAGACTCCCAATTTTAAAGGTTTCCTTCCGGCTAGCTTGCCTGCACCACACACCAACCACAGCTGGAGTGCTCTATCTGTTTTCCAAAACAGGGTGGAGGGAAGCCAAACCCATGTGGGTAGGCCTACAGAGACCACACCATCTCACTGCAGAAAGAGCCAGGATTCACAAGTGCCAAGGCTGCTCTTATGCTACATAGGGCTTTCAGGAACAGAGAACAAGTAGGGAATGTCTACTTTTCTTAAAAAGAAACAATGCAAATCTTTGCTTGGAAGCATGTAGGAAACCTTGCCTAATCATGGAAACCAGAGGAGCTGAATAGGGCTTACAGGAACTGGAGGTGGGGCTCTCCCCATCAGATTTTTCTCCTACAGACACTGTTTTTTAATCAGTTTGTAAAAAAAAAGTGAGGCTTTGGAAAAGGCACTTGGGCAGAAACCCGTGGGGAAAATAGCAAAACACTCATCCTTTCCAACATCCTTGAGATACAGTTCTCTTTTTTGCTCTCCTCCCAATTACCAGCAAAAACAGAATTATGGAAGTGTCTGAATTGCAGAATAGACAGGTTGCAGAATTCAGTTTTTTTGTTTCAGAATTTTCATAGCCTGAAGAACACATGGTCCCTGGCTATCACTCTTGGGTCTGATATTTGCAATTACCAGCACACCTTGAAATCACTGTTTGCATGTATTCTTTTTTTATGAATAGATGTATTTATTGTTGCCACCAATAAACAGTCTGAAAGAGTTTGAAATCCTAGTATAGGATTGCACAATGAAAATAACAAAAGTAGCGCTGTTTGCATGCAAACCTTCATTGGACAAAGTCAGCACCCTGCCCTCTCTCTCTCATTCTCTCTATGTCACACACAATCCCCTATGCCATTAACCAATCCAGAAGAAGAGTTCTGTACTGATGAGGTCCAACTCCCATTAAGTGAGCACTGCAAGGCAACCCACCCACATGTTTCCATTCCAAACACTACGAAAACGTCACCCCGCACTTCCCCACCCCCCTTCCCTCTGCCTCTTGCCACCTACCAACTATCACCGGCTGCATGAGGAGCTGCCCCACCAGCCCGCTGATCATCTGGGCCAAGGAAGCATTCCCCCCGAGGCCAGGGCCCTGCAAGAGAGAAAGGGATTCGGTAGAAGACGGCCGGCGGGGAACAGCGATCCCCTCTCAGAAAAGATGCTCCCCTCCGCCCTAGTCCTCACCCCTTGTCCCGGTGCCTGGGGTGACCCAGGGTGGGTGGGCCGCACAGACGGAGCAGAGGGCCTGGCGATCACGACACGCGTCGGAGCCGACTGGAAACTGGGGACCTGCTGGCCTAGGGAACAGGAAAAGGCAGGTAGAAGTCCGTCCCGTTCAAAATCCGGGCCCTAGAGCTGCTGCCACTCAAGTGTATTCAATAAACACACAAGACGTAACCGGCTGTACTTTTGAATAAATAAGGTATAATAATCACTGTATCAAATTGTAGAATTCAACGGAAGTTCATGCATAAGATCCATACATGTATAATAAGTATCTATTCCACCTGTCTGTTCATAGAGTCCAATAATCCACATGAAGGGTTGTTACAGTTCCACATAAAGAAATTAGCCACGCTGGGAGCACATTTCGAGCCCATAGCTACACCTTGTTTTTGAATCAAGTACTTCGAACCAAACCTAAAGAAATTATTCGATAGAACTAAATCTAGAATCTCCATTAAAAAATGCACTGGTAGTAAAATGAAAATCAGATAGGTGGGACTTGGGGAAGCCCACTTAACAATGTTTAGGAAAATAAGGCTATGACAAGAATTTGTTTGTATTGTTTGTTTTTCTGTTTGTGTTCTTTATTTGCGTTATAAAATGCATAAAAAAATAGGGGGGGGATAAAAATAAAAAACGCACTGGTGAAGAAGACTGGTTATGATCAACTAGCAATTCTTGGATTAGAGATTTTACTGTGTCCAAAGGTACATTAGCGTATAAAGACGACACATCCCATGTAGCAATTACTGTACTTTTTGCTCTATAAGATTCACGTTTTCCCTCCTAAAAAGGGGAAAAGGGGAAATGTGTGTGCGTCTTAAGGAGTGAATGCAGGCTGTGCAGCTATCCCAGAAGCCAGAACAGCAAGAGGGATTGCTGCTTTCACTGCGCAGCGATCCCTCTTGCTGTTCTGGCTTCTGAGATTCATAATATTTTTTTTTTCTTGTTTTCCTCCTCCAAAAACTAGGTGCGTCTAGTGATCTGGTGCATCTTATAGAGCGAAAAATACGGCATACTATGGCAGTGGCATGTAAATTTTCGATGAGGGTCAAAAGTGTAGGCAACAATGGCTTCGATGGGCCAGCGATCTGGTTCAGCCTACGGCAGCTTCCTGAATACTGAAAACAACACAGAAGGGGAGGGAAAGAATCAACCGTTCCCACCCCCAAAACAGTACCCTCCGCTGTGTTTCAGCGCCCTCCTGTGCCGTTACCTGTCGCCGCTGATGCGGCCGCTGCCATGGCCTGCTGGGTGATCTGATGGGCGACAGCCTGCATAAACTCTGGCGGGAGGCTGGGGAGCGGCATGTGAGCAGTGCCACCTTGGGGGGGGGGCAGGAGAGAACACAAAAAACCACAGGGCAGGCTCAACCGACAGCCCCCAGTCACAATGTGCAATCTCATACGAACCCCTCTCTCTCTCTCCCCCCACCCCAGCCTCCGTTCTCCCTCCTTACCCATTCCTTGGGGGTGCCCAGGGGGTCCAGCGGGTCCTGTGGGTGGCACTCCGGCTGAGCCGCCCCCACCCATCGGGGAACCTGAGTCTTGAAGGATGAGAGAGGCAAGCAGAACTTGAAACGACAGCAAGTGTCACAGACTCCCCCGCCTCCTCCCAGAGAAACTGAATGGTGCAGGATCCCACATGCGAACCTATTCTATCTGTGTGTGTGTGTGTGTGTGTGTGTGTGTGTGTGTGTGTGTGTCGGCTTTGTTAGGAGAGATCTGCGGCATCGCTCCCCCTCAAGTCCCCACTTTCTCTCTTCTTCTGCTCCCCCTTTTCTCCTGGGTTCTTTCCCTCCTTGCTACCTACGCAGAACTCAGCCAATCAGAGACCTCTGGGCCTAACCCCACCCCCCCAGGCCAGACCACTACACTGCAAGGCCCTGGGCACTCTTCTACACCTGGGCACCTTTAGGGAAGCTTTTAATGTTTAATAGGTTAGTGTATTTTAATATTCTGTGCAAGGCTGCACAGAGTGGCTGGGGAAACGCAGCCAGATGGGCAGGGTATAAATAGCAAATTGTTGTTGTTGTTGGGTTATAAATAATAAATTGTTGTTGTTGTTGTTGTTACAAATGACCTGATAAGCCAATGCCAGAAAGGAGCCAGCGTACCCCAGAAAAAGAAAGGCTCTTTGCCCTCCCCCCTTCTCCAGGGCCCCACAATCCGTCTCTCTCTCCCCCTTTCGGCTCCCCAAGAAGGAACCTGGCCAGCCCTTACCCTGTATGTTCATGTGCATCATGACCACCGGCTCGACCGTCTGGTGAGAGATGCGGATCACGCGGGGGTGGCCTGTCTGGGAGGCCTGAGTCTGAGTCGGGGTGACCACCGGGGAAGACGAAGGGGGCGGCCCTTCGGATGGCTGCCCGGCCTCGACGGGGCTGGAAGTGCGGGGCTGGGCGGCGGGGGCAGCCGGGGAAGCAGCGGAGCCTTCTGAGCCGGCCGGGGCCCCGCGAGCGCCGTTGCCTGTCATGGTGACTGTGGTTCCAACGTTGATCTGGAAGAGAGAGAGAGAGAGAGAGAGAGAGAGAGAGAGAGAGAGAGAGAGAG